>JAVSBV010000103.1:6686227-6699301 GCA_033117975.1 Parotocinclus spilosoma
TGAGGAAAGAGATTAATTTAATACAATTTGGAATAAAGCTGTAATGTAACAAAATGTGGAAAAAGTGAAGCGCTGTGAATACTTTCCGGATGCACTGTAGATTAATATCATGCAACCAATAAGGTTAGAGTAGCACTTAACTACAGTATACAGCTATATTCTAGTCTTAGGGGTTAGGGTTTAGGGCTAGGATTAAGGGTTAGGATTGGGGGTTACGGGTTATGGTTGGGGTCAGGGCTTAGGGTTTAAGGTTAGGTTAGGGTTTAGGGATTAGGGTTAAGGTTTAGGGTAGGAGGTTGGGATTAAGGCTTAGGATTGGGGGTTACGGGTTATGGTTGGGGTTAAGGTTTAAGGTTGGGATTTGGGGTTAGGGTTGGGTTTAGGGTTGGGGGTTGGGATTATGGGTTAGGATTGGGGGTTATGGGTTATAGTTGGGGTTAGGGATTAAAGTTTTTTTGGGGGTTAACGGTTAGGGGTTAGGTTTAGAGGTTAGGTTTAGGGTTTAGGGTTTAGGGTAGGGTTACGGTTACACTTGGTTTGATAACCTTGTCAATTCCAAGCTTATTGTTTTATTCTTTTATTCTTTTATTCTTAAGCTTATTTGTTTTATCTTTTTCTAAAGCAGGAGCTGTGTAGCCAGCAAAACAATGAGATCACAGGCAGCTTGGCTGTACTTCAGTTGGACAGACAACACAGATCTGATGAGCTGAGTGCAGATAAGTCAATCTTACCCATGCAGTTTCCTGCCTTTTCGTGGAACAAACCAAATCAAGATTCTCAACGGGTCACCAGACGGCACAGGAAACTACTAAAGACCAGCACAGCAAACCGGTCATCAGCTTATGGTTTCAACTTATCACCAGCATCATCATTATTATCACCATCATCTTCTTCAGCCTTTACACCTGAGAGTGGGCTCCATCTCTCACACATCCAGGATGCCCGGCGTCACTTGATTAAGAAAGTTTGTGCCAAATACCATAGCAACATGTCTCGAACAATAATACCGCATCATGTGTCTCGCATCTATGTGGAGGACAGGCACAAGCTGCTCTACTGTGAGGTACCCAAAGTTGGGTGCTCCAACTGGAAGCGAGTACTAATGGTGCTTGCTGGTGTTGCCTCGACAACACATGAGATAAACCACGATGCCGTACATTACAGCAACCACTTGAAACGTCTGGACAGCTTTGACAGACGTGGCATTGCAGAGCGCCTCCACTCTTATACCAAGGTTCTGTTTGTTCGTGAGCCAATGGAGAGACTGGTCTCTGCATTCAGAGACAAGTTTGAGCATCCCAACTCCTACTATCACCCTGTGTTTGGTAAGCCCATCATCTCCAAGTACAGGGTAAATGCATCCAAATCTGCGCTCAGGACAGGAAGCGGTGTCACTTTCCAGGAGTTTACCCGTTACCTGCTTGATGTCCATCGTCCTGTCGGCATGGATATACACTGGGAGCCAGTTAGTCAGCTTTGCAGCCCATGCCTTCTAGACTATGATTTCATTGGGAAGTTCGAAATCATGGAGGAGGAAGCCAACTTCCTGTTGCGCAGGACAGGTGCACCAAAAAACCTCACATTCCCTACATTCAAGGACAGAAACCCTGAAGCTGCCAGAACTTCATCCCATATTACTCAGCGGTACTTTACTCAACTTAATGCCTTGGAAAGGCAGAGGGTGTATGACTTCTATTACATGGACTATCTGATGTTTAACTACTCTAAACCATTCAAAGACTTATACTAAGGACTCCTTTGTTTGCCATAATCATGGCTGAAATTGCATAAGCTGCACAAACTGACAATTATACCTAAATAATTTATATATTAGTCATTCTAACTTTTTTGAACAACAGTAGTTTTACAGGTAACACACTGGATTTACACAGATCACAACTGAACATGTCAGGAACAACAGCAAAGGCTATTTTAACAAAAGTTGGACAGGAGCATCTAAACAAGTTGATTAATCCTACAGAAATTGTTTACCTCTCTACTTCATCCACTAAAAGTAAAACCCACTGTCTAGAGTGCACACTTAGATCACATTTTAAAAAATGTAACGGTAGTACCATTATTAACTATTATATTCCTATTTGTAAAAAGGGCATTCAGAGGATTATATATTTTTGTATGTATTTTATGTATTTGTATAATGACTTTATCTGTAGTTGTGTGTGTGTGTGTGTGTGTGTGTGTGTGTGTGTGTGTGTGTGTGTGTGTGTGTGTGTGCACATGTGTTTGGCCAACCAAAGTGGTAATCATTAGTAGTTGAATTATTTTAATGGACTTTATTTATTTGCCAAGTAAAGTCAGAAGTAAAGGCTACAAAGAGCATACATACATTTTCAGCATACACACATTGTCATTTTAATAAATCAATTTTAAATTGTTATTTAACCTCGATTTTAGTCAAAATGTATTAGTGGTTTAAATTGTAAACTTTATTATAGCTAATTTTTTAATTATTAATCCTGTAGGGTTTATGTGCAAGGTTTGGTGCTGCAGCAGTATACCTGGCCTTTTGAAGGCACCGAGCAATGAAGTAAGTGCTTCTCTTCCCACAGTCCCTTGGAAATCAGCATAAGATGATTTCATCTTCAGTAACAAGTTGTATGACAAACCCTAGCACACTTTGCAGCGTCTTTGTAGAAATACTGTCAGTAAAATATCCTAGAGCAGTTTGTCTAGGTGTTTACCAAGCTGCACATGCATGTAGATTTAGAAAAGGTGCCTCAAAACCAGGCCAGCTTGAGGGGGCATTCCTAGAAGGCGAGGAGCTATAATGTGTCACTGCAGGGCCATCCATAGCTAATAGAGTCTGCCAGGTGTCTTTCAGGTTCTGGAATCCTGTGTTTCCTCAGTCCTGTGGGATCAGTCCCAGATGATTTACATTTGTGGAACATGCTATTAAATCATTAGTTAAATAGAGTAAATTAGTGAGAATGTAGGTAATTGGTGGAATTAAACATTTAATAATAATTCAATTATTTAAATTAAAATACTAGCAAGAAATCAGTAAACCATTATGCAAACAGTTATTTAAGTTAAAAAAAAACCTGATAATGATTTCAGCGCCTGTAATTTTTTGTAGAAGCAGGAGTGCCATTTTAGTTATCTTGATTTTGTTACGCTCTTTGGTTTAGTTCCCAAAGTTTCTTCATGCCCCACTATATGTGTGAGTTGGCACTTGTAAGCACTTGTAATGCCCCACTATATGTAAGCACCCGAGATTACATATCCTGTAATTCTGTATCATGAGCTCTCTGTACTGAATTCCACTCTGGTGTACTGTGCAAAAGACAAGAGCACATAAAAGTGCTTTCAATAATGCTCTATAAACAGGTACTGATAAGCTGCTACTCAGAGGTTACAGACAGCCCAGACTTACCACTAGTGAAGAGGATCTATTGATCTGCGGACAAGCACAAGCAGTTCCCACAGTTTTGTTGTCCACAATCCAGGCACAGGTAGCACTTTCACTACACAACCCTGTCTCTGTCTGGACTATTTTCTGGTGCTTAGAAGAAAAAAAATTGTTGTCACAGTGCCCATTGCTTGCCCTGCCATTGACAGCCAGCCACCACCTCCTTTGTTTGCATTGATGTCGTGAACAAGAACCTGGACAGCTACCGTATTTTCTTTAGTAAACAATTAAAGTTCTATTTGGGTTCCAACAGTGTTCATGGTAAGCGCTTTAACCCTGTCTTTGCTGTGGAGCGACAAAATGCTCTAACTGCTTGTGTGATCATCTACGGAGCCATGACTTATGACAGTCGGTAACCCCTAGTAATGATATGTGGGACTATAACAACTTAGCGACATGTGCAAGACATCCTGTGACAAAGTTTTCCCCGATATATCTGCACTTAGTACTCCATAATAAGAAAACTAGATTTTAAAAACTGGCATATTTATTAAAAAGCAAAAAAACCTCAACATTTCGGAAACAGTGGTTTTTATATTTCTTAAATTGAAGAAATTTGGAGCTGGCCACCCCAAAAAAACTTAAGCTTCCAGAAGGTCAACCATTACTGCAGCACTCCACCAACCTGTGCTTTATACAATTTTTTTATGTTATCACTACTGCGGGTGGCTGACTGTTGTTTGCAATGGATTCCTAGATCATCACACCAGTAGCAGTAGCACACTGGTACCAGTAGTACTGCTTATTTCAGTCCAGTGATATCAAAGTCTGACATCTGAGCAAAATGTTTTTGAGTTTGCCATAGAGGAATGCCTATCAGTAATCAATCCCTCATCAGGTTATACTCCACCCAAAATTAGCCTCTAAACACCTTTTTATAGGGAAGCGAGCAAAGCCCTTTTACGCCTGCTTGTTAGACCACAAGAGTAATAATTTACATATCCGACTTAGACATAAATGCATGCCAAATTTTGTCGAATCTGTGATGCATTATTTAGTTTGCCAATTACTGTACATATGGTAAAGTAATATGGCATACTGTAGTGTAGCACTGTTTTTCTAAATATCCTAGATAGTGTATAGATATAGTACTGTATTACATATCACCCACGCTAATCTATAACATCTGAAACTATCCTGTTACACAATCTTGGCTTGCTTACAGCACACTGCAGATACAGGTAACTTGTATCTTGTATGTATCAGCATGCCAGTATGAAGCACCAGGCCAGCCAAACTGCACATGCCAATGCATATTTGCCAGCTCTCTAGTTGACTCATCTGGCTACATGCTGATTTATCTCTCTGTGCAATGTTAGCATTTCTGTATGGCCGTTCATCTCTCTGCATGCTGTTTTATGTCCCTGCGCATTGGTTCTCTCATCTCTCTACAAGCTGCTTCATATTTTTTTACAGCAATTCATCTATGCATGCTGATTCATATTTTTGCCTGCTGGTTAGTGTGTGTTGATCATCATGACAGAGCATGCTCAATTCTTTACTTTGTGTTTAATAAAATTTAAACATTAGCTTAAACTTAAACTGCACTGTTGCATCTGTCATTGAAAGTGTATTTTAGCTCATCTATGTAGCAAGTTAAAATATGGGTTTTGTAGGTTCTTAATATGGATAACCTTGTTGGACCATATGTGTATATGCTGTGTACACACACACCTGGATAGAAATGTTGAACTTCTGCAAAACTCAAGAGGTCATAATAAAGGCCTAATGCTTGCATACTTGTAGGTTATTAAAAGTGGCATCTGATGGAGACACTGTGTGTAATCACTGTCTTATTAGACCACACATTTAATCATTTACATATCTGCCTGCAAAGTACCAACTTTTGTAACAAAGCAGGATACCATACCTGTTTGACTCCAATGCCTAGCCATATATCAACTGAGGTGGTCCAATATAGTAACTATATATATATATACTGTATACACACATTTCCAAAGACAGGACTGAAGTGATGAGTCTGACAGTTCTCAGATGCCAAACATGATCCCTGTCCAATACTTGGAGCTCCTTATGCTTCTCAGAGGATAAAAATGATCTCTACTAGTGATCTGTTTGGGCTGTCTAGAGCTTGTGCACTGTGTGCAGGCCCTGACGTTTTGACATATCTATATGGGTCCATTATTATTTGTCAGTGAGTACTGTATATATAAATATACACTTGTTTAAAAACGTAGGGGATATTTCATTTAGTTCATCTATTTTTGAAGCACTATATATAACCTTGATTCCTGCATTTCAGACCATGTAACACATTGTTTAAAAGTTGGGACAGAAAAGCATTTACAGTTTGTCATGGTATAATTCCTTTCACTGCACTTAAAATACATTTGGCACATATGGTATCAGGTGAGTTAGTGTTTCAAGTGTTATGAATTATGTATTTTGATCCATTCATCCACATCCATGTGCAACAGTCGTTGTTGATCTTTGTTTATAAATTCTTCACACATTCGCTATTGGGGTCAGGTCAGGACTGCTGGCAGGCCAGTCCGGTACCCGTACCCATACCCCCTTCTTCCACAGCCATGCCTTTGTAACATGCCACCATTATTGTGTTGTATAATACACATATTATGTGCATTTTCATGTCTTGTGAAGAGATGAATCCAGACTATAGACCGTATTGCTTTGACCCAATAGATTAACAATTGCAATTAGTAATCCCTCAAATACAATCTGTCTCAGAGATTCAGGACAGTACATACATAGATAGTCTACTTATCTGAAACGTTTATAGGCATCTTCATGCATTTCATTTACAGGTCATGTTCTTTAATTTATGATGAATTCTTATTTTTGTAATTAAGGAAGGGTGGTAATAAATCACATTGAAAAAGAGGCTGAAAATTGTTGGTCCAGACTTTATCCCCAGTCATGGTATTCCAGCACCTCGCCAGAGATTGTGCTCCTGCTATAATACCTCAGCTATATCTAGACCATGTTGTTTTATCTCACACGCAAATTCAGGCTGTGTTCCTGCCAGTAAAATAATATTTTATATTCCCATGCCAGTTTTTGTAGCCCAGGTCTGGTTCGTCTAAAGCGCCACTCCAACTGACACCCTTTACCTTGCAGGTGGCTATCCCCTAAAATGGTTCCACGTTGCCATTTGGGCTGTGAAACATGAACCCCACCCCAAGGCCTGGCTCCAGGTAGTCATCCTTTGTAATCCTAATCTGATCTCTGTAACTTTAATGGAGGATTTTGGATCACCCTTTATCTGGCTTCTTTCCTCAGACCATTATTTGGTTGAACAGTTTATGGATAGTTACTAGGAGGTCCACATTCCCAGTTATGTAGCTCTAAGGATCACAAAGCGCACAGGCCCCTGCACCACAACAAACTCTTGATCCGTGAAGTGAAATTTTAAAGTTATTTGAATATTTCTACAAATAAAATAATAACATCTATGAATGAATGTGCAGTATTTGTGGACGTGCTTTTTTGTTAGAAACAAATACTTATTGCCAAGCATATAATACCTTTGGAATTATATTTGGTATATTTGTTATTTAATATATAGCAAGCTGGATAACAGTATGACAGATGCTTATCAGTGTGACACATTAACATTTATAGCATTTATCAGATATTCTTATTTGTAAATTTTCCAATGGTGGGACTAATAAAGGATTATCTTATTTTAAACTGGGCAGCTGAGTGTTAGTAGCCTTGCAGGATTTGAACTAACAATCTTTTAGTTAATAGTGAATAGACTTAACCAGTCACCAGTGCTGCCACTACAAATGTACACTGGCAAAAGTTTTGCTTGTTACTATAGCTTTGTTACTATAACTATTAATGTTGTAATCCAGCTGCATTGCCTAAAGATATAGCATTAAAATATTTATTGCATTAAATAAATAAACTTGGATGGGGTCCTCCAGGGACTGAGGAAATGTTCATATCATGAGGACCACCATGGCCAGCACTCCTATGAACTGAATTATGAGGTTTCAATCTCTAAAATGTGTATGCTTCTTTAAATTTGAAAACAGTTAACTTACTTCATATAGCAAAGTCTTTCCTTCAGAAAGAATGCTGCATTCTGAAAATATAGGTTGCCTCCACTGCCAGATATTATCTTGCACTTTTGTACAAACAGATTACACTATAATTATGTGGTCTTATTTTTGAAATATAAATAAACCATAGGGCAATGATTAAGGGCTCTAAGCCCCTATTCTATATGTGTTTTATGTAAAAAATAGTATATCGATTAAATATATCTTACCTTATACTAAATATTTACATATATGAGCATATATTCCAACATTTTATGAGTGATGTGATGTCATATTTCACAAAAAATGTACAGCTCATTCATATAGTGTTTAATGAGCAGATATGCTGTGTATGAAAAAGATGTATGACTTGTTCTTCCCTCCACTGAACTTGTAGCTCTGTATAAAGTTGATTGTACGTGAAGAGGAAGTGAATGTTCTTCAGTGCACAAATGTACATATCCACTATTTGATGCCCTTTGCCTTATTTTTACACTGCCAATATACTGGCTTTTAAATCAGGTAGACATTTATCAGGTGGTCAGCTCTCCCTTTCTCTCTCTCTTTCTCTTCCGCTCTGTTAGTCTCTATTGAGTGTCTCTAAATAAATGATTATGCATTTACATTTCAATCGTGTGGCGTTTTTTTCACTTCCATGGTACATGGTCACTTGACAAAACTTTTTAGACCTCACTCAGATCAAACTAAGGATTAATTATATACAGTGAGTATACAAAAGATACACCTGAAATGTATTATGTAAGCATCCAGGGAGAAAGATATACTTTACAGACATTTGGGATATATTTGACACATGCATACAGTCATATGATACATTTGAAGAGAGCATTAATTGGTGATCATTCAGATAATGACAACTAAAATGCTCACATAGCACTTCATAATACATTATGTTGCTCTATATTAACTGCATATGAATTAAGCATTGAGAAATTTTAAGAGATGTATTATTTTAGTAAGTATTTTTATATCTATATTTGTATCATTTACTGCGTTTTTTCCTGATCAAAAAAAGTAAAGCAGACCCACACTTCTGGTACATAACCCGGAACTGACTACGTAAAGTGTTAAAATCTTTACTTTGCAGCAAATTAACAACTTAAATTTATTTTTAATAAATAAGATTTTATTTTTCATATCAAGTAGATTGTGAGTTTGTTTGTCTGTTTCATCAGTGGCCATTTCAGCGACACACACACACACATGATTATAGCTATAAATAAGTCTATATCAGGACTAGTCATATATATTTAAAAATATATTAATTAACATAACACACGTATTTGGACTGTGAGAGGAAACTGAGTAAACCCATGAAGCCATGGGGAGGACAAGCAGACTCCACACAGAAAGGACCCAGGCCACTCCAACCTGGGATTGAACCCAGAACCTTCTTGCTGTAAGGCAGCGGTGAGTAGATCGGGAGTAGATTGTGGAATTACTTATATTTAACTTGCACCAACCCAAATCAGAAAAAAATGAGACAGTATAGAAAATCCATAGTGTTTAATATATATACAATTACTTTTATTTCGTTGCAGACTGTATGAATCTAAGATATTCCACGTTTTGGCTGGTCAATGTCATTTAATTTGTAATTTAAACATCCATTCCTGCATTTCAGGCATGAAACACATTCAAAGAACGTTGGGGCAATTTAGAGCTTCTAATGAATTAAAAAATGAAATAATTATGTGGAACCGGTAGAAACTTTACATCCTAAAGGTCAATGCACAAGCTTAAGCTAAATGCCCACAATCTTCAATCTCATAGATTGCACTGCCATAAGAACCACCATTCATCAATAGCTGATATAACAACATGAGCAAGGGATGATTGGTAAAGCACTACAATGACAAATTTGTCAAGCACTACAATAAAAATACAGTCGAATCCGGGTAATCGGACCACATCGGGACACTATTGTTTTGGTCCTAATAGCCGGCTGGTCTGATTAAACGAATATGCCCTGTGTTACAAGACGGGACGTACTATGTACGATGTGGTCCCATTAACCGGAATCGACTGTACTGTAAAAAAGTTCTTACTAAATTCCAGTCAACTTTTAGAATGTCAAGAACTTATCCAGTGTGATTTGATGTGCTTTTGCAGTGGCTAAGTGGCTTCTTTTTTGTAGTAAATTAAAATGTTAGGCAAAGACCTGTAGGTGGAAGTAGAGGGCTGGGGAGAAACTCGGGAGCACTGTAGTGATGACAGAGACCAAGAGTTTCTTTGGTAACTACGGATATTACATATTTCTTATTCACTGTCACGTTCTTTGGTCCGATTAAGCAGAATTTTGGTCCAAATAAGCGAATAAAATTACACTTATATAGGATTTGATTCGGTACTTTAGGATTTGGTCCGAATAAGCGATTGGTCCCATTAACCGGAATCGACTGTACTTAGTGAGCAGCAGTTCTCTTGTCGAAAATGCCTTGCTGATGCCAAAAGTCAAAGGAGAATGGCCGGATTGTTTTAAGGTGAACAAAGTCAACAGTACCTAAAATAATTACTTGTTACAAATCTGCATGATGATATTGATATGAACCAAATTCTCCAGGAATGTTTCCAAACTTTATTGGAAATACCACAAAGAAGAACTGTAGTTCCGAAGGCAAAAGCACATCAAACCTGGTACGAGTAAGGTGTGAATAATAAAGTGTCCATTGTATAAGTATCTGAAGTACTATACTGCATGAGGAAACAATGAGACAAAAAAGAAGCACAAAGCGACAGAAGTTATCAGATGGCTGGTGAAAATACTGTATCCCAGGCTTATGAGCTTTCAAAAGTTCAGCAACCATCATTATATTGTACAACCCTGTCAATTCATTAAACATGTGGCACAGAGTTTTATTCTATTTTATTTTAAACCATTAGATTCTAATGCAATATGTGCACACTAAAATATATTTTTGTCAGTCATAAGGGATCAGCAGCTGCACTGACAGCTATAGTCTGAAGCAGCTATAGTTAATCCAACTAGAATGTTTGTGTGTTCCTGTGGTTCTTTTCTCATTTATGGGTGATCATGTAATCTCTTGTTCATTGTGGCTCCGCTTAAAGAGGAATTATCCATGGTCTGTATGTAGGCTGAAAGAGAGGGCTTTCTATAGTGAGAACTGGAACTTTTGAGTTAAAGAGGAGGAAAGTGGGCTGAGCTTTTACTGATGCAGTGATAAATACTTAATGTGGACCAGTGATTGAGTATATGCATATACTATATGTAAATGGTACAACAAATTCACATATTAGATTGGTATGTCAAAAAAGTTGGATCAGTATGAAAATTGCATACAAAAACACAGTTTATTTGAATTTAATTTGACTTTTATTTGCTGCCTTCAAGATGTCACCTTTTAGTCAGGGATATTCATTTATTTTTCAACAAGACAAAGCAAAACCATCATTGTAATACTTCTTATTGGGGCAAGTTATTTTATTGTTATTTCTTTGCATTTATTGTTTGTTAAAAATATATTTAATGCAGGTATTACTGAATTAATTTTTTTTTTTAAACTAAGTCAGTAACTAGATCTAGCATTTGAAAGGTCTGATATTCTCAGGGAGTCACTGTCACTGTCGTCAATTGGCTTGCTCTTTAGGGACAATATAATCTAATTTGTGACAATGTTTATGTAACAAGCGCTATACAAATAAAACTGAATTGAATTGATGTTTTTGCTTGTGCTGGTCCCCACAAGGAAAACGATTTTACCTGTTTTTAAATTAATTAATCGAGCGTGCAAGTAAGTATTGCTTTATTTGCACAAATTGCCACTCTTCTTGAAAAACCAAAACAGTCAAATTTGCTTTAGGTGATCTATGTTAATGTTAGTATTATTCTTAAAATATATTAGCCACAGGAATACACTGTGAACGAAAATTTGGGGATATTTAATTTGAAGTATCTCCTAATATTTGTTGGCAGTATAATATGGCAATGAAAAATCCTCACAATGATAGAAAGACAAACTGGTGTGTGTGTGTGTGTGTGTGTGTGTGTGTGTGTGTGTGTGTGTGTGTGTGTGTGTGTGTGTGTGTGTGTGTGTGTGTCTGTGTGCGCGCGTGTGTGTATACATGTAAAAATGTCTCCGACTTCAGTAATGAGCCTCTGATACCCTGAAACAGCCATGAATAAAACTACTTTCTCCTGGTGGCTTCTCATCTGATTAGGTTTGCAGGTTGCATCTTCTAAATGTTAAAATGATATGGAAATGAGAGATTCGGAGAAGACAGGATAGCAAAGGCTTAGCAATGTAATAAGAATCTCATCTGCTGGGTGTACTTTGATAACCTCACGGGTGACTATCAGATTGTGCGAATGAATAAATACCTAAATTGCATTAGAGTGAGAGGTGGTACCAGGAATTTTGGACTCCATGAAAAGATTTTACACTGGGTCCCTTAAAAATGTTTGAATACAGGCTCTTAAAATTTAATAAAAGTTTAAACTAGGGTCCTTTTAACTCAGTATAGGGTGCTTTTTTATTTGCAGTACAATGATATAGACTAAGATGCATTAATAAATTAATAGATAAACAATGATAATTCCACTGTACAATCTGCTTTTCTGGCAGTTCTACTATCCCCAATTAACATAACAGCGCTTCTACACCTCTGCAACCAAAAAGAGCCAAAAAAACAAAAAAAAAACCCTCAGGGTATAGATAACTCCCATTCTATAGGAACAGTCTATTTAAAGAAAGGTGAAACATAAAACAAATACACAACAGCCATACTAAAGTATACTAATTAATAATAATCAGTATGTATATTCAAAATCTACATTTTACTAATTAAATAATAAGCCTTTACCATGAATAATTCCACAGACCTACATAGTCATAGAAAGAAACGCTTCAATATTACACTACTATTTAAACCCCTTTTAATTCACCATGTTAAGTCTGCTCTTTTACTGACACGATATGACATACAAACAACAGCTGATTCCCTCTACTTAGATAACGGGCATACCCCTTTTATGATTTTGCTCATTGTTTCTTGTCCCAAATGAAACAAGGTATCAGAACAGAGTATGATTTTCTGGAGAAAGAAAACTTTTCATCACACCTATGACTACCCCTAACCTTAATCTCAGTAACCTAAAGTAAATCTTTTGACTCGTTTGGTTTTTTAAAAGAACACTGGGTCTTGCCACAAGATGGCATAACAGTGCTGTCCCTATTACCGTATAGAAAAGGCCTTACACTTAATGACTTTACTGCGATTTGATACTGCATGTACTGCTACTGGTGGAGATGTTGAGTGAGCGAGAGTGCCTTTCTGATGTGATGTGCTTTAGAAACCAATGGGTTTACAGGGTCTACAGGTCTAGCTGCAACATAACATGCCATACTGCGACTGTTTCAATCCAGTGCCCAACCGTATCTCGTATCCAGAACAGAGGCAGCACAACAGGCAATTGTTTCCCCAATGAAATTATCCTTTTATCGTAGTCACTTATATACAAACCGGATTCCAAAAAAGTTGTGACACTAAACAAATTGTAAATAAAAACTGAATGCAATGATGTGGAGATGCCAACATTTAATATTTTATTCAGAATAGAACACAAATCACAGATCA
>JAVSBV010000103.1:6726693-6739421 GCA_033117975.1 Parotocinclus spilosoma
ACCCTGAAATGGGATGTACATGTATATACTGTATACAATTTCCATCCAGTTGGTCAGTTGTGTGTGTGTGTGTGTGTGTGTGTGTGTGTGTGTGTGTGTAAGAGAGAGAGAGAGAGAGAGAGAGAGAGAGAGGTTATCAGCAGTGTAAAAGTGAATTGGTTAGTTCCCTCCTCCCAATATTGCATTTGTACACAGTAGTTTGTCAGTAATGTGGGTAAATTTATTAAACTTACTATTATCCTTAATAATAATTATCACCGCCACTATTTTGTAACAGTGTGCTCTGTTTATGGGTGTTGTATTGTGCATGTAGTATGTGATAGTAAGAGAGAGCATGTGTGTGTGTGTGTGTGTGTGTGTGTGCGTGTGCGTGTGTGTGTGTGTGTGCACGTGCATCTCCTGCAGTGTGATGTATTGACTGTGTATCTGTAGGTGGATGGTTCTTGTATTGAACTAAATCCGTGTGTCCACATGCATTAAGCTGTTTCTCTACTGACTGATAAACAATGATGTCATAATTATTAATATACAGGTCACTGAGCTTCAATTTGTATTTTAATTAATTAAACCTAATAAAAGCTCAGTAAAGATATAAATGTGAATAAACCGCTCACCGCTCCTCAGGCAGAGGTTGGGTCTTTGCGTGGGATGCCCTCACATTACAGAAAATAACACTCCTAGGATAGGAGATACCCAAATTGAAATGAAACTGTAAAAGACAAACTGACAAAATCCAATTTTAATAAATAAATAGAGAGAAAATTAATAACTACGAGGAACAACGATAAAGTGTGATCTGCTACAAATACTTCTCATACTTTTGGTCCTAACCATTCTGAAACTGTGCTTTTTCTGCCAGCTTTCAGAGCAGTAACACAGGTTTGAGTTCTAGTAATAAAGGTTGTATTTGCAGTACAACATCTTCATGGGAGTAGGGAGTAGGGCAAGATTTGGGACACAGCCCAGGTCTCTAAAACACTAAACATGTTCATGTTCAGCAGAGACTTAAAGGGAGTATCAGTCTGTGCAGGACGTCTTATCTAACATTTGTGTGTGTGTCGGGTCTATGTGTGTCAGGTCGTACCAGCCTCAGCTGTGATTTATGCTTCATTAATGTCACACAGCAACAACAAGTGCAAAGCGTCATAAAAAGTGAATTCCTCATGAGCTAAGAGCTCCTGATGTAGAACCCCCCCCCCCCCCCCCACATACACACACACACACACACACACACACACACACAAACACACACAGTCCACCAAACAAACATTGCAGTACTCATAAGCAGGGTGATTTTGAACTGGCTGGGTAAAGCCTTTCTTTATAGACTCAAACTATAAACTCAATAGACTTTATAGACTAAACTATAGACTCAAAAGGTTAAGCTGGTCAATCGTAAGTCAGTAGTTAGTAAATAGTTAGTTTATACAAAGTCCATAGTTGTTTTAAAGGTTGTGTATAGTAAGTTTAAAGTTTCTGTATAGTTAATATATGGTAGATGTACATATAGAGTGTAATTAGTGTATAGTTTGTGTATATTTTGTGTATAGTTAGTAGATACATTGGTGCTTGATAGTAAACTATTTTCCATATTTATGCGTATATTTCCTAAAACATCATCAGACTTTCACACACATTCTTAAAGCACAGTACACACGACATTTTTTTTAGATATACCATTAGACGATATTTCATTTTGAAATAACCCCTCATTTTTGAGAGCAGTATAGATAAAACAGTTAAAATAAATTGACAAAATATTATACCTGATCATTTATTTTTGGGGGAACATGATCCAACATTACATTCACTGGCCGCTGTATTGCATATAGCTGGCTAGTACCACTTTGGATCCCCTTTTGCCTTATTTTTTAGCAGCACATCCAAGATGCAAATCTCCTGTTCCACCCACCTGCCTAAGGTGCTCTATTGAATGGAGATCTGGTGACTGTGGAGGCCATGTTTGGTAAACCAGTTTAAGATGATATAAGCATGGTGACTTGGTGTGTTATCCTGCTGGAAGTAGAAGATGGTACACTGTGGTCATCAAGAGATGGACATACACGTCTCACAAAAACAAGTGAATATTTGATTGAAAGTGGAATATATGGAGATTTTTTCTAACTCTGCATTTGATTTTATTTCATTAAACAAGATAATCAGAAAAGCACATGAAAAGTCAAAGAACTTTGTTTGATTGCGCCAATGGGATTCAACTTCAATTATCGTGATTGAGAAGCAAATTATATATTCATGGGGTGAACAGAAGCACATTAAACTGGAAGAGAGTGCCACATATTGACTGTTCAGTAGAGTGTATGGTCATCCAAAACTGCCAAAACACACCGACAGTGATGGGTCAAGAGCAGGATCAGATTGCCCAGCAGATCTTGTGGGATGTTCTTTGGATTCATTTTTAAATTTTAGTGAGCAATGTAGTTAGTAACAATACTGAGGTAGGCTGTAGTGATGAAATGATGCTCAAAGTGTATCAAGAAAATGTTCTCCATACTAGACCAGCAACCTGAACAGTTGATACAAGACTCAGCCCAGCCAATCTAGCACCAAAACACATGTCACGTTCAAAGTCACTTAAATCAATCTTTCTAAACTTCAGCAGATCATATTGACCATTTCTTTATGTCAATATGCATAAATTTGCCATGTGATTATGACATTAACGAGCGATTGATAATGTTTGCCTCATCAAGTGGCAGAGTAAGTGAAGCCTAAATTATGTGAACCTTTGCTTTCAGGTCTGATCCCGTTGTGCAGCGGTAACTGAATGTTACTGGTAACGGTTATAGTAATATCCAGTCCCAAAATGAGGAAACCTAGGGCAACAGTGTCAAAGTAAAAACTCTCAAGCAAAGGCAAGTTGACAGACAACAAACCATTACTTTAAACATTACACTGAGGAAACCTTTTTTATAATGTAGTTGTTTTATAATGTAGTTTAATTATTTTATTACTAATTTAAATTTCACTATTAATTTGTTATTGATTTAAATTATTTGACTAATTTTGATAGAATTTAATATACTTTAAGTATATATTATTTAATTCTATATATGTATATAATTTATTTAATTAACATCTAGGCCACCCATGGAGGCAGGTCCCCTGTTAAGCCTTGGTCCTCCCGAGGTTTCTTCCTACCACTTTCAGGGAGTTTTTCCTTTTCACTGTCGCCCAAGGCTTGCTTGGGATTGGCCTTTTTTAGATAATGTAATATTGTAAAGCTGCTTTGAGACAATGCATCATTGTAAAAAGCGCTATATAAATAAATTGTAATTGAATTAAACTTTAAGCCAAGGATGCAACTGTACAACTGTTGTGGTTTAAATGACTTTGAAATAAAATCAGCTCCAACTAAATGTTTCCAGTAACTGTTGATCAGTCCTGCACACCGGCTTGGAGGAATTTTACCCCCATTCCTTTGTAGCTTTAACGCTGAGATATTGGTGGGTTTCCTCACATTACTCGATTCAGGTCCTTTCATAACATTTTGATGGGATTAAGGTCAGGACAATGACTTGGCCATTCCAAAACATTAACTTTATTCTTTTTTAACCATTCTTTTGTAGAACGACTTGTGCACTTAGAGTTCTTATATTGCTGCATGACGCACCTCGATTGAGATTCAGTTCATGGTCAGATGTCCTGACATTTTCCTTTAGAATTTTCTGATATACCTGCAATTTAGAATCCATTGTTCCATTAATGATGACAAGCTGTCCTGGCCCAGAAGCAGCAGAAAAGGTCCAAACCATGATACTACCATCATCATGTTTCACAAATGGGATACGGTTCTTGTGCAGGAATGCATTGTTTTCCTTTCTCCCAACAGAATGCTTTTCATTTAAACCAAAATGATCTATTTTGTACTCATTCAACCACAAAACTTTCTTCTGGCTTGTCCACGTGATCTTTAGCAGACTGCTAAATTAGCAGCAATGTGAGAGCAGTGGCTTTCTCTTTGCAACCCTGCCATGTACACCCGTGTTGTTCAGTGTTTTCCTGATGGTGGACTCATGCACATTAACATTAGTCAATGTTAGAGAGGCCTTCAGTTGCTTAGAAGTTACCCTGGGTTCCTTTGTGACCTCATCGACTATTGCACGCCTTTCTCTTCGAGTGATCTTTGTTGGTCGACCACTCCTGGAGAGGGTAGCAATGGTCTTGAATTTTCTCCAATCTGTCAGAAATCTCCTTTGTTCCTGCCATGATACACTTCCACAAACATGTTGTGGAAGATCAGAATTTGATAGATCCCTGTTCTTTAAATAAAAAGGCTGCTCACTCACACCTGATTGTCATCCCATTGATTGAACACCTGACTCTAATTTTACCTTCAAATTAACTGCTAATCCTAGAGGTTCACATACTTTTGCCACTCACAAATATGTAATATTGGATCATCTTCCTCAATAAATAAATGACCAAGTATAATATTTTGTCTCATTTGTTTAACTGGGTTCTCTTTGTCTATTTTAGGACTTGTGTGAAAATCTGATGATGTTTTAGGTCATATTTATGCAGAAATACAGACATTTCTAATGGGTTCACAAACTTTCGAGCACCACTGTACACTGTACAGATTTCAGTTGCTTTAACTATCTTTATGAGAACCACCCACAACATTATCAAGAAGTGGAAGCTATATGGCACCACCAAGACAAGAGGATATACATCAGGGAAGCCACCAAGTGGTCAATGACAACTATGAAGAACTTAGAAATCTGTGAAGCATTGAATGGTCATTCTCTAAATGTAGAAATAACCTCACAAACTTTACACAAAGCTGGCCTTTATGACAGGAAAGTGGGGAAAAAGCCATTCCTGATAAGTGTTTTGTTTGTGCTTTGCCAAAAACACAAGTGGTGTGTTTGGCAAATACCAAAGATAGCACACCACCAAAAATACACCCTACCTACCGTGAACCATTGAGGTGGCAACTTTAGGTTATGGGTGTGTTCTCTTCAGCAGGAACTGGGCAGCTGGCAAGGCTTGAAGGGAAAATGGATGGTACTATGCATATCCAAATTCTTGAGGAAAGATGCAACTCTCTGCTAGACATCTGAAATGGACAGGAGGTTCACCATTCAGCACAACAACAACCCCAAACCCACTACAATAAAAACAAAAAAACAAAATAGTGGCTTAAAGATCCACATCCTGGATTGGGGTTTTACCCGGCTGGAAGGTATTGTGTGGTCTAATGACTCCAGGCTTATGCTCTTAGTGGCTGCTTGTGGGTAGTGTACCTTTTGGTGTGAGATCGTTGATTGCTAGATGTGCCTATACGATGGAAACTTGTTGTCATGAGACCATTGCATGCCCTGCAAATTAATCCATCCACCTTCACCTTTTACTTGCACTTGTGTTGTAAATAATAAACCTTTTAGCGTATTTAGCGATTAAGACCGGTACTGCTCGGAATCTGATGATGATCAGTTTTGAGAATGGAGGACTCATGATCCTGAGGACCTGTCCTGCTTCTGCTGTTGAGTGACACAGTGCCCCAAATGCTGGTGTGTCGATCACAACAGTTGATCACTTCTTTTAGTGATATAAGGGATTCTAAAAACCTAGCAATATGTGCAGGACATCCAGCGACCACATGTTGCATCTCATGGAAGGGCTTCCGATTGACATTTTTCAGCAGGATAATGCTAAGTCTCTCCTTGTAACAAAAGATGCCATCCCAAGTGGAGAGGTTCAAGTATATTGGGGTCTTATTCAGGAGAGATGTAAAGAGGGATTATGATATCAATGCTCTTAATCTACATTCCCACCTATGGACATAAGGCTCTAGGCACTGACCGAAAGTACAATATTGTGGCTACAAAAGACCGAGATGAGCTTTCCCCAGTATATTTCTGGGTACAGTTACCATGACTGGATGAAGAGTTTGGCAATCCAGAAGGAGCTTGGAGTAGAACTGCTGCTCCTTCCCATTGAGAAGAGTCAGTCGAGGTGGTTGGAGATCTGATATGGGCACCTCTTAATAGAGTGTACCAGGCACGGCCAACTAGAAGGAGGTCCTGGTGTAGGCCCAGGACCCGCTGGAGGGGATTGTCTACCTATCTGTTATCTCCCAGCTGACCTGAGATCAGCTGGGGATCAACCAGAAAGAGTTGGTTAAAGTTGCAAGGGGACAGAGATCCTTGGGTTTCTTTGCTTGCCCTGCTGACCCTTTAATGGACCTAGGTCCAAACTTGAAAGGGCAGTGCAATGCAATTGTAGTCAGCAAAGACTACTGTGGTGTTTTTATTTTGAAAATTAATTTCAGAATGACTGAAAAGAATTTCATAAGGCATACCACCAACTCTTACATTTTACCTTGCCTTGGTAATCACACACTGATCCCCATATCCACATAAAGTTCAGCTGACCACCTACTCATTATTCCTGCTTATTATGAATCACGCCTTAGCATACCTTTAATACCTAATGATTAAACCTTATAATTATAAAGCCTAGCCATGATCCTAGCATGTCTATGTATATTGAGAAATTGGTTCATGTGTTTATAGTCTCAGTGTCTTGCCTGTTTTTGGGCATGAGCTTTGGTCCTTTATTGCCCTGGGTTGTACATTTTTTCCTTATACTAAGGAAACAGCCAGAAGTTCATTGTCAAAGATTTTTGTGGTTACCTGGGATGTGGTTTTAATGTCCTCTTCCTGCTCATGTGTGAACGTTCAGATTTGTTGAGGTGGTTGCTGATGTCTTATGTTATCTCTCCTGGCTGTATTAGCTTCTGTTTTTTTCATTTATAGCTAGCATGTTAGAGTTATTGGTGCTGGAGATTCAGGCTAAATTTGGCCCTAATATGTTATACATATAGACTCTGTGTCCTTAACTACATGTTCACCCCTACCTATGTATTCTGATAAAGCTGTTCTTTAAAGGCTGTACTTCCAGTTCTCAATCTGAGATTTTCTTCTGCGCCAGTTCTAGTGCCCACAAGTTGCTACTCTTGCACTGGTTCCAGCATTCATACCTTTTCCCAGACCACAACAGGAGACCACCCACAACTCCCTCTCCACTTGCCCTGTAAACTTAGGATGCCAAACCACCAACTCTGTTACCTGCTAAATGGCACAAGAATGTAGAGTGACTTTTTTGTTTACTGGAGTAAATATTGCCAGAGATTTATTTGTCTATAATATATTCTGTTGTTTATATTTATTTTATATTTTGTTATTTGCTTTATTTATTATTTCATTAAGTGCATATTTCATATAAATGTGTTTAAACTACAACAGAGATCTTTACCCAGCAATGGATATTGTGAATTGAGAACTGAGACACATTTTTCTTGTCAAAATGCAATGAGAACCGAATTTGAAGAGTTCAGAAGTGGTTGACAACCTTCTGTCTTGATAATATTTTGAAGGGTTCAATAATTTGAGTCAACTAAAATATACGACATATCTGACCAGTCAGATTTATGACTTTCACTATGGGGGCTGACCCACAGCTGTCTAACCCTTCTCTGAAGAAGGTGTCTTATATTTTTTTCATTCATAAATAAATGTCACTGTCTATGAGCATACTGATTTGGCTAGATAACATCAATTGGCTACTTGCAGGTAAACTTGCAATAATTGTCAGCCAACTCAAACTACTACAAACTAATGGACTGTTTTCTGGTAAAGGAGCGGAGGATGGACTTTATCTTTAAATTAGCCAAATAACAGACTTAATGCTTAATGTTTTACCATGGTATACTGTATTCATAGGAAATGACTGATCCTACTTTGCTGAAAGGACTTTCAAGATTTGTGGATTATTTTTTAATGTGTTACACAGAGAAGTAAGCTTTATGCAATAATAGGAAAATGTCTTTCTTACATGTAACATTTGTTGAGCCTTTGATCAGTATTTAGAAATTTCTACAATAATCTGTAGTTAATGTGGTAATTTTAAATGTGCATTAACAATATGTGTGCGCGTTCTGGGAGGTGATGGGTTACCTTTTGCCCCCGAGCGTTCGGCCGTCCTCGCCGGTCGCCATTACAGAGATATCGGTGAGGCGGTTTATATCCAGTGTCCAAATAATGCCCTGATTCCGAACAGCAGCTTCTCCTGCTATTTAGGTGTGGGTTTTAGCGCTGTTCGGTGCCAGGTCGTCTCCATTCGGTACACGCGCCTGACCACCGGCGCATTCACGCCCTTACGCACACCTTTAGGGATAGTGGTTACGTTCTGGGGGCTTTTAGTGCCGATGGACGCATACGGGGGAAAACCTAGAGGTATTTAGTATTTTTAGAGGTACTTTAAGGGTCTCCCGTCCCGTACTCGTGCGCTCCTCGCACATCTGAGTTCACGCTCCTCCGTCGTCGGCACCCAACAAGCCTCACTCTAGCCGGCTGCTCATCCTGAATGGGACGTGCCCCGGCTTGGCTTACTTGCGCCACACGTGCGTCCAAGCTCACGCTCGCCCCAATCTAGTTGGCTGCCCTCTCTAAATGACACACGCCCCGGCTAGACTGGCCACCCGGCTGCGCGTTTGAATTATACGCGCCTCGACATGGCTTTCCCACGCTACATACGCATTCAAGCTCACCTTCGCCCTCTGGCGTTCGGACTACCTCCAAGCCTCGCCACTTGGGAAACGTCCCAATTCGTGATCTCTGCACGCTTGCCTCATTGGAGCTTCGGCGCCCTCTCGCGGTCAGTTTGCGCGTTGGTTCCAGCCGGGACAAAACACAACGGTGCGTCATTTCGTCCTTTTGTTTTTCGATGTTCAGGAGCCTTTCGCTTTCGCTAATCCCCTTTTAGTTTTTTATTTCCCCATTATTATTATACGTTGTGGGATTTCATCTATCCTGCATCCTTGGGTCCTACCAAAAACCACCTTGTAACACTGCATGCTACTGATGTATAGTGGTAAAGTGGTATAGTTATGTAAATTAGCCTAATATCTACCTAAAGTGTACAGTTAATTTATAGTAGGTGTATAGTATCTGTATAGTAATTTCTTAGTTAGTGTATAGTTGGTTTATAGCTGGTGTACGTGTATATGTAATGTGAAGTATGTGTAATACCCACTAATACACTTTTTTTTTACTCACACAGATTTTAGAAATCAATTAAATACACTTTTTAAATATCAGCAGTGCTTTAATGAACTAAAACAAATGTGTGTGTGTGTGTGTGTGTGTGTGTGTGTGTGTGTGTGTGTGTGTGTGTGTGTAAAACCCTGCAGATTCACCGTGTGTTCGATTATTCTGTTTTTTGGAGGGAGACTCAAGGCAGGAAGTCCTGAGAGAGGCTGTGTGAGTCCAGGAGCCACTGAGCGTCTGAAACATTAATGCTAACTCGGGATTAGCAGAACAATCACAGAGATGCACACACACACATATACAGACAGGGATACACACACACAGATACACACCCGAATATTGATTTTCCTTCAGTCTCGGCCTGCAGGAGGGAAGCAGACCAGGTTTTCCACTGAGACTCCGATTGGCCCACAGCTTCAAAACTCAAACCTATCACACTCTGGCCTTCACACATTCCACTGCTGCTAGGACTAGGAATGAGTGTTCACACACTCTTTCTTCTGGAACATCTCTGATGATCAGATTAGATCAGATTCAGGTACTTGGTACACACAATAGGTTCTTCATCATCTTCATCTTCCAATCAGCTGCACTGTGTTCCTCAATGGAAATGATTAACTCAGAAGATACAATAAAACCCCATTATCTGAATGGTTCTGGTTCCGAATACCTTTATTTATTATGGGTAAATTCTAACCTTGCTCTTGAATGTTCAAAACTCTGCATAATTTTTATGGTGTCAGTATAGTAATGTCACAGGACACTCCACAGTCACATAGATCACATCTACCACCTACTGCCAAAAATATTTTTTTTTGTCTGAGGCCAACCAGAAATATGAAGTCAGGCACTTGTACACACCAGCTGGCTTTAACTATTCAGTCACCAGATATTAGTGCTAAAACTAACCACCATTATCTCATAATTAAACATAAAGGTTTAGGTTACTTACTAATGGATGAAAGTGGGTAAAGGATATACATTTACATTTGAATCATTCTGCTTAATGGCGGCCATTTGCTTGTTATAACTCCTAAAATTTATTGATTGAGTATAGACACCATCTTATTTATACAGGGTTTCTCCTGTTACTCAGGTCCGTTATCTCCTGTTAGTCTCGTTATATGAGTAACAGGACAGGAATTATTAGCACGGAATACATACATAGATACATAAAATATATTAATATATATACTCCATAATAATAGCATTAGGACTCTGAGCACATTGTAATGGTTTATGAAAAATGTGTGTTTTTACAGTAAATAAATCCAATCTGACAAATGTATTTGTCAAATACACAGAGAACCTCCCATGGCCTTTAGAAGATACAAATGATTCTATAGCCTATTGAACATGTGTGACATGTTAAGTAATTTTCAGAAGTGGGATTATGTTATGGTAACAGGATTGTGTGTAAACCTGGGGACAAGACTAAAATGTGTATTTTGAATTTAAATACTACAGACTTCTTATGAAAATGTACTTGAAGATATGGGATATGTACTGTAGTTACACAGCAATGCAAAATATTTCTGAAGGATTTCAATATTTATATTTCATTCAGTCTAATAATAGAGGCCAGAGCCAGTTAACAAATACAATTTACAAAATACATTTACAGTGTAAATGTAAATACGGTTTTAAAATTGTTTTAGTCCATGTTACATTACATTATGCACCTAAAATTTGCAATTACATCACTTTGTGTTGCTTAGTTTTTACAGTTATTTATATTAATCTATAATGTCCTGGGAACAGAAATGGCACCCATGTGGGGAAATTACATTACATTTACAGCATTTAGCTGACACTCTTATCCAGAGTGACTTACACATGCACTGTATTTTTCTTTGTAGACATTACATCATGCAAGTACAAGTAAGCAATAGTTCAAGAACACAGTTCACCTAGATCCAGCTTTGATTTACTGTAGGTAAATGCACTTTTTTCTTTTTGTATGACATGTAAATATACAATTGCATTTTCAATCTTCATTGAAGTGCTGAGTGAAAAGGTGAGTCTTTAGTCGCCATTTGAAGACAACAAGAGACTTTTGACATTTAGTAGAGCTCACTCCATTACCTGGGTGTCAGTACCTCTTGACACTTGTCTTCCTCTAATCTTATGGTGGATCCAGTTGAGCCAAGCTCGTATCTTGAAGGTCCGAGTTACAGAGTGTGGTTCATTATGTCCTTTAGGTAAGTAGGTAGAGTGCATATGGGGGCATATGTTCCATTGATCCACTACAGAACATTTAGAGCACTACAGGCTGTTTGGTTCACAACTTACCATGGTTTTCTTGTGTCACTCCTTTACTGAGATCACTCCGCTGGCTTCCTGTTGCAACCACGATAAAAATAAAAAAATACACTGGCTTTTAAGGCCTCAAGGTGCTCTGATATACATTATTTACAGAACTGCTTGCCATCTCAGGTCTTCAGCTTCAGGGTCCCTGTTATATCCTTCACTGAGACTGAGCCATGCCCACAAGGCCAGATCCTGATATTTGGGTGTACTAATCCCTCACTGGAGAAATTAGCTTCTCATATCAGTCTCAATGGTCCAGCGCTTGTTGGTCTTGAGTAGCATTAGTTCCAGCATGTACTCAGATAGAATACGTGATGTACATCAGGTTCTTGCATCACGGCACCTTCTATTGTTTGAATGTCACTGTAGATAAGGGCCTTCTTCCTAATTATTCAAAGTAAATTGAAATGCAAATCTGATCATCTATAAAAGTCAGGTTTTTAGGACATTGTGCAATGGCTTGGCAATGCTGAGAAACCCTCTCACATTTGAAACACACGTTTTGGCACATTTCTGTAGATCCAGAAAATCTGCATTTTAATATATAAAAAAAGCAAAAAAGCAATTACATTTTACAAAATGCATTTTATTTGAATGTTACCTCCTTTCTATAAACCCAAACAACTAATTTTCTTTTAAGCTAACAATTAGATACTCATGCTTTAGGAGAGTGCGTAGACGTCGAGATTTGGAAATGGCAAAAAAATAACTTATGGTTGAGACAATGTTTTCATTTATACAGATATTCTATTTTAAAGGCTACAGTATTACCTGTTGCATTATGAGCACAATAATGCATATTTGTTCTGGGACCTTTTACTTAATACCTACTTGCCAGATCATGGCACGTTCAGTGTTCCCTTACCTGATGTTTTACAAATTAAGAACTGGAGTTGTCCTCTGCTGTATAGCAATGGTTCTGAGATCAGAAACCAATACTGAAGAAGGTCAATAGGACTACAAAATGTTCATAGACAAGATAAGATAAGATGCACTAACAGTGTTGGATCCACTTTTGCTCTGTAAAGATTCTCCACAAGGATTATTCCTCAGTTGTCGTATGTTTTTATTTTACACCTTTTCTCTTGGGAGTACCCTCTAGCTCTTGCCTTGATGCTGCTGTCTCCTCAAGAACTCCTTGATCATTCCTCCACAAATGCATTTTTTTCAGCACATGGTTCTTCTGTTGAACATTGGGTTGGTCTGGCCACTCCAATCCTCTCCAAGGATGTCACTTAGGCCTTCCAATGTTAGACTTCAGCCATATTACTTCAACTACCATTTCCTGTAAGCCACAAGCCATAAATGAGTGCCAGTGTGCTTGATGATACCAATCATGAAAAC
>JAVSBV010000103.1:6739682-6750431 GCA_033117975.1 Parotocinclus spilosoma
TGTAATAAATTTTCAGAACTCTCAAAAAAACTTTTTTCACATGGTCATAATGGGGTATTTTGTGTAGAATTTTGAGGCAAGAGATTAATTTAATACAATTTGGAATACGGCTGTAACGTAACAAAATGTGTAAAAAGTGAAGTGCTGTGAATACTTTCCGGATGCACTGTATATGTGTGTGCAAGTAATGTAATAACCCTACTCTAGTTCTCCTGACCCTACTAATTCAAAATTCACCCAAATGTGTTCCTGCGCTCCATATTACCATTGGTAGTTTGATTTACAGTTCCAAAGCCAAACTCAGCCAAAGCCACTGACATAGTGATTTTACAACTGAGAACTGCCTCAAAGCAGCTATACAAATGATTATGCCCACAACCACAAATGAGCAAGTCAGTGATAGATGATATCACTAGATCATACAGAATTAATTTAACTAAATGAAAATAAATATTATACACGGAAGCTAAATAGAATAAATAAAATAGAAAATAGAATTAAAAATAAAATAGGATAAATGCAAAATAATGCAATAAAGTATAAACTATCTTACATTAAAGAGATAATATAATATTATGAAGAACATACATTTTACAAGAATGTAATTACATAATAAATAATAAAACAGAATGTAATAAAATAGAGAATAGAGATTCTGGGAATTATTTTGTCCAGTAATAATTGAGTCTCATTACATTATCTTGTCACCTAGCATGTAACTATTTTGGTGGCAAAGCATCCTCAATCAACAGAGGAGGAAAGGGGGTTTAGGATATTCCATTTTATTATATGTAAAGGTAAAAGGGCTGGAACTTGTGCCATAAGAGATAGCACTGGGTCTGGGGCTGGAAAAGCAGCTCAGAAAGAGTATTGGCACTGGAACAGGAAGAACAGCTCAGAGTGAGAACTGAGATTGGTCCCAGAAGACCAACTCAGAGTAAAGACTGGAATTGGTATTGGAAAAACAGTTTGGAGATGAAACAGAATACATAATTTGTGATGTTAAGAACAAGAGTCTATAAACAGAAAGCAGTGGTGCCAAGTGTCACATGTGACTTCAGTAGCACTAACTATAAAAGGCATAGCTAAAAAGGGGGAAACCAGAATGTTTAGTCAGTGTGGCTGACTATCACAATCCAACCTGAAGGTTGCAAATGCATGAACCAATTTCTCAGCATCTATTTTGTATGTTTCTGCGTTTAGCAATATTACATACAGTTTCTCACAAAAGTGACTACACCCCTCACATTTTTGTAACTATTTAGTTATATATTTTCATGGAGAACATTGAAGATGTGACACTTTGATACAATGTAGTCAGTCTTGTATAGCAGTATATACAGCTTGTATAACAGTGTAAATTTGCTGTGCCCTCAAAATAACTAAACACAAAGCCTAAACCGCTGGCAACAAAAGTGAGTACACTCCTAAGTGAAAATGGCCATATTGTACCCAAAGTGTCAATATTTTGTGTGGGCAGCATTATTTTCCAGTTCTGCTTTAACTTTCTTGGGCATGGAGTTCACTAGAGCTTCACAGGTTGCAAGTGTAATCTTCACTTCTCCATGAGGACACCACAGAGCTGGTGGATGTTAGAGACCTTGCGCTCCTCCAAATTCTATTTTAGAATGCTCCACAGATGCTTAATAGTGTTGTCTGGAGACATGCTTGACCTTAACCCTCAGTTTCTTTAGCATGCCAGTGGTCATCTTGGAGGTGTGTTTTGGGTCATTATCATGTTGGAATACTGCCCTGCGGCCCAGTTTATGAAGGGAAGGGATCAGTATATCACAGTACATGTTAGTTCATGGTTCCAATAATAATGAACTGCAGCTCCTCGCAACCACAGCACTCATGTAGCCCCAAACAATGACATTCCCACCACCATGCTTGACTGTAGGCAATGCACACTTGTCTTTGTACTGTGAGGAATTTGACTGTCCTTAGTTTGTTTGTCTTCACCAAACAGTTTGCATGTTTTCTTGTGCATCATCTTTAGAAGAGGCTTTCTACTGGGATGACAGCAATGCAGACCAGTTTGATACAGTGTGTGATGTACGGCCTGAGCACTGACAGGCTGACCACCCACACCTTTAACCTCTGCAGAAATGCTGGCAGCACTCCTACGTCTATTTTCAAAAGTCAACCTCTAGATACGACACTGAGCACTTGCACTCAACTTCTTTGGTCGAACATGGCAAGGCCTGTTCTGAGTGGAACCTGTCCTGTTAACAGTGGTCCTGGACATTTTGCTGCAGCTCACTTTCAGGGTATTGGCAATCTTCTTATAGCCTAGGTGGTTGTTATGTAGAGCAGCAATTCTTTCAGATCCTCAGAGAGTTATTTTACCATGAGGTGTCATGGTAAACTTTCAGTGACCAGTATGAGAGAGTGTTAACAGAGCGATAACACCAAATTCAACACACCTGCTCCTCATTCACACCTTACATCTTGTATTAATAACAAGTCACATGATACCAGGGAGGGGAAATGTCTAATTGGGAGAATTTGACCATTTTCACTTTAGGGTGTACTCACTTTTGTTGCCAGGGATTTGGAAATTAATGGCTGGGTGTAGTTATTTTGAGGGCACAGCAATTATTAATACACTACACTATTAATACACTATTATTTAAGCTTAATTTTTTAAAATTGTATATCCTTTACCCAATTCTTAATCTTACTGATATGAACTATATCATTTAATTTGGTTTGGATATAAAGCTGTGAAATATCTGCATAGTTGTTGTAAATAACTTCATATTTACAAATAATTAAGCCCAGCACAGGCATGTTCAGTGAAAATAAAATTATGCTCAGTACTGACCCTTGTGGGACAATTGTCAGTTAAGTAGGGTCTACAGCAATCATTAAAGATATTGATAGATTTGGACACATAGCCAATGCTAAACTATGAGTTTAAAAAGCAGCATTATAATATTAAGTATTACTTTAAATTGTATAGGAGTTGCATGAAGTAACCATGATGAGGGAAGTCAATTCATTATTAGTAACTAGTGTATAATAATGTGAACTGAAGTAAAGTTCCCTCTATGTGCCCCAGTGCTAACAAATTTGCAGTGCAGCCCTAACAGCCATCTCTGACCTGAAAACGTCTTGCAATTAGAAGAACTTGGGTTTTGTATACTGGTGAATGGTCAATCCCCTTCCAAAATCCCATTTTCTATTACACTTTTTTTCACAACATTAATGGTTGTCTATGTCTATATATTTTGTACATGCATGGATGGACATGTGTTTGTATAGATAAGTGAGTTTGTGTGTGTGTGTGTGTGTGTGTGTGTGTGTGTGTGTGTGTCTGTGTGTGTGTGTGTGAAACAGAGAGAGTACATGTGTACAGAGAGGGTGAAATGAGTACTTTGGGGAGGTAAGTGCAACACAGTATGTTTTTTGAGGTGTATTTGTGTCTGTGTGTGTGTGTGTGTGTGTTCGTGCGTGCATGCATATGTGTGTGTGTTGCTACGCTGCTTTATGCTTTAACCAGACTCGACTTGCTCTCTGTGACACACATCTGCTGCTGCTGCAGGCTGAGAGACGTCTGGCATGAGCCGTGGCATTTTTCACCCCTGACTGAAAGCATATGCCGTGCACAATCGACACACTGTTAGCCCAGGTTAGTGTGTGTGTGTGTGTGTGTGTGTGTGTTTCCGACACATCTGGTAGCGCTTGGCCCTCCTTCAGGTGAATCAGGTCCCGTGGGAGGCTCAGTGGCATCTGCGGGGTGGCAGGAAGTGGATCCGTCTCACCACCAGCCCTGTCTGCACATGCTTCAGCCTCTGCATTTCATGTGTGCTTAACTTTCTTCTACACAATCTTTTAAAATAGTTTAATTCATTGACAGGTACCTGCATGACCTCCTTTTCATCTACACACTAAGAAATTGTAATTTTTTTTTCTTAAAAAGCATAACTGCAGGATTGCACCTACAACATCTGGAGAACTTTGCTGTAACTTTGCGTAACATAATATGCATAGGAATGTTTTCGCGTTTTCAATCCACTTGTTTTGGTCAGGGTTACCTTTTCTTTCCTGGAGAACACAAGTCGCAGATGCAAGTTTCTCATGAACGGGATTAGCGTATACCACAAAGCTGAGATCAGTCTCTGTTGCCATACTTAGGGATTGATCCCACTGACTGGTCTCTCCATCCTTATACACAACCAATTATGTCTGTATTGTGGTGAACTAATAATAATATGTTTAATCATTTCTTAATTATATAATTTTAATAAAGACATAATTAAAAATAATTATAAAAAGATATGAGTAGTGTTTTATGTAGAGAGTGTCACTGTGGTGCACTGGTTACCTTGGCCCCCTTAACACTACAGAGAACAAGACTTTACTTGAGTGGATTTAGCATGTTGTAACCCTGGTGTTCCTCCCACCCCCCAAATATAAGGTCACTCACTGCATTAGGTCAGCTGACATCTTTAAAGCATCCCAGTGTGAATGTGTGTGTGTGTGTGTGTGTGTGTGTGTGCGCTTGATCCTGAACTAGACTAAATGGGCCTGGAAAGTAAGAAAGTGAGTACTATATTGATTATTTAAGTTCCTGGAGATATTTAGGTTGCAGGTTCTATTTATTTAGAGGATAAATAAATGCTGCACATGGTATACGATTAAAAGCCATTAATGACTTATGGCCTCAAGATAAATTTTAATCAGACCTGATTGATGATTTCTATTGATTAACCTGAGAATATGCCTATTCCTTGAGCTATTAACAAAATCGGAGATGCTGCAAATAAACAGGGGCGCAAAGTCTTTTGCGTTAGACTATATAACTTAGGGGCATGGCAGTGGCTTGGTGGGTAGCACCGCTGCCTCACAGCAAGAAGGTCTCGAGTTCAATTCCAGGGTGGAGCAGCCTGAGTCCTTTCTGTGTGGAGTCTGCATGTCCTCCTGTGTCTGCGTGAGTACTCCGGTTTCCTCCCACAGTCCAAAGAAATGATCTTAGGTTAATTGGTATCTTTAAAGTGACCCTCCGTGTGTGACAGTGTGTATGACTGTGTGTGTGTGTGTGTGTGTGTGTGCCGTATGATGGATTGGCATCCCGTCTAGGGTTGTTCCTGCCCTTGCCCTTATATAAGGTAGTGTTTTGTCACAAAACATCTTCAACAAAACTGATTCTAGATTTTTGGTTTTAATAATTTATCATTTTTGTTGTTTTTGTTTGTTTTAAGTGGTTTACATTAACCTTTTGAATCTTAAATACTGTAATGTAAATAATGCACAAAGAATATGCAGATGTGTGTCTGAGCAAAACGTTTAGTTAACATCTGAAAATATACTATTTTTACAGTATAAATAAATAAAACAAATAAGCTACATCCTTATATGGTTCACAAGCTAGAATTTCCCCCAAACAAGAAGCCATTAATAATTATTGAACACCATAAATTGGGTGCCACCCTGCCAAAGTAGATAGAGCTTTCACTTCACAATTATATCTCAAACCTGGGCTCATAGCTTGTGTAAATCTTCTCAGTTTACTCTGGATTCCTCTCACATCCCAAAGATGTGTTAGGTCAATTGGTCACTTTAAAGTGTCCTTGTGTTAGTGTGTTAACAAGAGCTCCTATCATCAAGCTATATATCATGATATTATATAATAAATAAGTAAATAAGAAAATGTTATGAATTCCTTCAAGTCTTCAAACAAAAATTCTAATTATTTTAAAACAAATGAACAACATTTAAAAAGTAAGAAGATACTGAAAAATAAAGGTATCCTGTGTGAACAGTAGCACATTTGTGCTTCTCTCCAAACTTCTTATCTCTCTGCAAGCCCCAACACAAACCTGAGCCTGGGGCTATACATACTTCTCCACACACACACACACACACACACACACACACACACACACACACACACACACACACACACACGCAGACACAGAGAGAGAGAGAGAGAGAGAGGGAGAGAGAGAGAGAGAGAGAGAGAAAGAGAGAGAGAGAAAGAGAGAGAAGTGCTGATCTGCAGATAGCACTCTGATCAGACTCGCTATGCCTTCAGACTCACACCTCACATCCTAAATAACAGAACCATACTGCTGTCCCTTTCTCTGTGGTTGTGTGTGAATGAGTGAGTGTGTGTTGTGAGAATATAGTTCAGCACAGTGAGTGTGAGAGACACAAATATATACTTATTGCCAGATTAATGACAGCTGAGTAGGATGGAAACATGTACACCACCAAAGTCATTCACACACACACACACACACACACACACACACACACACACACACACACACACATATGCACACATTGTGGATGACCTGGTGTCAGGGGGATCGAATCTCTGAGGGCTTTAGTGGGGTGTGTTGGGGGAGAGGAGCTTTCTGGTATGAGGACAAGTGAGGCGCTGTGGGCATCAAGTTTAAACAACCCTAAATCAGAAAAAGTTGGGACAGTCTGGGAAATTCAAATAAAAAAATGTTTTAAAAGTGTTTGTTTCATTTACTTTTGACTTTCATTTACTTTTGACTTTCTATTTCATTGACAGCATGAACCAAATATATTTCATGTTTTGTGTCAGGTCAACTTTGTAAACATCCTTTCCTGTGTTTGAAGGATTTGAGGATTTGTATCATGGATGTACAACTGACAAAGTTGCATCAACTGTTAGGGTTCCTACCTTCCCCCGGTGCGTTTAGCCGTCCTCGACGGTCGCCGGTCGGTGGGACGGCTTTATATCCATTATCTTAATTATGTCCTGATCCCGAACAGCTGCTTCGCCTCCTATAAAGGCATGGTTTTTGGCGCTGTTCGGGGCCAGGTCATCATCATTCTCTCGGGATTCCATCTCCGTTCGGTTCGCGTGTCTGACCACCGGTGCCCTTGCGCCCTTCCGCGTTTCCTAGAGATAGTGGTAAAGTCCGGGGGCTAATTAGGGCCGATGGACTGGTATGGGCAGGTAACCCCCGAGGTACTTAGTTTGTTAGGGGCACTTTGAGGGTTTTCTCCGTCCCGTACTCGTGCGCTCCTTGCATGGTCAGAGCTCGGGCTCTTCGGTTGTCGGCACCGACCTAGCCTCACTCCAGCCAGGGGTTTGCTCTGAATAGGACACTCCCAGGTCTGGCTTCTTAATTTTAGAGCTCACGCTCACCCTCTGGCGCTTCGGCGCTTCTCCCGACTTATTCTCCTATAAATTCATTATCGTGTTCTAGCGTGTTCTACTTTCAGTAGATGTTTATAATTTTAGCAGATGTTGAAGCATGCAAGCATATGGAGAAAGCAGCTATATTGAATGTCCACTTACGGTCTTTTATTATTGCACAGCCAATTGAAAAGATTGACCTACTGAATTTGTTAGAAGGACTCATTCATGCTTAATAATTACAGGGCAATCTATAATCTCTTTATTTGTAAAATTGAGAACATGGTATCAATCATGTCATATAATTAGCTTAACACTAACAGTGTTGAGTGAAGTGCTCAAATATTGTAGGAAATGCCCACTCCTCGGCAAGTCTTTCATTATTGCACATCTAATTAAATACTACAAAGTTGAACTTATTTTCCTGACAGAGAATTGACTTGATAGTAATGGTTCTCTAATTCTCAATGAAGCCTGTCCTCCACATTTTCAAGTTTTTTGGTGTGTCTAGAGAGAAAAAGAAAGTTGGTAATGTGACATGTTTGTGTAGCAGTACCTTTGACTGCAAGCAGATTTCAGTTGGGGAGTTTTCCACGTTTGAATACCTAGCAGTGATCATCCTGTTCTTATGCTTGTCATCTACCATCTGCTTAGGCATTATGGCAAACTTTCTTAATGAGTGTGATGTCAACATCTTTTGTGTGTTTTAATTACTGTAAAATTTTATATTTGTACACGTTATCACAGTTCTAATAACTTCTCGTTTGTTTCTGGCCCCACTCATAAGCAGGGGCATACCCTACACTTGATGTTTATATGTACCAGACACACATAAGCACCTGGCATAGTGGGTAATTAATATGATGATGAAAAAAATGATACTGTTGCACTACTAAAGACCTAGGTAATTATGATACAACAATAACCCCTTGGAGACATATGACCGCTATATCCCATTATATGATCATATCAACACTAACAATCTTATTAAAATTCCTGTCTATCTTAACAATAAAACTGCACTTCTAGGGGTTTTGATAGATTTAAGAATTAATAAATGGCCGAAACATGACAGTTGTTGTGGCAGATGGGTGACCCTGCCCTAATCTTCTTCGTACAGTTCCAGCGATTCCACAGTCTGCTAATCACGCTTTGGGATGTTGTGCTGTCGCCACTGTTGTTTGTGTTTGGCCAGCTTCGAGACGTCCTATGGCTCTCCAAGCTTCACATTCAGGCAAATCGTGTTGCCTAGTACTGTTCCTCCAGCAGGCAGAGATTTTCCTCTGATATGAAGCAAGTTTTAGTCCTAGGTGAAGTTTTTTAGCATGAGTTTTTCTCCAACAGGAAGATGCGGCGCTCCAATACAGAGGGGTTTTCCTCTAAAGCTGAAGTTTCACTAGGATGAGATTTCCTCTTACAGGGAGAAGTTTTCCTCAAACACAGAAAGGGTTTTTATCCCTAGTTGAAGTTTCACCGAGTTTTCCTTCCAGGGGGACAGATTTTTCTTCAAATTGTCTTTTTTCCCTAGTTAAATTCATGCAAATTAAGCTGTTTTGCTATGTTGAGATTCTCTCCTACAGGGAGTTTTTCTTCTGATGGGGAGAGGGTTTTATCCCTAGATGATCAGTCGCTAAGATGAGTTTTCCTTGAACAGCACGACTAGATATAGAATCCTTTGGCATAAAGATTATTTAATCACTCTTCATTAATCAATCATGTTTTTCTTTTTATTCGATTCATGCCTTGTAAAGCACTTTGAACTGCTGCGTAGATGAAAGGTTCCATATAAATTATTATTATTATTATTATTATTATTATTATTATTATTATTATATACAAGGGACTGCACTGAATTTACATGAGCAAGATGCATAGCATGGTGGCTCGGTGGGTAGCACCGCTGCCTCACAGCAAGGAGGTCTGGGGTTCAATCCCAGGGTGAAGTGGCCAGGGACCTTTCTGTGTTAAGTCTGCATGTCCTTCCTGCTTACTCCAGGTACTCAGGTTTCCTCCCACAGTGTTGGTGTCTTTAAAGTGGCCCTTAGTGTGTGACTGTGTGTGTGTGTGCTCTATGATGAATTGGTGCCGTATGGGCACCAGCTCGCCTGTGGCCCTGTGTAGATTAAGCGGAAGAAAATGGATGGAAGATGTGTACATTATTTTTCACATATGATTGTGAAGATGAGTACTAACCAAAAGAATAAGCTGCAGAAATGAGGTTCTATTACAGAGGTGCTGACCTTACTGACTACAGAAGTGTGAGGAATGTGTTTTAACAGGAGATTAGAATGTAGCCACTGCTCCTTTAGAAAGAGAGGAGTTAGCTGGGGTGGTTTTGACATCTCATCAGTATGCCACCTAGTTGAATCCTGATAGAGGTGTTCCTGGCACATCCCTCTGGATAGAGAACCCAGGGCAGAGGCACGACCCCTCTGACGTGACTTAGGAACATTTGGGGGATCCCCTCTGAAAATCTGTCGCAGGGGATCGAGGAGTCTGGTCTTGCTTAGCCTGTGGTCACAGTTAACCTCACAAGGAGACGCAGACATAAATAATCTGCTACTAACAAGTCCCTGACCTGTTTAAGCATGGAGTCCATATGAATAAGTCCTATGGTATCTGGAACCAAGATGCTAACAGCAGATCATTCAAGTGATTTATTTGCTAACCATGGATCAGGCTTATAAATTTTCAGATTATTATACAACCATTCTATTTTATTTTATGTCTTATGTTCTCTATTCTATTATACATTGACAGAGCATCACCCTGTCAACATTATTTTTTCCTTTAACTGTCATTGGTTTTAGTGTGATGGCAGATTATGCATGTAGAACACATTAATATATTCCATTGAATGCACCAATATTTCAGTGTGAGGTTATTAAAGTTTTAAGTCGCCATATGTAGCATAAACTGAACTGCCTAGTCCACAATCGTGTCAGTTCCATGGCTATATGAACATGACTACCAGTGTGAAAGAGAAGAGGGGAAAATAGCAGTGTTAGTACCTGTGCATCAGGGGATGTATTTATAAAATTCTAAAAATACTTGTAGAAAGCTCCCAACTTAGCTTAAAATCTCATAGATATAAATTTAAGCTTAATTCAGAAGTGATCTGAGAGCAATATATAGTATATAATGCAAAAACTTTTATCTCAGTAAGGAGGTGGGCTGAACCCGGCTGCTAGGTATGCCATTCTTTTAAAGGCTGTAATGGGTTGTCATCCGTCTGTGTGTCGCACTCTCTTTCTCTCTCTCTCTCTCTCTCTTTCTCTCTCTCTCTCTCTCTCTCTCTCTCTCTCTCTCTCTCCCTCTCTCTCACTCACACACACACACACACACACACACACACACACACACACACACACACACACACACACCTGAAGAAGGCACATTTATAAACAAGACACATATAGAGGTATATGACCTGGACGAGGACACTTTTGGCTCCTTAACGAAGAGCCAGAAGTGAAGGCGAAAGGCTTTTAATTGTGCGTATAATATCAAGCTCGGAACATAATCTTACATCACCTTTTTATTTTGTTTATCGTGACCGCTGACGTCAGAAGATCTCGTTCAGCCCTCAGTTTAACTGTTTAACTCTTTAGCATTTGCGAGATGAA
>JAVSBV010000103.1:6750531-6766017 GCA_033117975.1 Parotocinclus spilosoma
CGTCCCACCGATGGCTCTGTAATGGCGACCGGCGAGGATGGCTGAACGCACCGGGGGAAGGTAGGAACCCTAACACTCGGCAGGAAAGTCTTGGTGGTATGGCGTTCTCAGTCGACCATAGAAGGCAGAGGCCCTCTGTGCTTCTCAAAGATCCTTTCCATTATTTTATTTAAAACAAGAGAAAGCACATGCAACTATTTATTTTCTATATAGTTCCTTAAACACTCGTAAATTTCAGTATACTCTGTACACCCGCAGAGTAATTATGCCCACCTCCTACCCACCCTTCCATTTATCTTCACCATACCTCCAGTGCATGCTTGGGAAGAGAGTGGCCCTCTCAGCTATACTCAGAGGAGTCTGCGGTTTGGTAGGATTTATAGGAACTGGGATCCCTAGCTGAATGTTGTGTTACTATGCTCAGTCATGCAGCACTTCAGCTATAATGAGATGTGACATGAGGAGCAAAATCAATTGGATTTCATATAGCTAAGGGCATGTGGGGTCCACAAAGCTTTTATATTTGACAAGAGGAAGGTGGAGCTTGTCGAACTGGTGTTACCGACAGAAGTGGCCATTTAATAAAAAACGGACAATTTGTAACGTACTCATTTGTTTCCTTTCTTGAAATTATGATTCGCACAATAAAGGTGGTATGTAATTTTGTTATGGTTACAGGTCTACACCTCTTTAGGCCTGGCTATTTGTCTCATCCTGCACACATTTCAGATCTTGTGGTTTTTGGTTTCTGTATACATTGTATGATTTTAAAATAATTACGTTGCATGATTTCTCTCTCCAAAGATTTTCTATTGGGTTCAGATCTGGAGAGTGGCTAGGCCACTCCAGGACCTTGAAAACGCTTCTTTCGTAGCCACTCCTTAGTTGATTTGGCTGTGTGTTTTGGGTCATTGTCATGCTGGACGATCCAGCCATGACCCATCTTCAATGGAAGGAGGAAGGGGGAATGAGGTTGTTGGCCAAAATCACACGATATATGACCCCATCCATCCTCTCTTTAATACGGTGCAGTCATCCTGTCCCCTGTGCAGAACTGCACCCCCTAAGTATGATCTTTCTACCCCCTTGTTTGGTCTTAGTCCTGACCTTTTTCTAGATTCACCCTTACCAAACGAGGTAAGATCTTTATCTTCTGTATCTTTCTTTTTCTAATAATTGTGCCAACAGTTGCATTCTCACCAAGCTGCTTGCTTATTGTCCTTCAGCCCATCCCAGCCTTGTGCAGGTCTACAATTCTGTTCCTGGTGTCCTTAGACAGCTCTTTGGTCTTGAACGTGGTGGATGGGTTGGAGTGTTATTGATTGAAAGTGTGGACAGGTGTCTTTTATACAAATAACTTCAAACAGGTGCAATTAATAAAGGTAATGAGTGCAGTATAGATTTCACCACACATAAATAAACATAGATTGAAGCATGCCAAACACCAACCTGTGTTTCAGTGTATTTGTAAGAGTCACTACTGTTAATGATGAAATGGCAGTTAGAACAAATGAAAAAAACAATATAAATAGATCAGATACACTGAAGTAAAGATGAATCATATATGTACAGAAGCAAAAGAAGACAAATTTGAAAGAGCAATAACTAAAATGGTTATTTAAAATAAACCACTTTAAAAAAGAACAAAGAAAATTGGAAAATTGGCAGCATCAACACCAGAAAGTTTAGAAAATTTAAAAGTGATAATGAGATATGTAATAAAAAGAAAGAAGTCTGGCACAATAAAAGGGAGAAAAAAAAAGAAAGAAATGTAATAATTAAGCCAAGTCCCAGAAAGTGAAATGCTTGTTGGTAATTCTCTCCTATTTCCAATTCTAAACTGGAGAGTTTTTATAACAAAGCTTTAACAGAAAACGCCATTGTAACACTAACCCAGTGATTCACTTATCTGCATTTCTCCAGATCCTCCAACTGACAGTTATAATTTACCCATATATAAGAATAGGGGTCTTTTATAAGGACGCATAGTCATAGGTTAATGGAAAACATTTACATAATTTACATAATATAGCATTGGATGTTAATAAATTACTGACTTCGCCTTATCATTTTATCTGTAATATTGTAGCAGTGTAATATACTAGGTATTCAAATATAAGTTATTGGTGACACATTGCACACTTATGTGAGAAAATAGTTTTTAGATTTATGTTTTAATTATAGCTATGTGGCTGTAATACACATTCTCCTTCCAGAACCCCTTCTGCATTTCAAATATTCTACTCCCATGTATTTTTGATGACTTTCATTTTAGCATAAGGTAGTCAGGGCTGGCCATGATTTCAAGCCTGTCTGTGTGTATAGCATGCACAGATTACTTATTTAAATCATCAGGAAGTTCTCATCTGGAGTTATATGGTAGTCATGTATCGCTATTTTTTTTACAAATGGCTATTGGAGTTTAATTGTGCAACTGCCAGGAACATTGATTTAATATATACTTTCGTGTGGATTGTATTGTATGTGTATCCATATACAATATAAAATTGACATTTTCTGTTATATTTTTCTCCCAGAGAAAGGCAAATCTCAGTTCCTCACTACCTTGCAATAACTTGAGGTAACACAATTCACATATGGATGACTGCACATATCATTCTAGAAAATAATTTTTTTTTTCACTAGTTCCCAAGTGGTGCACAGTATGTCATGTTAAAATTGTTGCAGCGTCTGTATGAAATATGGAAGCAACTGGCCAGACATGGTATAGGTATAGAATTAGTCAAGGTGATCAACCTGCCGCAGGAATCGACACAAACCATCTTTTGTCTTCCTAACATATTTGTCTTTGAAGCAGTAATGCATGGGTAAGCAATCTGAATAGTCAGTCTGATTAGTAAAGTGACATGTTATTTTCCAGGAGAACTTGGCATCTATGTAAACACCTGTCACATAATTACACATACCAAGGTTTGTTATATACAGCAATGGACAGTCAATACAGTCTAACAAGTGTTAGATGTAAGAGAAATGGGTGGGCCTGTACATCAGTGGAGAGAGGACTGGATTACTTTGGCAAACCTTTATCAAGCATTACAATATGGAGTTACATTCACAAATGACACTTTCAACTTTTCAAGGGCTCAGAGGCATCTGGGATGTACTATCACACAGTGGAAATGTGTATTGTGGTCAGACAAATCAGTATTACATTTTTTTTTCAGAAGAAATGCAGGCTGTGCTCTAAAGACCAAACACTAAAATAACCATCCAGACTATTATCAGCAATAAGTCCAAAAGCCAAGGTATTTTATTGTAAGGGGTTGGGTCAGTGCCCTCGAAAAAAAACATTTTCAGTTCTGCATTAATGCATTAATGCAGAAAAGTACAATAAGACTTTAGAGCAACAGTAAATCCTTCAAAAATTGTTGGTACCTGTTACGAGAAAATAAACTCGGGTACGCGAGGAGCGCAAACGCGAATAGATCGCGGGAGGTGCTGAAGCGCCAGAGAGCGAGTGTGAGCTTCAAAACGAAGAAGCCAGACCAGGGCGTGTCTCCACTATCCTGCCGAAATACTTCATGGATCACATCAATGAAGAACAGAAATGTGTGGAGATCGATGATCCATCAAGTGACCGAGGGTCGGTTGGGACTGTACGGTTAATTCCATTCCATTCCATTAATGATTACACTAAAAAAACCTAGTATATACTGTAAATATAGTGGAGGGGTTGTCATATCTTAGGGCTGAGTTTCCCCCAAATGTCCTGGGAACCTTGTTTCATTTCTGTTTGTCTCTGAAATAAAACATGGATTATGATTGAATCTTCCAGAAGGACAATGTACCAAAATATATGTCCAGATAAAAATATTTAACTGAAGATACAAGTTTCTGCCATGCTCACCTCAGTCCATTCATCTAAGCCCCACAGATGTTCTGAAGCTAGAAAAAAGAATGCACAAGAGAGGACATACACTTTTGAATGATCTGGGGAGATTCTGTATAGAGAAATAGTCTCAAGTGCCATATTGTTTTCTCCATTCTTATAAGATGCTACAGTGGAAGACTCACAATTTCATTTCCAAAGAGAGGCTCTACAAGTATTAAATGCCTAGGTGCCAATAACTGTGGAACATTGTTTTATTAGGTTGATATGAATCTGGTTCTGAGTTCCTCTAGCCACTGTTTTATCCATGTCTGTGAGATCCACCTCACCTAAGGCTTTCACTGCGGTGGCTCGACAACTCCCCTTGTGTGTATGGATCCTCCTTATGTCTGCATGGATTTACTCCAGGTACTCCAGTTTCCTCCCATAGTATAAATACAGGTTAGGTTATTTGCTGTTTCCAAATTGCTCTAGGTGTGAGTGTGTTCATGAGTGTGTGTGTGCCCTACTATGGTTTGATGCCATGTCCAGAGTTGTTCCTGCCTTGCAACATGTGCTCTTAGCTAGGCACCTGCTTTCTCATGATCCTGATCAGGATTAAAAGAATTTTAAAAAATGAATGAATTAATGGATTCACTACCTTTTGCTTTATTCCTATCATATTTCTATTCAGAAACAGAGGACATTTAAATTGCTACAAAATAATAATCATCATCATTTATTAATATAATTTAGTAAATACAAATGTCAAAGCATTATTAATAAAGTACTCTACTCATTCAAACACAATATTAGACTGTGCAGCAGTAAATATGTGGAGGTGTTACACTGAGAAACCTTCACTGTATGAGATAAACTTTATCTACACAGCTGAGATAGCTCAATCACTTGCAGTTTCTTAAGGTAAGGAGAAGGAGGAGCTGCACACACACACACACACACACCCACACACACACACACACACACACACACACATACACACACACACACGCACACACACACACACACACACACCTAAAACAACAAGAGAAAAGAGAACATGGGCATAACCATAAAGATGCTACAGCTCCATGAAAGAGCTTAATATGACCAGACATGATAGAAAGCATGTGTATGTGTTTGTGTGTGTGTGTGCGTGCATGCATATGTGTGTGTGAGAGAGAGAGACAAAATGTGTGTTTGGGAGTTTGCTGAAAGATTCCAGAAGCCTCTCCCTCTCTCTCTGGGTTCCTGTGTGGACCTTGTGTGTGCATACGTGTATGTATGTGTGTGTGTGGGTGTGTGGGTGTGTGTGTTCACAAGCCTCCTGGGTCATGCGTTTGTCATCGTGACCTTTGACCTGTCAGGCCACGGTGGCAGCAGGAATGCAGGAGATGTTTACGCTGCTCAGGCTGATAGAAAACAGCTGCTTCGAACCTTCTCTCACCATCTGACTTTTCTGCACATCACACACTTATAAACCTGATCCTACAAACGCATTTGGAAAGGTGATGGGCTGTTGGGCCAGCAATCAGCAGGATGAATATGGAATTTTTTTTTACTCAAAAAGTTTTGCATTTTTGATTCATACATGTGTTTAAATAGAACTTTAAACAGTTGGGCCATTTGTGAGTCTGTACCCTAGCTGTAAAAACCAAGCATAGATTAACACAAACTAATAATTCACTATATAGCTTAATCAATGGGCTCACATATTACATCCATAAATGAGTAGTTTGTTTGAGTTTGTTGCTTTGCTGCTACAATGGCCTTCAGTCTTCTAAGAAGCTACCACTTGATCTTCCAAATTTAAACCATTGCTGAAATGATGCAAATCACCTTCATCCTACATAGTTACAGCAGTTTTGTTATACATTTCAGGGTAATGATTTGGTGGGAAACGTGGGAAAGGTACAGAATCATATTCGAAACAATGCTGGTAAATTAAAATATCCATGAATAGGTATCCTTAATGCAACTAAACTTAATGTTGTACCTGTGTATCGTGTATAAAAATTGAGAATTTATGTGTTGGTTATGGACCCCTTCCAAATCACATACAGTCCCATCACCTTCTATATTCTGGTTAACCCCCATTTTACTTCTATGTATGATGTTAACAGTGTGTTGCCGAATGAACATAGATAAATACTTAGAATGGTTAGCAATATGATTTGATTTTCCATCCATCCATTAACTTCCGCTTAGTCCAAGCGGGGTTGCGGGCCACCCAGCAACTCTGGGGGCAAGGGAAGGAACACAGTCACACAGTCAGGCAGACAGTCACACACTAAGGGCCACTTTTAGAGATACCAGTTAACCTAATATTCATGTATTTGGACTGTGAAAGGAAACCAGAGTACCCGGAGTAAACCCACGCATACACAGGGAGGACATGCAGACTCCACAAAGAAAGGACCCACAATGCTCGACCCAGGACCTCCTTGCTGTGAGGCTTAAAATGAAAATGAAAATGTTTTGCAAAGTCAAACCTAAATATGACCCATACTGTTATCTGAATGTTATTTGTTCTAGGAAATTGTTAGTACAGGAAATATTTTCATCACCCTAGATCCAAGAAAAATCTTGCCTCTGTCAAGATAGAGTGCAGACATACAGTGCAACCTCAAATTAGAAAAAAGTTGGTATAATATGGAAAATGCAAATAAACATAAACACAGCGTTTCTTACATTTAATTTGAGGTTTATGTTATTTTATCGCATTCTTCCAAAATGAACGATAACCATATTACCTAGAAGAAATAACGTAAATCCAATGAATCCATTTTAGAACCTCCAAAATTTGATAGAGAATAACAATAGATTTGCATACAGAAAACAATGAGTAATAAATACAGTTACATAGTAATCACTTACTTGTATTTAGCATTCACACTTAATAAACAGGCACAAAAAACACTGGACAAATTATGGAAATGTTTGGGATAAACACGTGGCGTGTTGCACACTCAACAAGAAACAAAGTCGAAATGAACTACGAATGTATGGTGTAACGCTTAAAGACGCCACCTCTTTAGGTTTCCACACCAATCCAGACAGAAGTGAGCTTTTGCAGGTGAAAAATGAACAAATGGAGACTCGTACTCACAAGCAGATACTTCACTACTCAGTTTATTTACTACAACGACCATAATAAACTTACTCTTATAGTTTTTCTAGAGATTTATACACAAACTTAAAAACTGACGCTCAGAGGCGTTACTTGCAGAATTAAAAAACAATTAAGTAAATGATTAGGATCCAGTAATCTTGTCATGTCTAGTTCAGCACAATGCTCTCTGTTATTACATAGTGCAACAATGCGCCTTCACACACCGACTAAAAGTCCCTTAAAGAGACAGTTCACATATTACTGGCCATTACAGTGGGTGAATGAGGAACACGTGGGTGGAATCACATGGGCATGCTGACAAAAACCGGGGCGGATGAACAAAAACTGGGACAAAAGTTCGCCAAAAAAGTAGACGTTAGCCAAATTGTACAATAACTAGGGTAACGGACAACTACAGGTTTGTAGTTGGGGACAGGTCAATACTGCAGGCAGGACCGTCAAATGCCTGTGTCCTCTTCTTCCACAGCCATGTGGTTCTATCAGCTACTGCTGAATGACTGTTTTTGATTCTGTGCTGTCTAAGGGATCAGTTCAGCTTCGGCTTGCACCCTTGCCTTTTATGCACTGTAGAGGAATCGTTTTTTGGAGTAACATTGTTTTAAACACTTCAATAACTTTCTCAAGCATTTGTTGATAATCCAGAGATAATCTGCCCACCTTTGCTGTTTAGAAAATTGTGTGGATGCTGTTTTTGTACTAAATCATGATTACAATCAATAGTTTACATCAGCTGTTTCAAATGAAATCATTATCTCCTTTTTTAACTTTGTTACTAATTATAAATTGACTCTTTCCTTTTTTGGATATGTGTTGCAGATCGAAAATGCAGGAATGGGTGTATATTAACAAATGACGACGACAACAAAACATGACATTTATTGTCTGCAGTGAAATAAAAGTAAAATGTAAAGTCAAATTTGCATTTTCCAAACTGTCCCAACTTTTTCTAAATTGGGGTTGTAGATGGTACTGGAACTAATAACAGGATGTCAACAATGGGGAGTGATGTGCAATGACAAAGCTGGTCTCAGGATAAGCCCAGTTTCGCCAGCGTGTTTGATGGCCACCTCTTAGCACTGTGTTCCAGTAACCTCTTTTCATCTACATATATGGGTTTTTTTGCTCAAATCTTTCATGCACGCTTTTTGGTAGCATAACCAAGTTCCCCTGCATGAAAATATTATATGTTGGTATATTTTGAAAAAAACTACATACTTCCTCTATATATTGTATGTACATCTCCACCCACTTTTGATGTCAGCGTAGCATTGGACTTTTAGGAAATTGGAAAATACATTGTCAAAAGTACTTGGACACACCTATAATATCTCAACAGACAAACACTGGAGGTAGAATTAACTGCACTGTACCTCTCCCACAAGCTGTGTGTGTGTGTGTGTGTGTGTGTGTGTGTTTGCCAGTCCTAACTGACTCCTCCACAAAGTGCCATCTATCAGTGTATCATTGGATTTGTTGATGGCGTCGTGAAGTGCTGCAACTTCTGGAAAGTTCTCCATCGACCACACACACACACACACACACACACACACACACACACACACATACAGACCTTTAAAAGCCCATTACAGTGTGTTGTAATGCAAATGGTCCTGAAGTCTGGAGAGGGAACAGGTGTCCGGCTCAGAGCTGCAGCTCTAATGCAGCCATTACACACACCAGAGTGTATTATCATAAAAGCCTAATGCAGACACACCTGATCAATAACACACACACACACACACACACGCACAGACACTCACTCTCTTTTTCTCTATAAGACAGACAGTGGGTCCTGGACGTCGCTCGTATACTCTGCTCTTCAAGCACACACATCAATAACAGAAGGTCCAGTCCAATTGACACGCAGCATTTTAGAAATCCAGCCTGCTTTTGTTGCAAAATAAATAAATAAAGAAAGAAAGAAATGGTGTGTGGAATTCTGAGAGAAATGACTCAATCCTCTTATTGGACTTTATTACAATCCCACACTCACACACATGCACATTTATACACAAAAACACACACCCTCGCTGCAGTAGAACCAGGCAGCTTTTAGAGACACCAGGTACAAAAGGCGTACCATGTAGCATCACTCCACTAAAAGGCGAGATAGCGAGTGTGTGGCGTTCTGCGTGGCACTGCTGACCCGTTCCTTTTTCACAGCAGGTATTTTTAGCTGGGACGGGCAGATTGAGCGCCTCTCCGATGCCCCATGTGTGTGTGAAGAGCACTCGGCAAACACGATGCTTTTACTCACGGCGATTGGATTGAAACGCTCGTCGTTAAAGTGAGATGAAGCTTCATCAGAGTGATACTGAAACTCTGAACTCTCACTTATCCCTCACGACTACACTGAACCTCCAAATCTGAACCTCACAAGCTTTACACCACAAACCACAAAGCAGCAGAGCAGGTTGTGTTGGTGCCACACAGGTTATTGACCTAGGTCCAATATTTGGCTGCAGTTAGCGTGTGGACATTTTGGGATTACTCCGGATATCTCACAAAGAACATGCCAATAGGTGGATTGTCTTCTTAAATAACCCCAAGGTGTGAGTGAGTGGGTGATGCAGTCAGATCCAGGCCCAGGTCCATACCGCCAACCATACCAGAATACCAAGATGAACGATAATCCATAGCATGTGTTTTATTAAATAGGTATATTCTTTAATAAGGATATCAGCGATGTAACACATACAGTATGATGCACATACAGTTTTGGTGTTTCGTCAGTACTGCACAGTTCAATAAAGCTGTAAAATTTAGGATTAGAAGCTGGAGATTTTCTGATGGTGCAACATCTTTCTAAGACATATGTATATGTATACTAGGGGTGAAACGATACACAAATTTCACAATCCGATATGTATTGCTGTTTTTGCTTCACGATACGATACATTTTCGATACAACATGGCGAAAGAAAATTATTTTAATTTCTATTTTTTTTTATATACAGGTCACAAAAGCCAATACAAACTCCATTTTTGGGAAGGACTGGTACTAGTTTTCATAAAAATGAGTGCGAGATGGAATTTTATAACGAGGCTCAATTACCAGCAAATTGTGGAATCCAGGATCATCTATAACAGAGTTGGGTTACAAATCAGAAGCTTTAAACTTCCCTATGGAGCGAGTAATTAGCTTTGCCTGTTCACTATCGGCACTTGGCGGCTGCTTAAATGCTGTGACTCGTGTTTTCTCTTTGCTTCGGTAAGTGACACGTTTGGACGGTGTCTCCACATAAGAGTTTGCATATTAGAAGTATTAGCACCGATGTTTGATACTCGTGTTGAGCAAAGTTTACACACAGTTACCGCTTTGTCCATCATTCTTTACACGTCATTGTTGTAACTGACTGGGAAACCAAAATATTTCTACACAGGAGATGGATGTGAGGATGATTTTGGTTGTTCCAGCTCAGTCTTGCTCTCTCTGCTAGCCATTTCACAGTCAGCTAATCGTCCAGCAGGCTAACCTAAACAATAGAAGGACGTTTTTCCCCAGTAGCTCGAAACACTGCTTGGGCGTCGTCATAGTAACACCTGTTATACATCGTGTCACTAGATGTCGTATGAAACTACAGTACACCTCAGAACTCTCTTCTGCTCTGCTGATAGCTACAACTCGGTAGCACGGGTTCAGAAACGACAAAGCAACCCTAATACACACATACATATTATAATGATTTCTTTACTTTTTGTAAAGTCATTTTAGCAGCTAGGTTTTTATCTAACCTAAACATTTGTATACACTGTTCACAATGATTAGGGGATATTTCATTGCTTTTTGTGAGCAGTATATTATCCAGCATGCATTCTGTCAGTTATGGCCATGCACTCTTATTGTTGATTGCTAATGGCTTTTGTTAATAAGACAAATCCAGAATAAAGAAAAGATTGTTAATCAGGCTTCTGTTTTTGTCATTGACAACATAATATCTACAAAATATATACATAGAGCATCTATAGATTTGCCTTTGTTATCATATAGTAAATCACTTTGGAACAATTTGAAAATTCATAATCGACTTTTTTCGAAAAGTTTTTGTTTAAGTCTCAGACATACACCAGTGGACAAAAGTGTGGACGGCAGGGTTTACTTTCAGTGTTAATAAATTTATCTGCTTTCCAGTGCCAACAGTTTTGCCATGAAAGCTAAAAGGAAGACTCTGAATGCCGGCGATGTAATGTCAGCCATGGAGGAGATGGAGTTTGAGCGCTTCCTGCCACCTCTGCGTGACGCTCTAGAAGGTAACTGATAAGACTAGGTTTTCGAGTTACCATTTCTTATAATGTAAGCATTATCTACATACAGTAAACCAGATGCAGGTAAATCACTCCATTTACCAGGTGAAACTCATTTGGACATATTCTATGTCATAACTTAGTCCATATGTGGAATTGTGAATGATTAATCACAATCCGAAGTTAAAAATGTGAAAAGTTATGGGTTCTTATAGTAGGCAGAATGTGTACTGGTGCATCCAACTCCCAGTCTGCTTTTATAGTTACAGGATCTCGCGAAGAAACTGAACACCAAAAACGTTTGGAACGACTTCAATAAGATGTTTAAAACAGCATCAAACCACTGGATGTGCTTAATTTAACAAGACAAAGAGGTTCATAAGTTGTCATTTATAATTTTTAGACAGAAAGATATTTGTTTGATGCTGATCAAATGGAGAAAAAAAACAAAAAACAAAACAGAATCGGCCAAGAAAACTACAGTTGGTGCATCTCCACAAAGTACACGCCTTCATGTTAAGTGTATCTGTCTATCAGCAGAAATTCCCATTCACAGGGCAACAAATGTTCAGGAATGGTTTAAGGACCTTGATCAAATGTTTAAGGTGTTACTGCATATGTTACTTAAATTCATCATGCATTCATAATCTCTTAAACTGTAAATGGTCAATTTATGCCCTTATCCAGAGCGAATTGCAACTTCTACAGTCTTAACAATTCAAGCAATGGTGGGTTAAGGGTCTTGCTTAAGGACTTAACTGTGGCAGCTTGGCAGAGGTGGGATTTGAACCCTTTACCATTATTTCCAGTACCTTAAGCGCTAGGCTACTGCAGTCGGCCACCATAGTAAGAATCAAACTCCTGAACAATTGTCCTGAACAATCTTGGCATAAGTAAGGTGCTGTTAGTTACATGTAACACACCGTGAATAATTTATATAAGTTTGACGTCAGCATCAGTGGCTGTATGCGACAGGAACGAGGTTCTAAAGAATCTGACATTCACGTTCCCCTTGCTTGTGTGTGAAATATGAGAGGAGTACTTTAAGAAAGCTCATGAGATAACCAGCAAACTCCACACATATGGAGTTTGAGGTCGGAGTCGATTTGGGGCTCCTTTGAGCTGTCCAGCTACTGCTCTGTGCAGCCTCTTTTAACAGATAAATCCATAAGCGTCACTGAGCCACCTTTAAGACTAGAAAGATTATTTAAGTGGTGAGTGTTTTTGAAGTAGTCCCTCATTGCATTTTTTTTGCATAATTCTTCGTAAGCCATGGCTTTAAAAACTAGACTAAAATATTCAAACCGCTTGTCTGTCCATCAAATATTTTTACCACAAGGGTGAATTACTTGTTCTTTCATTCTTTGTCAGTTTGAGAGTCAGCTGATACGTTAGTGTTTCCATATGTTATATCACCTCGTCTGAGACTATTAGAATAGTAAGGTCTATAATTGGTCATTAATCAGTATTTAAATTCACCAATCTTGTTAAACTTGAATTAGTTGTTTTTATCCATCATGCCATCTGTGTATCAACAGCATACAAGAAAGGTCAGAAGGGAAAGAAAGAGGCATCGGAACAGAAACGAAAGAGCAAAGAGAAGAAGAACGACACAGAGGAGAACGAGAAGAGCCGAGACGAGGAAGAGGAGGAGGAGGAGCACATGGAGGACGAACAAGAAGGAGAGAATGAGGTAGAGGAGGAAGATGTAGAGAACTGAGTGGGAATCGTAGAAATTTAGAAGCATTTTACCCATCCTGGTTTGTAAAGACCGTCACACTTATTGACTGTAAACCGCAGAGAGAAACAGAAAGCACTTGGTCTTTAGATTATTTAGGCACAGAGTATTGAAATATACTTTAGTGCTAGATACACACTGATCAAGTTTTACAAGTTGCCCTGGTCTAATGTGCTTATTCTTGCCTTGTTCAGATAAAGACTATGTTGCTAGTTTCAAAACAAATCATATCAATTTCTTCTGCATATAGATACTAAAGCCGTATAGATCCGTTCATCACAGAACACGATTGGAAGTCTGTGTTTTGTAAGCTGATAAAATTGTACTGTTCAGTCAAAGAACACTTGACCTCCATGTTTGGTGCTTCATGTTCGTGTTACAAATGAATAGGATTATACGGCTGTCAAAATCTGGCAGGAGCTTCTGGAAAAACATGCATCCAGAGATTCAGGGAATGTGGAAAATGCACATTGTTGAAAAGGAGACGCATCTCTTGTTCTGATGCATTTTTGTTCAAACTAAAGTGCGCTTCCTCACAACTAGGTCACAGTGTTGACCAACAGTCCGGGTCTGGCGTTGGGTCTTGATAAATGTGTTTGTATTACTAAATCAATTTGTACTTTTGTAGAACCAGTCAGCCTATTCTTGTGATTCACATTAAATAATTTTGCATAAAGGTTTACCACGTTACTAGCATTCTGTACCAAGCGTGACAACGTGACTGTGTTGATCCATTCATTCACAATACTGCCAAAAATCCATGAATTATTACAGTGTTGTATAGTTTTAGATAAGTGTGTATCTTAAACTTAAAAATCACCTTTCAACATTGAGGTAGTTACATAAATGAATCCATTACAAATTACTGCTTACTTTAAAATGGGAAAAATAATTCCCCTCTCATTAATTCTAGATTACTTTGTAAAAGCATATCGATATGTACCAACTACACTGCTCCCAAAGTTAGGAGATATTCCTTACAAGAATAAAAACCATCTGCCTTTTAAATGTTTTATTTCAGAAAAAAGAAGATTGTTTCTGTTGTTTTCCTGATGCGTTTGCATAAATCTGGCCAGCAGGTGTCGCTATGGTTTAGGATTTAGAACGTTGTGCAACAATCTTTTTTCAAAGTGGTTTGTTCAGCTGATTCAAAGCTTCAGCTCAGAAACAAGTAACGCAACTAATGTTGTTTGTATTAATCGGTAACGGTAATACAATTCCAAAAAAATTATACATTTGTTATTTTGACTCAACTGACACGTCTTACAAATATGGGTGTCATGATAAACTGTTATTGCAGTAGATATGCTTTTTTGAGCATGTTGAGGCTCTCACCAGTGCTTCCAGAACACGGAATAACTACATTACATTAAGTATGGAATAATTTAGTGCTCAGGAAACTTAGATTAGGGGATATTTAATAAAATCTCCCCTTATATTTATGAGCAGTGTGATTAAATAAGTATCTGAATTTTAAATATTTGCTAATACTGCTGCTTTTGGTTACATGCATCGTGAAAATGTCTTTAAATATTGTGATATATACTGCACACAAAAATCAGGGGATATTTTTTACCTTATTACCCACCCCTACTAAGTCTAAGCAATTGTGGGTTTAGTGACTTGATCAAGGGCCCGGTGGCAGCAGCTTAGCAGAGGTATTTAAAACATTTCCTGGAAATGCAGTGTAGACAGGACCAATAATACCTGTGTAAGCCAGGTCACTGTGATGGTGTGCTGTGCCACCCATATTACTATAAATACAAGAGTTAGGGGTGTGAGCCATTGTCGTTGCATTATTTAAGAATCTGCTCAATTCAGCTTCTTTTAAGTGATGTAATTAGAATTATAGATATCAGTGTAAGATATTGTACTTAAGTACAGTCACTGATGGAATGGTATTAGAAAAGCATTAGCGCCCTCTTGTGGAGATCCTACCCTGCTAAACATGAATGATGAACAAGCCAGATCCATGGGCACGTCATCTCAATGCAAGTTTTCTTAGATAAGCTTGAATACTTAATCTTTGGTCAGAATTCTCTTCCCTAATCGTAAATGATCTGCGTTACAAACTAACAGGAGAACCCTGACAGTACACTACAGTAAAGCTCGAGATAAGAATAAATAATAAATAAAATAATTGTGGCTAAACTATCCACGTTCAGTCTTAAGGCAATTATAGCAAAAGCCCCTTACTGACCACCACTAGTGACCAGTCTGGGTATGCTGCTGGAGTTTGGCTGTGAAGACTTGGTATTTTGTCAGTACTGATTAGACAATAGTGTGGTGATGTGTAGTTTTGGATTAAAATAATTCTAAAGTTGTTTAAACCCATCTCACAACCACCTGAATTGGTACACGTGTTTTTCCCCCAATGCAAGTGGCTGAAGCATTTATGTCTTGCCAGCTCTTGCTTTTCTTGACACAAGGCAGTTTAATGGTATAAAATTGTTTTGGCTCCCAAGTGGTAGAATGAACTTCCCCCCTCAAAGTTCGAACAGCTGAGTCTCTGGCCATCTTTAAACACCGTTTGCAGACCCA
>JAVSBV010000103.1:6770572-6783177 GCA_033117975.1 Parotocinclus spilosoma
GTGTGTGTGTGTGTGTGTGTGTGTGTGTGTGTGTGTCTGTGTGTGTGTGTGTGTGTGTGTGTGTGTGAGAGAGAGAGAGATGGTGGGCCATTTCTGTTTCTGTGGTTTTGTTCTGTTACAAATCAGTGTGATGTTCGAACCTGAATTGAGCTGTAACAATAAATTGGCATGCTCAGTTAATTAAATTATCAACTGCATAATTAAGTGATTGACTTGGTTAAAGGTATTTGACTGATTAGAAAGCTAATAGAAATATTTCAACCATTTATTATTAATAGGTATTATCTGAAAGGTTTATATGGTGTACTTAGTATATATATATATATCTTGATATTTTATCCACATTCTTAAAATGACCCCCTATAATTACAAATAAATAAATAAATAAATAAATAATGGAGGTACATTATTGTATTTTTTAATGAACAATTAATGAGTTTGTACTGAAGTCCTGCAACTATATGGATATATAAGAGTATACTTTAACTATATGAATATATAATTATTGACCCCCTCAGTTATTTATAGTTGCCTATCAAAGCTAATTTATTATATCTAATAAATATAATAAATATTTAATACAAAGTTGGTTCACCTCTGAGTTAGTGATTTAATAATATTGATATATTATTATTTGTAAGAAACGATTTAGATCCTAAGTTATTTAAATTGTGATTTAAGTATTTCAGAAGAAACCGTTTTTCAGAAAATTCAGTTTTAACTGGTAGTGTCAATAATATTATTATTATATCCTGTTATTCCTATAAGCACAAGGAACAATTGCGTTTTTTACTATGCTTTGCTATATTATAGTTCCTTCTATAATAATCTGCAAATAAGATAAAAGCTGATTAAATATTGTTAAATGTTGAATATAAACACATTGCTATTACAAGTGACTTAATTATTAAAAAGGTGGGATCATACATCCAGGCATCTGAGTGCTAAGTAAATGCTTTCAAGCATGACATTCATTTAATCATTTAAATACATTATTTTAATTACCTAATAACTTAATCATTAGAATTTATTGTTTTTATACTTTGGATAGTGTACTATGAAATATGTACTAATTTTACTGTAATTATTATAATTGTCTTTGACCAGATTCATTATATAAGAACAATTTCTAATGTCATTTTGTAAATAATTTTTTGTACTTCTACTTTTGTACCTGTATTCCCTATATATAATTTTTCTATCTGGTTTCTATACATTTAATTGTTTTAAATTTCAATTGATCATTGAAACAATTGAATGATTTGAATGTTTCTAAATGATTATTGATGTAGGAAGAAAAAAAACAACTGTTTTATTCTAGGGTAAATAATGCAAGTAACATAAACATATTTAAAAACTTGGTTAAAATATATTGTAAACCAGCTTAATGGTAAAATAAATAATATTTTTAAAATTAACCAATTTCTCTATAAGGCTATAACAATTATAATCGAGGGTCTGCTTTTAGTGTTTTTTTGTTGCATCAAAATAAACATATTCCCTCAAAATACGGTTCTGAACGGGGGCTTGGAATGAGGACACTATCAATTGTGCAGATTATTTTATATTTATTAAATATTATTTATACTGTGTGAACATATTGATGCTCTTTTCAGGCCTTGCAAAATGGGCTTGGCCAGGTAGAGTGATGACAAATTAAATTCTTAATTGTTTATTGTTATTATGTTTTGGTTAATTATTCTATTGTTTTTTTATTTCTTGTACTTAGTCATACATGTCATGGCTGTGCAGTGGTTAGTGCTGTGAACTCACAGCTCCAGAAACTTGGGTTTGAGACTCACGCCAGCTGCTGCTTGTGTGGTTTGTTTGTTCTTGTCATGTCTGTGTGGGCTTCTTCTGCATACCCCGTTTTCCTTCCAAGGTCAACTGGTGTCTCTAAAGTGTCAGGCTATATTGGCTTGGACAGGCGTAGAATAGGCGTCTAGGTGTGGTCCTTGCCTTGCCACTTGAACACAGATGGTGTAGATTTTATAAATCTTTCAACAAGTTTTAAAGTAACATAGTTAAGAATCACAATTTATGTATTTGACTTGAATAGATTATGCCAATGGGATTGTGGACTTCCAAGCATTAATGACTGGTTGGTTTTCAGGGTAGACGGAGTAGACAGGAGCTTATACTTTGTACAGAGTAACAGATGAGCTACAGTCAGTGAGTGTATCCATATAAAGTGCAGCTAATTACAGGTCATAACACAGCAGCAAAGTAACGCTGCATCAGCCTACTCACTTTTACTCTGTGTGTGTGTGTGTGTGTGTGTGACTGCACTAGATTGAGTGCTGCACACACACACACACACACACACACACACACACACACACACACACACACAGTGTGAACTAATGTGTTTATGTTTAGGTTTATTAATGAAATTGTAAATAATTTATATATATTTTGAAGCAAATTGTATATGTAAATATTACATATTTGCTTTGTTACTGTTTTTAATTTGTATTTTTATAATGCTACAATATTCATTAAAAACATTTAATAATGTGTAATCTTATAAACTGGCTATTTGATTCATCATACTTACATGAATAATTATAAATCAGTAATTTATTTATGTGTTTATTTTTTATTATTGAATTATAATGACAAAAGAAATGCTTCGTAAGTCAATACAGAATAGCTTATTAAAATCTGACTGGCAAAAGATTCCTGTATATTTCTTTTTAGGATTATATAAGATTTAATTTGTATACGATTGTTGAATTAGTATTAATATGAGCGGTAATAAATGATAAGTTATTGTTTTTTGTATAAAATGTAACTATTGCATTAGATCACTTTGAAACATGCCTCTGATATCTCTGATTCCATGCTGAAAAGTGTGTGTGCTGTTTGTTCTACAGGCCATTTGCTGTACGTTGGTGAACTGTAACTGCGACAGTTTCAGACCTGGGAAGCTGAAACGCCGCCAGTGTGAGAACTGCAGGCATGGATGGGTGGCTCATGGTACAAACCTTAAATAATTCATAATGAATTAGTAATACTATCATTATTTATTACCTGATGAATAGCAGACAGTAGTGTTAGTGATCACAAATGCAAAATGTTGAATTGTTAAATAATTAATTGAGCATAATTAAAATATTACTATTCTTTACAAACCATAACAGAAAGAGGAAACATTGGTACTGAGGTTAATACTCATTGGGCGTGTGTGCGTGTTTGTGTGTGTAGCTCTCAGCAAGCTGAAGTTGCAGCATTCGTACGATGGAGCTCAGGTGGAGATTGTTCACTCCAACGTGGTGTTCGATATCTGCAGCCTGATGCTTTATGGCACTCAGGCTGTCCCCATCCGACTCAAGATCCTGCTCGATAGACTCTTCAGTGTTCTCAAGCAGGACGAGGTCATTCAAATCCTCAACGCCCTCGACTGGACCCTGCAGGACTACATACGAGGATACGTACTGCAGGTAAAGTCTGGAGGTTGCCGGTCATGAACGGGTATTTAAGACTCACCTCTTTTATTTGGGGGAGTATTTTAGCAAGAGATGGTAGAATGCTCATTGATTATAACGCACACAGGAAGCAGAGACACAGGAGAGTTATGGAGCACCAGCTGGTTAATTATTGTATATGGGAATTATGGGAAGGTTTTTTTTCTTGTTTTTTAACTTTAGGATTAAGTATTTTAACGTAGCATCATACGTAGTTTTAATTTCTAAATGAGATTTCTTCTTGTTTTTGTTAAGTGCATTATGCATTATGCATTATTTTATTCTGTAGCAATCTATACGCATGTTATGTATGTATGTCCTTTACAACTCTTTTATTTAGATAAATAGTTAATTTATTTCCTTTTTTGTTGTTTTTATTAAGTTTTCATATTAACACAAAATAGAAGATGACAGGTACATGAAAAACATATGATGCCTTGATTTTATAAAATAAAAAATTAGTGAATTAGATTTATGTCACGTTAATTTGTTTTCTTCTTTGCTGCAGTTCACGTATTTCTTGTACCTTTTGAAATTTTAATAACATTTTATTTTGATTACAATACATTTTTATTGCTAGTTTTCCAGATCCAGCACCAATTTCAAGTTAATAATGCTTTTATGTAGTTATTCATTTTAGTATGCATTTTTGCTTTTAAGATTTTTACAATTTAAATTTTATGAAACTATAAAAAAATTATATTTTCAGTATTAATGATAGTATTATTAAAAGTGTGATGCCAAATAAAATGTAACGGTTAAATAATGCTGATTTTTTAAAATCTGTTTTATATTTATTTTCTTTATTCAGGTATTACATACATATTTTTATATTCATGTGATAAAATCATATTCAGATAATTTGTTATTTATTTATTTAGAGTTTTACATTTGAAAAGGTTTATAGTATGTGGTTATATATTTTTTGTTTAGTTTAGTATTACTGTAAAACGTATGATGATAGGTATATTGCAAGCTTAAGATCATTACTAAAATGCAGTGTTACCTAAACGTTTCGGAACCCTTTTGAGTTTTCTTTACTTCTGTACTTTAGTGCTGATGGTACATAAATGGAACTTAATTAGTCAAATAAGACAAAAATGATTGTGTATCAATGCACAAACAAAAGCCATTTCTAAGGACCTCATGAAAAGAGTTGTTAATGCTCTTAAGGCTGAAAATATTACAAAATCATTGTCATCAAGCCACATTTAGATAGACTGGGGGTTCAAGACCACTGTTATTACCCAAAAATGTTTCAAGATCAGGGTGTGTAGTAGGATGCAAGGTCACAAAGAGTAAACTGTAAGCACACAGCGGCCTCTCTCATATTGGCTAATGTTAATGTTTATGAGTTCACTACCAGGAGAACATCGAACAACATGGATGTGCATGGCAGTGCTCCAACGAGAAAGCCACTGCTCTCCAAAATGAACATTGCTGCCTGTCTGCAGCTTGCTAAAGCTCATGTAGACAATCCAGAAGGCTACTGGAAAATGTCTAGTAGATATATTAAACTTTCTGGTTTTAATAAACATTCTGCAAAAGGAAACACTACATTCAAGTATAAGAACCTTTTTTCCCCATCTATGAAACATGGAGGTGGTATGGGTTCTGGTTTAGACCTGTTTACTATATCTTGGCCAAAACCGCTTGCCATCCTTGATGGAACAATGAATCCTGAATGATACCAGCAAATTCTAAAGAAAAATGGCAAGACATCACTGCGTGAACTGAATCTCAAGAGAACATGGGTCATCCAGCAAGACAAATAAAATTCCTCTTAGCTTTTGTGCAGCACTGAGCACCAGTTTCGGGAAACAATTTGCACAAACTGCTGCGTAAGTCACAACAGACAATAAAAGTAAAAGTTCACTTACTTGGGCCACTGTCTGAAGCTGTCTGAAAGGGATGTTCGGGTGCTAACCCGGAGTGTATCCAGAAAACATAAAACTACAGCTGCCCAAATCATGGCACAATTAGATGTGCACCTCAACTCTCCTGTTTCCACCAGAACTGTCCGTCAGGATCCACAGGGTCAATATACACGGCTGGGCTGCTATAGCCAAACCTTTGTCTAACCCATGTAAATACACTGTATACATAAATATACCGAGGAAGGATATCATCCCTGCCACTGCAACAATTTTTTTGGGCCCTGCAATGTACTGGTGGTCCATAGTGTGCTCTCCAGCAATAGAAAAACAGAAAAATGTGGGATTTTAAAGATGGGGGAAAGTCATTCAAAATAAATCTTAACAAATGGCTAAATGTAGATTTATAGATTTACAGGCTGATTCATACAGGCAGCCCTATACAAATGACATTTTGTTAATTATTTTAATGAAGTACATAAAAACACACCAAGGAAAATATGAGCTCTCACTTATGTTTAACCAAATATTTTCTTCTGCTTGGTGAAGTTGGTTGTCCCTGCTGCTTTCATTGCTCTGCAGGGTGGTTCATGTAAATAAAATGTTGTAATTTTTTTTTAAACCCTATACTCCAGCGGTGAGAGCTTGTGAGGGTCTCGGCTCGATTTGCTGCTGGTTAAGTATTCAGGTGGGTGTGTGTGTGATGCTCGTTAGCTCGACCGGCGGCCAACGTAAAGTCGAATCCTCCACAGGCATGTCAATGAATGCTGTATGATGAAATATTTATCTTGGTTACAGCATGTATGACTTTGAAGGACTGCTAGCACTCATGTGTAATTACAGACGGACTCGCTGCTCGAGCCTCCTGAACCCCTCCCAATCCCCTACTCAATCCCATGGGGGGAAGCCAGATCATCAGAATGAAGAAAAATGTTATTACAGATTACGTGCTGTGGTAATTAGTGCTTTCATGTCCTGCTTTATTAGATGTTTGGACAGCTCTTTATTTAGTAGCACTGTCAGTCTGTCAGAGTCGTGGACTGTCTTGCGTCCCTGGTGCACCAGTGTTTCATTCATAATGCAAACGAAATTCCTTGTGTGTGCAGGACGTGGCTGGAAAAGTGCTGGACCGCTGGGCCATCATGACCTTCGAGGAGGAAATTGCCACCCTGCAGCAGTTCCTGCGCTTCGGAGAGACCAAGTCCATTGTGGAACTGATGGTGCTGCAAGACAAAGAGGGACAGGCCGTTATTGTCCCGACCGCCAGTGCCAACTCGGACATCCGAAGCTTCATAGAGAGTAGCATTCAGCGTCCGACAGTGGCTCCCACGTCAAAATCAGAACCTCAGAGCAGGAACAATGGCCACCATTTTGAAAGTTTGGTCAACAGCATGACCTTCATGTTCCCTTTGCATTTGCTCAACTCCTGCACGGTTCCTGCACCACTGCTCAGATCCAAACCTGACTCTCACCAGCAGGAGGTGCCACTTAGACAGGAAATTCTGGAAAACCAAGTAAGTGATAACTCCACTCACTTTACACCTGACCACGAGCAAGATGAACTCCCTGGGGACCGACAGAGGGGCAATTTAGAATCTGAGGACTTCTCAGTGAGCGATAACTACTCATCACCGTCGACGCCCTGCACACCCTCGATGAGCTCTGACATCGCCCAGACATCGCCCGAGTCGAAAATCCGCCCAAGCATGGGGATGAAGAAAGGACGTGTGTTCTGCAGTGCCTGTGAAAAAACCTTCTATGATAAAGGTACATTAAAGATCCACTACAACGCGGTGCACCTTAAGATTAAGCACAAATGCACCATCGAAGGCTGCAACATGGTCTTCAGCTCCTTAAGAAGTCGCAACCGACATAGTGCCAACCCAAACCCACGCCTGCACATGCCCATGAACAGAAACAACCGTGACAGAGATGTGCGGGATGGCCTGAACAGTGGAGACGAGTTGGACAAACGGGATCTCAGCAGGTCCATCACTAGCTACATGAACAACTCAGAGAACAAAATGCACAGCTCCTTCTCGAGCATCAGCCACAGCGGAATCGTCTTCCCTAATTTGAAGACAGTGCAACCGGTACTGCCCTTCTACCGCAGCCTGGTCACACCTGCAGAATTGGCTAATACACCCGGGAATCTGCCCTCCCTTCCTTTGCTGTCGTCATCCTCTGTGCCTGTTAGCATGGGTGATTTGGAGAGCTGCACTGAGCCCGTCCCTAAGAAAAAATCCCGTAAGTCTAGCATGCCTATAAAGATTGAGAAGGACGACCTGGAAGAACGCAGTGCCTCTGATGATGAGGAACTTCCCTTGAGTATGGATGGCGTCAAGCAGTGTGTCCCAAAGACTGAACATGAGGACCATGTGATCATTCCGTCATCCTTTCCATCTTCAATTCTTACTCACACAGAGGAACCACAACCAGAACGCAAGCACCAACCAGATGGACATCTTACCACTAGCTCGCAATCTAACTTTGGCAACTCAGAGAGAGACTTGTTGGATCTGGTGGCCCAAACCTACAATGAAGAGGGAGCTGCACTAAGAAAAACGTCCCTTGAGGCGGAAGCCTTCACGGACAGCGAGCGTGACATGCAAACAGTCTGTGCAGATGATGAAGACCAGCATGTTCACCACTGTGACAGCTGCAGTAAGACATTTAAAAACCCCTACAGCGCCAAAATACATTATCGCAGTGTCCATTTGAAGGAAATGCACATGTGCACCATTGCTGGCTGCAACGCTGCCTTCCCGTCACGCAGGAGCAGAGACAGGTGAGTAAAAGCATGCAAGTCATGGAGGCATTGATCCTAATAAATTGGGAGAATTCCCGGACCAAGAGCTTTACGTGGGTCAAAAAGAACACAAACTGGCCCAATGTTTTTTAGAGGTTAAGATACAACACCATAGTAAATAATTTATACAGGCTCCCTTTTGTTTTCTAAATGCCTGAGAGAGCTTTCAAGTTTTTTATATTTGATGAGATGAATGTACCTTTGTCCACTTTATCTACAATAGAATTGATTATGGTTCCCTGGCAAAAGTCTTGGTACAATTTTGTACTTGTTCCACTTTGCAAAAGGAAACTCCTGTTGACTTTGGTATTTGTGTTAATCCTAACATTAAAGCCATCTATACTTTACTAATAATGTGTTTTGTATTTTCTCTTCAGGCACAGTGCAAATTTAAACCTCCACCACAAGCTGTTGACCAAAGACAACTGTGTGTTCTCACCATCTACCAGAGACTTTCCTGATGACCCAGAACTCCCTCCGAAAGAGCTCCTGAGCCAGACATCCGTGATCTTCAAGGGGACAAACCGCATGGGCCTGGTGTTTCCCATGAGCAAAGCAATGGAGCACATGGACGATCCTGTGGAGGATGAGGCCGTGCTGGACCTGAGCACCAGAGGAAGTGGTCACTCTTCCTCCTGGGACTCTGAGGCAGGCAGTGAGGAGGAGCTCCCCATGGAGGACAGCGATGAGAATGAGTGCTGCGACGGGACGAATTCTAGTCCAGCTATTTTTGGGCAGCAGGTCCACAGTGCATCATCTCCCATCACTTGCCACATCTGCCATAAGGTTTATAGCAACAAAGGCACATTCAGGGCACACTACAAAACAGTGCACCTTCGGCTCCTGCACAAATGTAAGGTCCCGGGCTGTGACACCACATTCTCCTCAGTCAGGAGCCGCAATCGGCACAGCCAGAACCCGAACCTGCACCGGAACCTTCCGACAAACGCCACTGTCTCCCAGGAGTGACAAAACATATCACAGTGGATTCAGAGTGTGTGTGAGCATTGAGACTTTAAAGAGCCAAAAGCAAATCAGATGTTCCAAGGCTCAGGAAGGGTTTTACCATCTTGTGCAAATTATTTATAAAGTTTACAGTGAAGTTTTGGTTTATATGGGAAACAGTGTAACTGAGCAGTTAGGTCTTCATTTCCCAGTTGAATGAAAAAAAAATCTGATTTAAATAAGGCCCAGAAGTATAGTATGCCTGGATGAATATGAATTTGCAGGAAATTATCATCTACATCGGATAGCAATTCTGTGCCAGACGTACGACATTTCAGAAATTATCTGTCCTCTTTTTTTGTTATTTATTCGGCAAATTCTTAGCGTAGTTTAGCAATTTTACATTTCAGTTGTGGTTGTAACTATTATTTAGAATATGTGAAATTCCTTGAAACATGTCGTTCAGCCAGATAAAATTACATCCAGAAAATTGGCTTCCTAAAACAGTTTTGGGTCATTTAATGTCATTGTTTAGCAGAAGATGTTGGGAATCAACGAAGTTTGAATGTTAACGTTAAAACTACGATATCTGGCGCCATCTGTTGGACATTATATACACAACATTATGCGTCTGTCACCGCTACATTACTGGGTAGTCGGTCCAAAAAATGTCAAAACAAAAATGTGCGTTGTAGCTCAAATTAAATCAATTTACACATTTTATTCCTACAATACCATATATTTGTCTGGATTTATTTGTATTTATAAATGGGCTATAATTACAGAACCTAACAGAACCAGAACGATTCTATACTACAGTAATTTCACAGTATCCTTAGATTTACTATGTTTTTATGACAATCAATGCGTTTTATATTTAAAAACAAAACAAAAGTAAATGTAGTGCTACCTTTAAGAGCGACGGAAATGATAGCGAGCATATACTTACTTAAAATACACTACAAAGCCCTGATGGTGATATAATTTTTGCATAAAATGAAGGTGTGACCACGACTTAATATGGTGTGGGAACAAAAGCTTAATGGATAGAAACCAGTTAGTAAGGTAATTATAATTACAATTAATAACTAATAAATAATTAGGTAATCATAAGAAGAAGATAATCTTAACCATAATAAGTCGTGGCCATGCTTTGATTTTATTATACGGTTATAAATGTTCTACAGTGTTTGATCTACAATACAAGAGATTTAATACAAAATATTTAATCATCCCTTAAAATAAAAAAGACAAACTGTGTTGCGCAGAGGTTTGTGTCCCAACGATCAAACGATCTAAACTCTAAAATCTCTGCATCTTGATTTGGGCTGTGGTCACAATATGATTTTATTTATTTTTGGTTTTAGGAGAAGTACTCAAATCTTGCAGTTAACCATGTTCTTTTAAAGACCTTGTTTGCTTTAATAATGTTAATATTATGTTTATTAGATTAACAATATGCAAATTAATTTGAGCTCATTTTTTTTTATCTTTAGGCTAATTGATGGCTTGTTCTAGATGTTTACGACAGTTCCAAGAGAATCATGACTAACAATTAATACATTTTGCTTACGATCTAACAAGAATTAGAACGCTCCCTGGAAATCGAATGACAGGTGAGGTTTGATTATATTAAGGATCTCCTTTTTCTCCTTTAATAATCTTCTCCAGCACCAAAGTTTATAGGCATGACTGTAGTTAAACCTAAAGCCAAAATTTAAATAAAAAATAGGGTTGCTCTGGGATAAGATTTGATACCAAAAACCACTAGTAGATCAACAATTTAAGGGTTATATGTTTGCAGGAACAAATCCCCAATATTTATGTTGTCATCTGTTCAGTTGATCAGGGGTGCCAAGACCTTTATTCAGCACTTTCAGTATTGTTTCCCTTGATTAGAACACTGCCCCCTGCAGTGCTGTGAGCTCGCCTGTACATAATCACAGACATTTGATTTGGTCTTGTTACTGGTTGGGTGGTCTGAATAGACGGTGCAGGATTCACCCCATATCAGTGAAAAATCACGTGATCTTCCCGGTGGATGGACATTTTGTTGTGAGTTTTGTGATATTCCGGCAGGTTTTGTGGGGCCACGGCATATGAGAACTGTTGTGTTGTTTTGTTCTGGTAAGTTATTGTACTGTAAGGTGCTTGTGTGTGTGTATGTGGGTATGTGTGTGTGTGCTTGTGCTAATAACTGAACATGACCAAAGATTTTTAATCACAAGCATTAGCGCTGATGACCAGTATCATATTATTATTAATAATAATAATAATAATAATATTAATAATAATCATTGAAATGTGTGCTCATTGTGTTTGCAATTTAAAAATTAAATAGAACCCAACTGTAAAGTATTTCATCTCAATCAACCTCACTAGCTTAAATAATTCTACTTTATCAATTTTACCTGATATTAAAGTCAAACGAGTTTGAATATTTCTGCATTACTTGTAAGTAGGATTTTTAAATATTTTAATATTAATATTATTAATATAAGACCTTTAAAACAGAATATTATCTGGATATAAGGATAAGACATTAAATATAATAAACTTAACAACTAAACTAAAATCATCATTCTGTGCCGTGATGTTAGATCACCACATGTTATTTTGCCCCACGTTTTAATCATGTGTTTTGCTGGTCAGGGCACGGGGCCAGCACTTATCCCCAGAAATATGAATACAATGCCAGTCCATCTTATTCAGTAGTGGATGGCAGAGGTCACTCCAGGTACTCTTACATAGCCTCCATAACACAGTGTTGAGCTAGGATTTTAGGATTTTGCTATGCCCCTACTGCACTAAGGGAGTGCCTAATAGTTTAAATAATGATACAAACAAAGCATGTTCGAGTAAATTTGTGTTTTCGGTGGGTACTCTGGTTATCTCCCACTTTTCAAGACAACTGTAAGGCCAAATGTTGTCACCATTCGTCCAATAAAAATTGTCAACCAACTGTGGAAAAAAAATAAACATATTTCTGAGCATCTTACTGAACCATCACGCTAGTGGATCATCCAGAAAAATGCCAAGATCCAGTTTGCATTTGCTACAGTTTAGTTCAGTTCTGCATTCTGATTGGTCAGTTATCTAATTGTTGCACTAGGTGTGACAGTTCTCGGACAGTAATTCTTATGGTCAATAGAATTAAATCTGTGCTATAAACACAAATTGACAGCTGACAATGTGTTTGATATGTTGTCTATTATACACCCCACAAACACACACATTGACTGAAGTGTTGTATAGAAATATGTCTGTATACTATTTTAAACACAACTGCTCTTTAGATGATGGTAATTACACAGTATTGTTGTGGTCATGCCTCAAGTATTTACTGTATGTTCATAAGTTTATTGTTTTATTCTTTATTAATTGTGACTATAATAAATAAAAAGCCATGATTTCAAATAATAATGATTGTTCTATTTCAACACACACACACACACACACACACACACACACACACACACACACACACACACACACACACACACACACACA
>JAVSBV010000103.1:6786598-6798676 GCA_033117975.1 Parotocinclus spilosoma
CATGTACGGGCATGGATAGGGGCCCACTGACATTGAGAGTGTCCAAGGCCCAGAATTTGCTGCTACGCCCCTGGGCAGGACATGCAGACATATAGAAAGGACTTAGTCTGCTTCACCAGGAATCTAGCCAAGTTCCTTCTCACTGTTAGGCAACAATGCTACCCTCCAAACAAATTACCCCTACAAAATGAAGAAAAAAAGATCTTGGGTGACCATACACTCTCGTCCAGTTTGACATGCTTCTGTTCACCCTCATTAATAAGTCACTTGCTACTCAATTGCGATAAATGGGTTTGCATATCATTTGCAAAAAAAACATCTTTCTTTGACTTTTCATTTGCTTTTCTGACAATATTGTTTAATAAAATAATATAAAATGCTTCTTTTTGAAATGGCTTCATACTCATTTTTGAAATATTCCCTAATTTTTGTGTTTTTATTTTATGTCTGTAATTGGGACAAACGGTTGGGACGGTATACAGAATGATTACAAAGATTGCATTGTGGGTCCAGTTAGCAAAACCTTAATAAATGAATGCTATACCTGTACCTAACCCTAAACCTTACCTCAAATGAACCAGAAGGGCTGTATATAGTTTGAACAATTAGAACAGTTGTTTTTAAAATAAATTGGAAATGGTTTATCAATTATTATTCTACATCACTCAGATCATTGCTGTGCTATCAGTGACACAGCTCTAAGATCTCAATGTAGTTTTCTGTGTTTTGTTGACATCACCTGGTAATTACAATTACAGTTTTTTTTAATTATTTGCTACCTTTAAATTGGCCCTGTCCCAATTTTTATTGGAAAGTGTTGCAGGATTGAAATGCAGGAATGGATGCTTATTAACGAATTAAATAAAGTCAAAACATGAAATACCTTAGGTTCATACAGTCTGCAATTAAATAAAGTCAATGTACAATGTTAATATATTAATTTGTATTTTATTATATTACTAATGTATTAATTCTCCTACCCACTCCACTCCACTGCCCACTCCAATTCCATGTTTTGTGATGACAGAATTCGTGCCAAACTTGAGAGGTGAGTTGAGGTAGGCGATTAAGTGGGTACTTTTAAATCTGTTAACAAATGTTAGGTCGGCTGGACACCAGTAACAAACTCCAGAGCAATGTGAACCAGGATCTTCTAAGGATGGGTAGAAGGCAAAGCAGACCTACTGGGGGTGGATGAGAGGCTTTGCCCCTATCACAGACAGAACAAGCTAATTCCTTCAGCCTCCATTATAAGACACCAGAAATGTCTCTTCAGATGAGAAGTGAAACCTGATTAAGATGATGGCCCATTTTGCCTGCCTGGATGTAAGTTAGTATGTTATGTTTGGTTTAAACCACAAATGACTTTTTTGCCCCCTCAAACCAATTCTTACATGGCTGGTTTAATTGCTAGCAACTCCCAGTTCCTCACACCATAATTGAGCTCAGTTGGACCTCAGTGACATCAGCTTCCATTATGGACTTTCTGCTGGGTCACACTGGACTAAGACCGGAGCAGTGGTAAGCATTTACTTTATCTAGACCAACAGAAGTTAACTTTGATGCAAGCATGGGTTGTGAAGAGGGAGGCAACCTTACTGTATTTCCTGATTAAATGGCGGTAAAAGTTGGTGAAACCCAGGAGATGCTGTATTCCCTCTGTCCCTCTGGGCCAGTCTGCTACTGCACAAATATTCTCTGGATGCTGAAGCCCCCAAAGCCTACTGATTTAACATAAAAAGCACACTTTTCAGCTTTCACAAATAGCTTGCTAGCTAGCCATCAAGAATGCACCCGACTGGCATGAGAACTATGGTACTGGAGGATTTTGGAGGAAAAAAAACATCATACAAAAAATATCATACAAGCAGAAAAAACAGTTTAGATAAACACTCATGATGTTGTTGATCATAGCCTGAAGCATTGGTGAGGTCAGCGGGAATGATGGCATTTTATAGAGATCTGAATCAGTCCTCTTTACAATAGAACATAAGCCTTGGACTCTTATCTTTCTTGTACATGAAGAAGAATATTTCCACTAATGACAAGGATGGATAGGTTACACCTTCTCAAAGGTAGTATTCTATCTATGGTTTTTTTCACTGGGTGTGACAGGTTGTACAGTCTACTCGAAGGAAGGGGACACCCAGATGACCGAGGCAAAACAGGTCATTGGTGCAACCATGAGGGTGTTGTGGAGGCAGGGACTGGCCCAGTCTTTAATAAAACCTAATAAATCACAATCGAACTGGCAAAGTCTGGAGCAGGTGTGAAGGGAGAAGCTGGAGAGCAGAATAGAAGCAAACCACGCCCATCCACACACGCCCATCTTTTATATAGGTAACGTGTTTAGACAGGTGCGGTTATCACAGGTAATCAGAAAATGTACACTGTTGAACAGAAAAACTCCTGAACAGACGCTGTTCAGTACATACAAAATATTAAGCGAACACACACTTATCTCTATACTCTACTTAACTGACAACACTGAACATATCAATGTATTACACACACACAAAGGAAAAGAGTAAGAGTGAAAATTCTGGAAAACCAGGGGGAAACATGCACAGTTCAGCTGATCCGAACATAATCGGCTTTTGTATGTCCTCAGAGTGTCCAAGTGAGATTACTCCTGGTGCTCTGAGTAAATTCTACAGTCCAAAGTCATGCATTAGGTTAACTGAATACACTAAATTGCCAAAGTCTGAGTTTTGAATGAACCTTGTGTTTGTCATGAAATGATCGCTGCAGTCAATGTGACATTAAATAAACACAATTTCCATTCCTGTTTCCTAACATAATTAGTTGCAATAGTCAATGGAAAGTCTCTGCAATGATACAAAAACAAGTTTGAGTGTTTGTTTGTTTGTGTGTGTGTGTGTGTGTAATACATGTATATGTTCAGTGTTGTCAGTTAAGTACAGTATAGAGATAAGTGTGTGTTTGCTCAATATTTTGTATGTACTGAACACCGTATGTACAGTGGCCTGTTCAGGAGTTTTTCTGTTCAACGGTGTACATTTTCTTATTACCTGTGATAATTGCACCTGTTTAAACTCGTTACCTATATAAAAGACACCTGTCCACATACTTAATCAATAACACTCAAACTTCTCCTCCCAAGACCAAAGAGTTGTCTAAGAACACCAGGTACAAAACTGTAGACCTGCACAAGGTTGGGATCGGGTATGGGACAACAGACAACAGCTTGGTGAGAAGGCAACAACTGTTCGCATAATGATTAGAATATGGAAAAAACACAAGATGACTGACAGTCTTCCTCGGTCTGGGGTTCCATGCAAGTTTTCTCCTCGTGGGCTAAGGATGTTTCTAAGAAAGGTCAGCTTCACAGAAGGAATTGGTCAATGACCTGAAGAGAGCTGGGACTACAGTCTCAAAGATAATCATTAGTAACACTACGACGTCATTGATTAAAATCCTGTAGGGCATGCAAGGTCTCCCTGCTCAAGCCAGCCGGTTTGAAGTTCACCAATGACCATCTGGATGATCCGGAGGACACTTCAGCTTTCACAAATAGCTTGCTAGCTAGCCATCAAGAATGCACCCGACTGGCATGAGAATTATGGTGGAAACATCATACTTTGGGGGTGCTTTTTGCAAAGGGGACACTATGACTGCACCGTATTGAAGGGAGGATGGATGGTGTCATGGATCACAAGATTTTGGCCAACAACCTCCAGTAAGAGCATTTACAATGGGTCGTGACTGGGTCTTCCAGCATGACAATGACCTGAAACAAACAGCCAGGGCGTCTAAGGAGTGGCTCTGTAAAAAGCATTTCAAGGTCTTGGTGTAACTTGGACTTGGTGTAACTAATGGAAGCCATTCTCCAGAAATGAACCCAATAGAAAATCTTTGAAGGGAGCGTCCAAATCGTTGTCCACCGTCTCTCAGCAGACATCGTTACAATATACATGTTGAGCAGCGAGGGGGCGATGTGCCCCTATTCAACAATAATTCTTAGTTTTCATTTTTTGTAATTGTGATCAGCGTTCTAAATTTATTTGTGTAAATATACACAAATATTGCAGTTCTGTTTTTCTGAGTTAAAAAAATAATCACTATTAATGTGTTGGATGATTACAGTAGGTCAGTGTTTGGTTTGGACTGTAGAGCAATGTTGGGGCAAGGCTATTGATTGGTATTGATATAGATGAATTGGGGAGCTGATCTGAGACTTTATTTCAACTAATGTATTGCAGTAGGTCTGGGATGCCATAGTGGTACAGCAGTTGGCACAGCATGGTCTTCTCACAGCTCCTCACAGCTTAAAAGGCCCGATGTGAGTGTGTATGACGTTAAGTTAAGTTCATTCAAATGCCCTCTATAGGTATTCAAGTGCATTGAAAATGCATTGGTGGTGCCAACCCGTGTTGAACTGTGTGCCATGTATTCACTGGCCACTTTATTAGGTATATTGATCAACTGATAATTAACAAAAAAATCTGTCACATTAATTTAGAAATGTAGATATGGTTAAGACAACCTGCTAAAGATCAAATTAAGCAGTTCAATAGGGAAGAAATGTCATTTAAGTGAACAGGTGATGGCTACTTCCAGCAGGACAAAGCTCCATGTCACAAAGCTGGTATGTATTTAGTGTTGTCTGTTCAGTAGTGTGTAGAGATGCATGTGTTCACTCAAGTGTGCATGGCTTGTACAGTGTATGTACAGTAGTTGTGAAATATGCAAAGCATTCAGATTGGTCTTCTGCACAAATATTTCCTCGCACAAATCCTAAAAGTAGACAAAGCATGCCTAATAACATAAAAGAGACAAAAATGTTACATTTGGCAATTTCATTGTTAAAGAAACTCATCTAGTATTACACTAGGTCGTATATATGCAGAAATAAAGAAAATTCTGAAGCACTGTTGTGCAGTCATAACACAACAGAAATTAATCAGAAATTTAGATTTTCACTAAGTTTGCTGCCTCGATTTTTTTATAACCTTTTGTCAGATGTTTATATGGTATAATGAAGTACAAATATAATCATTCCTTACATTTTAACATTTAACAAATAATTCAGTTTAAGCAACGAATGAATATTTATAGTGTTGACCCTTCTTCATTAAGACTTCTGCACTTCACTTCGGCATGCTGGACATCAGCTTTTGGCCAAAAATTTGAATGATGGCAACACATTCTTGCCTTATCAGTCCCTATTTTCTTGCAGAGAGTTTGTTTCTTTGCTGTCCTTCCTGACACCAAGACATTCTCCAAAAGCCTTAATCTCACAGTGCATTCAGATGCACACACACCTGCCCTCTGCCATTCCTGAGCAAACTCTGCACTGGTGTTAACCCGATCTTGTAGCTGTATCCTCTTTAGGAGATGTTCCTGATGCTTGTTTGAAGTCTTCTTCACTTAATCAATCTTCAATTGAACCACTCTCCAAGTTCTTAATGGTCTGATAAATGGTTGATTGGGGTGCTAATTTCCAAGCAGCAATGTCCTTGCCTGAGAAACCCCTATGATACAATAAAGTGATGACTGCACATGTTTTCATGTAGGTTAACAGAAAAAACATACCATTTTTAAAGCAGCCAGTGTGCTCTTCTAATCAGCATGACAGAGTAATGTCAGCTGTCTTGTCCTCAGTATCCTTTTCTCCTCAGCTAACAAGATCATCACTGAAATTATGTTAGCAGGTTTATTTTGTAAAGCTGAAATGCAGTGATTTTTGTGGTATGGTCATTTTCATGACAGGGAATGACTTTGCAATTAACTGCAATCAAGCAAATCGTTGATTACGATCCAGAGTTAATACAAATTGCTACCATAAACACTGAAGCAGCAAACTGTGTGAAAACCAAAATAAGTGTAATTATTTAAACTTGCGGCCACAGCTGTACAGTTGCCTGTTCAATGTGTTTCTACGCGCGCGCGCGTGCGTGTGTGTACAACATTTGCGCGCGAACGCTCATTTCAGATTCAGATTCACGTAACACACACTAACACACACGCAAAGCACCGTTGAGCCGTGGCGGCTGTGTCTCCATCCAGACCGGAGCGGGTGTGTGAGGGATCGGCGCGCTTTCTGCTCTATTGACCTTCACACTCGTTTTCGGTGGTGAAGGCGGGAGGAGGGAGCGGCGCTGCTCGGTGTTCCGTGTGTGGTGGGTGTTTTCTTCTTTCCCGGGCCTTTTTTTCCTCTCTTCTTCGCACCCGCGCTGTCGGTTCATTATTTATTTCCGTTATTGATGGTGGGATTTTTGGCGTGTCGTTAGCGAGAGAGAGAGAGAGAGAGATTTCGGGATTTTGGGAGAGACCATGGCGCGTCCGCGGCCCCGCGACTATAAAGCAGGAGATTTGGTGTTCGCCAAAATGAAAGGCTACCCGCACTGGCCCGCGAGGGTGAGTACGACCTGCAGCCGCACTCAGGCGCTCAGAGGCGGGCAGAGTCAGCCACGACGCCCAGCTGCTCTCCGGGAGTCCGAACCGAGGCCGCGTTCGTGTTGTCAAATTCGAACATTTCTCGTGAATTAGCATGGGTTGGTTGCTTTTTGTGCCGCATTTGATCCGCTTTATTTATGTGCGCATGCTGACACTCAGGTGTGTTCGCTTGTGTTTTCCCAATTTCCGCCCTTTTGCTCGCGACAAATTCAGCTTCATTTCGATCTTTATTAATATTGTTTCCTATTTTTGCTGTTGCATGCTGTTGCCATTTTCACAGGTACACCTCGGAATTCCCAAAAGCTCTCTGAATGAGGGAAGACATTTGTTTTTAAAACCTTGGGATTTTCGCATCGCATCCACTCTGATCCGGATGGCTCCTTCCTTCCTGCATGTGCGCCTTATTTACGAGCTGCTTTCAGAACTGCGCATGTATCGTTTTTTTTTTTTTTAAACATTAGCATCTTCATTATTTTATTTCTTCCGTGTTGGAAATCCTAACGTTCACGCGCTTATGTTTGTGTAACGCCACACAGACAGCGTCAAAGGTGCAGACTGTAACCTGTCCGAATAACTGCAGGGGTTTCACGTGCCACGCCCCTCTCCATAACCACGCCCCCTTTGTAATAATCATGCATAAAACGCGTGAATCTGAACGCTGATATGATATAACAATGACACAAACGTTACATAGCATTGCATATTATTTTGTTTATTGTTTAATATTTGTTTTATACTTATATATTGTATTCTTTTTACATTTCTCAGCCTCAATACAGTAGTTTGTGCTAATTGAACTCAAAAATAATTACAAATATTTGCTGATTCACTGGCTGTGGTCTTTAGGTCTTTTCTGATTGGCCAGTGTGATCTTTGGTCTGTTCTGATTGGCCAGAGTTAGAGGTCTGATTGCTTAGTAATAATAATAATTAATGGCAGATTAATAAAGGATAATTTGTTTGGATTGGTCACTGCAGAACTTTAGTGTATGCAGTGAAATATATACAACTTTACCATGGTAATAGTTTTTAAAAAAAAATAATTATTAAAATATATGTATGGTTGGGCAGTGTGATCTTAGGTCTGATCTGATTGGCCAGTGTTATCATATATACCTGTTTTTTTGAACCAGTAATATTATTAGTCTATTTTGACTGGTCAGTGAAATATGCTTGCCTGTTCTGATTGGAACTGGTACACGAAACATGTAATCATCTCTGATTGGCCCGTTATTATCATTTTTGTTCTGACCGTTAATGTTTTTTTTTTTTTATACAGTTAATATTGTTTTATCTGCTCTAATTGGCTTTTGGTTTTGATCATTCTAATTGACTGTTCACTATATTTACTGTACTTTGATTGGCTTTACATAGTATTTTCTAAATTGCTATTGGTAACATGTATTGTATTACACTTGTTTATAAGAAGTTATATAGTTTAGTTGATTATTGAAGTTATTTAGTGTGTTTTCATTTGCTGATGATAATAATCTCTGTATTTAAAAGTCTGTTGATAATATGAAGTAGATTAGATTTTGCTGGTGATTATGCACCAATCAGCAATAACATAAAAACAAGCCACTTGTTTCTTGTCTATTTTATCAGCACTGCTTAGTCATAGCCAAATGTTTTAAGAATTACATACATTTTGTATTTTACTGTATCACTGTTTATGGTGGCATTTTGCATTAACTCTAAATTGAATTTTGGTTAATTGCAAAGTCATTCCCTGTCTTGAAAGTGACGTTATCAAAAAAAGTAAATACTGCATTCCTGCCACTGCATTTCAGCTTTACAAAATGGCCTACTAACATCATTTCAGTTATGATCTCTGGGACCAGCAGTAAAGGTACTGGACTCTGGACCGGATGGTCCAGGGTTCAAATCCCACCTCTGCCAACCTGCCACAGTTGGGTCCTAAACCCACCATTGCTTGAATTGTAAGACTGTATCAATTGTAAGTCGCTCTGAATAAGGGCATAAATGCCGTAAATGTAAATCTCGTTATTTTAGGCAAACATGTTGATAAGGACAAAACATATGATGTCATGCTGATAAGAAGAGCAGACTGGCTGCTTTTAAAGTTTTCTTCTTGTTAACCAGGGAAACACGTGCAGTTATCATGGCATTATATCAAAAGCATTTTCACAGGACATTGCTGTTTGTAAGATTTCACACAGTTCAACCATTTATCAAATCATCAAAAGATGAGAATGGGGAGTGGTTCAATTGACCTTGCTCAGGAATGGAAGAGGGCAGGTGTGAGTGCATCTAAACACACAGTGAGATTAAGGCTTTTGGGGAATGGAACACCAGAATAACCCATAATTCAAATAATACCTGCTTTTTGGTGGTCCATTGGTGGTCCTGGCCATTGATGAACATGGAGAAGGATGCTAACAAGTATGCAGAGCAACAGATAGACTGTAATTGTACCTGCATGATAAGTTAAGTTGACCAAATAAACAATAAGTGTAGAATACATGAGCTGGTTGTGCTGATTGGTATATTTTCTGGATTTTAATTAATGCTGGCAATCTTTAATAATTACATGTAACATATGCTCTATTTTGATTAGCTCGTTTAAGTTTATGCTTTGCTGTGATTGGTCAGTGAAAATGTATTTATTGGTCTGGGTTTTTTGACCAGTTGTTGCTGTACTCTCATTGGTTGCTGTTATTTGTCCTCTCTTATTCAATAAAACATGAATTCGCAGATATAAGTTGTGATTGGTCATGTTACATTAAATGCTCCATTTTGATAGGTCAGCTATAAACTCTGTTCTAGTCTAATCTGTCCTCCGCTCTCATTGGTCAGTGTTCCACTGGTATATGGAAATAAAGAGTTATTATTAGTGCTCTGCTTTTTATTTCAATATACCAGTGGAACACTAAACAGTATTCAATATAGTATTCAACACAATAATACTTTTCTCATAGAATCTCTGCTCTTTTCTAATTGTCTGCAGATTGATGAGCTGCCAGAGGGAGCGGTAAAGCCACCTGCTAATAAATACCCCATCTTCTTCTTTGGCACCCATGAGACGTAAGTGCGAGAGTGTGTACAGAGATACTTTTGAGAATTTGGATTGAACCAAACCGTAACCAGAGGTGAACATAAGGGGACTATAAGGGGATAATTGCACTGCATTGTGGAAGATGTTCTGTTAGTAAAAACTTAAGTAGAAAGTAATTCTAGAGAAACTTTAAGGAAATATTACATTTTTGTTTGACTTTGTTTGGAATTATAGGAGAATTGATTCTTGATATTTGCAGTGCGTTCCTGGGTCCTAAAGATCTGCTGCCATATAAAGAGTATAAGGATAAGTTCGGCAAGTCCAACAAGAGAAAAGGCTTCAACGAGGGACTGTGGGAGATCGAAAACAACCCTGGGGTCAAGTTCACCGGCTTTCAGGTGTGTGTGTGTGTGTGTGTGTGTGTCTCTGTATGTTGCTTTTGTCTCTCTTGCTTTTATGGCTGTAGTGGTTTGTGCTGTGTCCTTGGGTGTTATATTGCAGAATTATAAAAAAGAAGTAGGAAATGGTGAAAGTGTGTGTGTATTATTTAGTAATAGTTATTTACTGAACATGATTTATCATTAATAGCTTTAATTATTGTGATGTTTCATCCTAACCAATAATTAATCACACCTCTATTGAGTTAAGTTTCATATTTATCTTTTATTTTAGAGCGTGCATCAGCAGAGCTGGTCAGAGGGTGAAGGCGGTGACGCAGCAGATGGCAGCAGTGAGGGTGAGGAGGGCGATTCCATCGGAGAAGACGAGGTAAAGGGCGAGAAGGTCGGGTCCAAACGGAAAAAGACCACATCTCCAAAGGTACAAATGATTAAATCATTTTGTTGACTTTATTAATGAATGTGTGGGACAGTAGCACAGTGGTTAGTGCTGTCACTTCAGCAGCTCCAGAGATCTTTTGTAGGAGTTTTACCAGAAAATATGCATTAGCTAAGACATGAGAATCACGGACCCTGAAGCCCACTTAACTAATCATTACTAAACTCAACACGTTTCTTCTCTGTAAAGTTTTTGAGGTTTTTCCTTACCGCTGTTACATCAGGCTTGCTCAGCTAGAAGATTTTGTGATGCAAAAAGCACTATATAAATAAAATGGGTTGATTTAAGAAAGATGGAAAGGTGGCAGGTAATGGTTTCTATATTTCTGCATGAACATGACATAAATTATCATTATTTTAATACAGGTACTACAAGTAGCTAAGCAGAACCCAGTTAAAGAAATGAGATTAAAACGTTATACTTGGCCATTTATTTATTAAGGAAAAGGACCCAGTATTAAATATGTGTGTGGCAAAAGTATATGCACCTTTGCTTTCAATATCTCGTGTCACTATACATTTGAAATAACTGCTGATTAGTCCTTCAAATAGATTTGGAGCAATTTTAGCTCCTTCTTTTGTACAGGACAGTTTAAACTCTGGGGTGGTAGTTGGTTTCTCAAAATAACTGCTCACTTCAGGTATTTTTTACTATTGTTGTTGTATTGAGCTCAGATCTTTCACTTGGCCATTACATAACTAACTTTATTTTCCTTATCTATTTTTTTGTAGAGCGACTTATGTGCTTAGGGTCATTGTCTTGCTGCTTGACCCACATTATCTTGAGATTCAGTTCATGGAAAGATGTACTGGCATTTTCATAGAATTTTCTGATATAATTAAGAATTCACTATTCCTTTAATAGTGGCAAGCCATCTTTGTTCAGATGCAGCAAAACAGGCCCAAACCATAATACTATGACCATTATGTTTCAAAACAGGGATACAGATGTTATGATAGGTTGCAGTGTTTTAATTTCTTCAAACATAATACCTTTCATTTAAACCAGTAAGTTCTATTTTGGTCTGTCCACAATAGGTATTGTTAACTAGGCTTCTGGCCTGTACATGTGATCTTTGTTAATATGCTTGACTGTAAATTGGTGGAGCTCAAACTATACTTTTCACCAAAATTAGGGGATTTTGTATTTACAGATTTTTTTTACCTTTTCAAGGATGATGACCATCAACAGAAAAGAAACATCCTCAGAAACGTTTATTGTTCATGCCATGATACGCTTCCACAAGCGTTGTGATGATCCACAAGATTTTATATTAGTCATTGTTCTTGAAATACCACAATGTGCTCACTCTCACCTATTTTATTGACTGTGTTATTATACTTCACATGGGTCACATATTTTTGCCACTCACAAATATATATGATATTAGATCATTTTCAGCAGTAAATAAATGCACATGTATTATTTCTAGTAATGTCTCATTTGACCCCTCTCACCTACAGTCAGTACTAAATCTGAAATGTTTTAGGTCATATTCATGCGAAAACATAGGTTTTACAAACATGTAGTAAAGTGCAAAACTGATCCAACTTACCTGTAGCTCACTGGAAAAGAGGCGAATCACTAATAATTGTATCTAAAAAGAAAAGGTGTGGACATTCCAAATACCGTCGATTCCGGTTAATCGGACCACATCGAGACGCGATCGTTTTGGTCCTAATAACCGGATGGTCCGATTAAACGAATATGCCCTATGTTACAAGATGGGCGTGCTATGTAACATATTAAATGTTTATTAAACCTTTATTGTGTGATTTACACGTATAGCGAACGTACAAACAAGAA
>JAVSBV010000103.1:6799341-6814132 GCA_033117975.1 Parotocinclus spilosoma
ACACACACACACACACACACACACACACACACACACACACACACACACACACACACACACACACACACACACTCAATGCCAATTTAGAGTGAACAGTTAACCTAACGCGCATGTCTTTGGGCTTTGGGAGGAAACCCCGGAGTAAACCCACGCAGACACAGGGAGGACATGCAGACTCCACACAGAAATGACCCAGACCATCCTACCTTGGGATTAAACCCAGGACCTTGTTGCTGTGAGGCAGCAGTGGTAATGGGACTGCGGTAGCCTAGCATTTAAGGTATAGGACTCTGGGCCTGAATTAACTTGATGGTTCTGGGTTCAAATCCCACCTCTGCCAAGCTACCACAGTTGGGTCTTTAAGCAAGACCCTTAACCCGCCACTGCTTGAATTGTAAGACTGTGTAAGTTGGAAGTTGCTCTAGATAAGGGCGTCTGCTAAATACTGTAAATGTAAATGTACCCACCGATAGAAAAATGAACACTTAAATTAATTGATAGAAAAAAAAAGTCAGTAGTATTATAGTATACAGAATGTGCCATGTGGTCATGACACTGATGTGAGCTGTTAGTCACAGTGTCATACAAGCTTAACTTTTTTTGGTGTGCTGAGATTGCTTTGATGATCTTTGAGCTGCATTTTTTTACATTTGTCAGATTTTTCCTTTTAATCAGCTCCCCAAAGTTCCCATCACCAGAACAGTATAGAATAAGATTATTTTCTACAGCTTCATCTTTAATGCTCTGAAAACAAAAAATGGCTTTATTTACTTGGTAATTTAATTTAGTTCCTGATTGAGTTTACATTAATAGTTTAGTGTTGCAACAGAACAGACATTTTACTCAGTATTTGGTACAGCTAACTGGAGCATTCTGAGGTTAGCCCACTTAACCCCGACCACTGTTACCAGTCAACTTATGACCTATACCAAACTGACAAACATATGAATGGACAAAACAGATACAATGAGTTGGGGTGAACAACAGACTCACAAGATATGATAGTAGGATAAACCTGTATTTCTGCCCCTGAATAGAAAATAAAAGATACCAAGTACCTAATATAACCAATTATAGACCAAACCTATTCAAGCACAATGAAACTGAACAGAAACGTAGAGTCAAATAATCTAGTAGATTCCAATACATCAGACCCTTAATCGAACCTTATGGTAAGATTTCTAGAGTGGCCACCGGTGGGTGTTCCCCAAGTTCCCTACTTAACACTGTTCATCTACATCTTCTTTTCTTATGTGGTTAGTTTTTTCCTTTGTATTCAATCTAGATTGTTCTGAGATGAATAGCTACTTCTCTTTCTTTAATCTTTAAGTTTCTCTACAACTTGTTCCAAATTATATTTTTATAGTTATAGTTTTACAGAATGTTCATACCCAACAGTAGCTAAACATTTATATTACTAACGAATTGAATTCCTCTGTTCCAGCAGAACCAGTTGCTGCGAGAAGAGCATTAGGTCCTGAGGAACATCTGATCATTTGTGGTGGATAGTTATGTGATGTTGGAAATGTCTGTAACTCGCGGTGACTTGCTAAAAAAAAACACAAGGACAAACCATGTTGTTATTATGAATTCACACATCTGAAAATATTACAGCCAGTGTAATAAGACAAATCCTCCACACCTCTCATTACTGAGCAGAACTCTTGTTATGGGACTTAAAGGAGCATTGAGTCGAATGATTCACAGAAGAATCAAACATTTAGAAGTTCAAAAGACGCAAATGTTGCTCACCGTTCCTTTGACGCTCCTTTAACCATTTATATGTAATGTTATCTAATATTAAAATGCAATATAGTGACAAGTTTAGCGATTAGAGCTGCAGTGTTAATCAGTCCCAAAAATCTCCTTCGTCAACTGACACTGGTGTAATTTTGGCAAAAATGACTGGAATATGAGGATTGCCCTGTCTGTGACTGGTCTAAGTATCACATGGTTTATGACATCACTGTACCTATGGAAGCATATTACAAGCAATTTATTTTAAATGTAATACTTTACCTAACCGTGCATTTTGTACTCATTTACGCAATTGGCACTTAATTTAAATGAGAATGTTCTACGCACAACCAAATATCTATCAGCTTAAATATGACACAATGGCTGAATGTTATTTACACATTGATTAGCATTTATTTTTTTGTAAGTTGTATTACTCAAAAATGGTTAGTTTCCCATTTTTACCCCTGTTGGACAAATTTGAGGGGTAGTGGTGGGTTAGTGATTAAGGTACTGTTCTGTGGCCCTGAAGGTCCAGAGTTCAAATCTCACCCCTGCCAAAAGCAGCCACTGTTGGGACCTTGAGCAATGCCTTTAACCCACAGCTGGTTGGGTTGTAAGATTGCATCAGTTGTAAGTAACACTGGAGTGGGAGTCGCTGTTATAGCATCCAAACTCACATTAAAACTTTTGATTCAAAACTTTTGCTATTAAAAACAAAATTTTTCTTTTGTGTTTTGATTAACACAAAAATTAATTAACACTGTATTTTGGAGACCCCACCTGCCCAAACATGCTGTATCATTGGAACAGCTTATTTCAAATCGGGGTGCCCCTTTGCTCTGAGCAGTGTTATGTATGCTTGTGAAATGACGTCACGGTACAGTTCTTGCGTGAACTCATGAGAAAAGCAAGTGGCGGCCTCTAGTGGTGGAGAGAGTTTGAGTTTGCAGAAGTGTACTGCTCACAAAAATTAGGGAATACTTCAAAATGAAATAACCCAACATTTAAATATCCTCTCATTTCTGTAAGCAGTGTATAAGGCCTGAACACTTTTCCTTAACTTGGTTTGCTCTGTTCTAGCAAGCAAACTAGATGTTTTGCTACCTAGTTAGCAAAGCTATTAATGAAGTTCTATTTCTTTTTTTTACCCTTAACTTTGAGATTTTGTTTCTACTGACTGAGTGACTTTGTCCAGTCTTGACATTATACCCAGAGAAGAGTTGTTGTTTAAATCATCCTGATTACTGATCACTGTGTCATAATTGCGCTCGAATGGGGCAGCGCTCTAATCTGCTAGGCTACCACCAGCCAGGTAGGATATCACTTGCAGAGATAATGGGCCCTGTCTGAGGGAGGGGAAGCCAGTGGAGGACCAAACGTCGGCACTGCAACAGTGTCCCGTATTTGTAAAATGCAATAATAAAATGAAATCAAAAACTAAATATAAATAAAAATACATACCTGAAAATTGCACCTTAAAGTAGCTGAAATACAGTAAAAAAAAAGTTGAATGTAATTAAGACATAAAAAATGTGCACTAAGCTTTATGGACAATTTTAAGTAATATCCATATAAAACTTAAAAATATTCAAGCTTAATCAAATTGGCCCCAACCTTCTAAATAATACAAAAATAATGGTGACAAGCTAAATGTCGCGGTCACACGTAGTCTAAAATTTCAAACATATAACTGTTTATTTGTTTAGAATTTGCTTCGGATTGAAATTCATAATTTTTTGTAAACCAAATTTTGTTTTGTGAATTTTAGCAGCAAGGAAGTATAAATACGTTATAGCTAATGCTTATTTAGAAAAATCTGGAGAGCTAGCTTAGCATGCGGCGCTGAATTTACAAACATGGTTAAAATCTGTTTGTGGTTTGTCACATTGAAAGGTAGGCAGAACTAAACATGCCTTTACCACAGTGTATACTTTTTGCAAGGAAGTCTTCTCAGTCATTCATGCACAAAAAACATTTATAAAATAGACCTATGGTTTAGAGGGAATACCTATTAACCTTTTAGCGAGACTGTGGTAGCCTAGCGGTTAAGGTAATGGACTATGGACCTGGAAGGTCCAGGGTTCAAATCCCACCTCTGCCAAGCTGCCACAGTTGGGTCCTTAAGCAAGACCTTTAACCTCACAACTGCTTGGATTGCAAGATTGTATCAGTTATGAGTCACTCTGGATTAGGGTGTCTGCTAAATAACGTAAATATAGACACAGATGTTGGTTGAATTTACAAACGTCTTCATGTAAAACATTTTTATGGAGCACAAAGTGAGTTGCAGCATATGCGAGTCATGCCTATTGCTAAAGTCAGCAGTCTGACCTTTATGAAACTAAATTTCAGGTGTGACCGCGGCACTTGTTTCCCATAAACCCATTCTGTGTAGTAGCAGGTTTGTTTGTAGAGGCTGTGCTACGTTTTTCTGTATAAACATTTTACATAAAGATAAAAAGCTCTGATTTGGTAGAACATGTATGAAGTAAAGAGAGTGATGTGCTGTGGATCGTCTGGTTTTGCTGTAGATTTCGGGACCACTAGGTTACGCTAATGGATTTGTTTTTTGCTGCGTCCGTGTGCTCGCTTGTTTTTAGGCCTTTTAGACGCATGCAGTTCTGTCGTATAAATGTAAGATAGAAATCATTCCATTGATTATGTTTCTTCAGCACTCTCCCACCCCCTGGTTTGTACAAGTCTGGCACTCATGGAAAAGAAAAAAAACAACTTTACACCGATTTGTGCAGTGAAACAAACAGAAGCTGTTTTTTCTTTCTTCTCTGTGTTTATATAAAGAATATACTCTATTTATTTTTGATGATGATCAATGAAACATGTCTGTGGTAAGTGTTATCAGGTCATCAGCTTAGATCTTTTCCTGCTCTGTCTCTTTGTTTGGCTTGTACGCATTTCACTTCTATCTTACATTTTCAACGTTTGTATTTTCACTGTAAACTGTTTTCCCTGTTTATTCACAAGACTTTTACAGAATAAATTTGTTGGAATGCACACGCTGTCCTCTATCATGCTTTAAAACAAAGAACCAATTTTAATAAACCTTCATTACAATACCATAACCATTTGCTACACATTTTGCACATTTTTAGCCATCACCAACCAATAATTATAACGAATACAGCTTTTAACCAGGCTCTCCCTGGGAAACATGGTACAGGTGTAAATGTATCCTGGAAGGAGGTCCATGGCAGCACAAGCAGGGATCTGGGTTGCAGCACCTCGGGATGATCACCCACCTCCCTTCCTTCGAACACTGCTAATTACTTTTGCACATGTCACCAGACCTAGCAGAAAAACATCACTGGAACTTGAATTTGTCTAATTTCACTGTATAATTTTACAATGACAATAAGGTCCGGTGGAGTTGTGCGTCTGATACAAGAATCGTTGACTGTATCTATGGGAGCTGAGGTTAACTGAAGGATCATTCCCCAGGACAATGATCTGGCACCCTCTATCACTTACATCTCTGCCCTGTGTTTTCGAGGCACACTGACAAGGATAAAATGTACCGAAAAATATATAAACTAACTGTTTATTATTCTTATATATTTGGGTGGCACAACAACAGTTTGTTATCCGACCAACAACTAAAAAATCATTGCAGAAAGCTAGAACGAACCGTTCATTATATGTGAATGAGCCCACAGCACTCTTATATTGGCTCTAATATTCAGCCCCCTTCTTCCCTACTGCTTATCACTGACTCTTAGTCAGTACGGCTATGTTGTGATTTGCTGATGAAGAAACCAGGCCGGCTAACACAACGATAACTTAGTGCCTGAGGTATTAGAGCGTAGAACAGGTTGACAGTGCAGAAGAAGATCAGGTGTTTGGTCGGGACACGATAGCTGAGGGGAGTTCTGGTGTGAAGTGAAGCACCGATGTAACAGAACTGAGCCTGTAACATAAAGAAAACCTTAAGCTCATCTCGAAGTCTGCTACCTTAGCTTTACAAGATGTTGATCTTTAAGCACAGAAGCTATTCTTCAATGAATATCCAACTAAATCAGGCCAAATATTCTCCAGAAATACTGATTATTGTATTCGTTTTTACAAACAAGCTATGGACTATTATGCCATAAAACATAGGGGAACATAAATATGTACAATACTTAATCATTCATCTATTTGAATAGTATGCAATAATATGTGTGTAGCTTAGGGTGACTCAAAACAAAATTTCTGTGTCTATAGTTAGCACATGTTCTTTCAATGCATTCATTCATTCACTTTCTTATCCACTTGATCCTAGTCAGGGTCGCGGGAGAGCTGGTGCCTAGCCAACAGCACAGGGCGTCAGGCAGGAACAACCCTAGACAGGACCCAATCCATTGTAGGGCACATACACACAATAGGAACACTTTGCAGACACCAATTAACGCAACACACGTCTTTGGACTGTAGGAGGAAACCAGAGAAAATCCACATGGACAACGTGCCGACTCCACACAAAAAGGACCCAGATTGGTCCAACTAGGGACCCAGGACCTTTTCGCTAGCGACAGTGCTACCCACTAAGTTACACTGCCAACCTCAAGCCACAGCATGCATATTATTAAACAGTATTTATTATTTAAAATTATTTAGTTATGCTTACAATGATCATCCTGGGGGTGGATGCTCTCTATTAGCAAGGTATAATTACTTCATGTATCATACTCAATACTTTGCATGTTTGCTTGGTAAATTCATTATTATTTATACACTAGGCAACCAATGTGCGTTCTTAAAAAGGTTTATTCAACTTATCATGCTATCTTTAATGTGTGTTTGTGTGTGTGGAGAGGGTACTGTTACTACGCTGTGTGTAGTTTTGAACAGCTGCTAAACTAAATATAGAGTCAGTGTAGCTCAGCAAATGCACAACTTAAAAAGTATGTGTTAATATCATCAGGCTTTACATTTTATCAATATGTTACAATATTGTATGATTTCAGTTTGCAAGTGTATACGTTTAGTCTTAACAGGTGCAGTGAGCTGTGTATAAAGGGACATGTAGTACTTTTTGTAATTGTATTTTGCACATTAGTACACATATAGTCTGTATAGGTATAGTGTGTACATTGGTGTACAGGTATGATATGTACGTAAGTGTATAGATTAATAGATTAATGCCCTCGTTTTAAAACATGAGCAGAATTAACTTGCATGTAAATCATTCGTAAAACACTTTTTTTCATAAATGGCTGCATTCATAAAAATGTTCTCAAAATGTTAAGTACAAACATCCCTGGTCATCTGTAAAGTGTGCATATTGGCAGCGAGACACCTTACGTGTCATTAGACATGACTACACTTATAATTTACTTATAATAACCTATAAAAACACTTATAATACAGAAAAATAAAAGTAAATATTGCACACATGAAGCACTCGATTTAATAAAACAGTCTATTATTCATAGATAATTTATTGAAATAATATCTGCAGTTGTTTGCTAAATTATTTTGGTACAGCCAAATAATAAAGTTAATGAATGCTGTTTAATACTGTTACACTCATGTCAATGCCTATTCAGTGTAATCAATTAACCTAACTCATGTCTTTAGGCTGTGGGAGCAAAACGGAGCATCTGGAGTAAACCAGACCAGTAAAAACGCAGACACAGGGAGGACATGCAAACTTCACATAGAATGGGCCCAGGCCACTCCACCATGGGCTTGGGCCTAGGACCTTCTTGCTGTGAGGCAGCGGTGCTATCCAAAGAGCCACAATGCTGACCTGTTAATGAATGTGGATTGTTTTATTAGAACAGGTTTATGGTGTGGAATACTTATCAGCGGAAATGTGTGAGCTTCGTGGGTGACATCACAAAAGTCAACGCACATATTAACAATATTAAGTGGGACTTACTTTATAGACACACTGTATAAAGTTTATAAATATACAATACAACTCCATTAATGATGCTTCATACAGCGTGGATTTTCTGGGGGTCTGAAATTGATTAATTTTGTTTTATTATTATAGGATTATACATACAGATAGTGTAACTTCAAGAATGAATTAGCAACGAGTACAGAGTACACTGTATAAGAGATTGTTGGCTCATGGGTAAGAAAACATAAGGGCTACATTATTCTAGGTTTAATCAATCAATTTGCTTGTCAAGCCACTTTTGTAGGGCTGAAAACACCACTGTGGACATCACTTGTTTCCACTTTGGTCAATGAAACTTTTATTTCTGAATCAGAATAGTTTTTTCTTTGCTCTTTCTGAGACATTTTGGAGAATTTTTGCTTTGTTTCTCAGTCCAAAGGCATAGTTATACGGTTATCATTTGTTATTCCTGGGTGTGCATTATGGTAATTGCATGCTATCTACAGTATAAAAAAATGTACACGCTCGCTCAGTTTGAGAACAAGTGGTATTGTATAAGATACACACAATATACTAATAAATCTGGTGTTTATGTGATGTTCGCAAGAGTTTTCTGCAAAGTCTATTTTAGGTTTTTGATTTGACCTTTTTTTTAACCAGGCAGGTCATTAAGAAACAGCTTTTTGACAGCCTGTCAATGCCGGAATTGTAATTTGTTTGCGGTTTGCTCATATTTTAACGAAGGTTTCATGAACAAGGCCAGTATTGTGAATAGTTGTGCAGGATTATTTTGGGCGGGTGTAGTGCATACATTTATTGTTAGGGTTCCTATCGCCCCCGAGCATTCGGCCGTCCTTGCCGGTCGCCATTACAGAGCTATATATCCAGTGTTCAAATTACGACCAGATTCCTAACAGCTGCTTCTCCTGCTATTTAGGTGTGGGTTTTAGCACTGTTCGGGGCCAGGTTGTCTCCATTTGGTACGTGCGCCCAACCACCAGCACGCTTGCGCCCTTACGCACACCTTTAGGGGTAGTGGTTACGTTCCCGGGGCTTTCAGTGCCGATGGGCACGTACAGAAGGAACCCCAGAGGTATTTAGTATTTTTCGGGGCACTTTAAGGGTCTCCCGTCCAGAGTTCACGCTCTTCCATGGTCAGTGCCCAACGAGCCTCAATCCAGCCGGCTGCTTGTCCTGAATGGGATGCACACGTGTGCCCGAGCTCACGCTCGCCCCCTGGCGCTTCGGCGCCATTTATGCTCTTTTGAGCATTACTCTAGTTGGCTGCCCTCTCGAAATGAGACACGAATGAAGCTAGAGTGGCCACTCAGCTGCACATTTGAATTATATGCACCCCTGCATGGCTTTTCCACGCTCGCCCTCTGGCATTCAGACTACCTCCGTGCCTCGCCACTTGGAAGACGTCTCAAATCGTGCTCTCTGCACACCTGCCCCATTGTTGCTTCAGCGCTTTCTCGCGATCAGTTCGCGCGTGGCTCCCAGCTGGGATGCAACACAAGCGGCACGCCATTTCATCCTTTTGTTTTTTTTTTGTGTATAGGAGCCTTTCGTTCCGCTTTTAGTCCCCTTTTAGTTTTTCTATGTAATTTCCCCATTATTATTATACGTCGTGGGATTTTGTCTATCCCGCATCCTTGGGTCCTACCAAAAACCAGTACATCTTGTAATATTTTGTAAATTGTTTTTACCTGGGCAACGGCCCCCGCATGCACTAGACTCAGATCAGGCAGCCAATCACAGCCTGGCATACACAGTCCATATAGCAGCAGCATCAGGCATGGTGTAGTGTACACCATGTGCACCAGCATCTGTAATACAGACACACATGCACACATATAAATATATACACTTATAAAATATTCACCAGAATTTCCAAATAGAATAAGACACAGTAATACACACCTGTAACATTGGGTAAGCAGAAGGGTCTTTGAGGTATGGCTCATAATTCAGCACATAATCATGACACCATTCAGCAGAACAGTCCAAAACCACCTGCACACACACACACAAAATATATATATAAATATATGATTTGACTGAGAGTGCCATTTAAAAAAACTGAAAATGCTAGGTACCAATATTCATGAAACAAAATTTTGCCCGCTATTTCATTGTCTATAATATTTTTCAAAACTTATTTTACCCTCTTTACCAAGTTTTGCCCATAAGATGCAATACATTTTTTCAATAATCTGCTGATTAGTTACAGTCTGACTCAAAAGTGTTGGCACCTCTTTAGATAGTGTCACAGGACTTGTTATCGGTGAGTTAAGAAGTGCTGAAATGTGCTATATTTAAGTTGACCCCAGGGTTGCCAAAGAAGATTGTACAAGATTGTATCTGTGAGAACTGAGTATATCTCACCAGGCCTCTAAAGATCGAGAAAGCTGAAGCTGGAATGAGACTGAAGACAAAGAATAAATCCAGCGGCCTCTGGAGGAGTGATAACGTCTGTTCACAATGACTACTCTGAAAGCACACAATACAGTACTTAAATACAACACAAACTTTGATTAATAAATGATACCAGTAAATTATAAAGGAAAATGCAACTACCCAAAGCACATAAATTAACCTCACCAAAAATGGTGAAAGAATACAAAAGTTAAGGTTTTAAAATGACCAAGCAACTTTCCTGACCTTAATCCAATATAGATTTTGTGCAAATAATTAATGTAAGGAAATCCACCAACGTACCAGAAGTGTTTTGTACAGAGGTATGGGCTAACATTAATCCAAGCCATGTGTAGGAGTGGTCAACAGTTACTGCAACTTCTTAGTTGCAGTTATTATTGTTTAAGGCCTTCACACAAAATACTGATAGCAATGGTTCACATACTTTTGCATTTCATTTCTTTGTAATATTAGATCCTTTCATTCAGTCATTCATTATCTTCCACACAGGGTCGTGGGCCAGCCAGTGCCCACCTGGCAACTCTGGGTGCAAGGGCACACTAAGGGCCACTTTAGAGACACCAATTAACATCACATGCATGTCTTTGGACTGTGGGAGGAAACCGAAGTACCCGGAGTAAACCCACACAGACACAAAGAAGCCAGAACGCTCCACCCTGGGATTGAACCCGGGACCTTCTTGCTGTGAGGCAGTGGTGCTACCCACCGAACCACCGTGCTGCTCTAATATTGGATCATGTTCCTCAAATGACCAAGTATAATATTTTATCTCATTTGTTGAATTGCGTAATTTTTATTTACTTGCGTGAAATCTGAAGTTGTTTTAGGAAATATTGTGCAGAAATACAAGGGTAAAAAAAACTTTAAAGCGCCACATTATACTTTTTATATTTTACAGTGACACCTCCTTCACATGTCACACTACAAATGTCACACTCTACACAACATATACACATGTCATATGCAGGTTTAGGGGGCAATCACTTTTTCACACAGGGCTATGTAGGTTCGGATTTGTTTTTCTCCCTTAATAATAAACACCTTCATTTACAAATTGCATTTTGTGTTGACTTGTATTGTCTTTGACTACTATTTATATTGGTTTGATGTTCCGAAACACTTAAGTGTGACAAACATGCAAAAAAACCAGGAAATGAGGAAGGGGCCCACAACACATGAACACGATACACAAATCCATACACATACACGACACACAAACACAAATGCAACACATTTCCACACATTACGTACTGTGAACATGACACCATGGCACCAAGACACGACACAGACACACAAGCCAAGTGACAAAGAACTGGGCTTGTCTTGTATCCATTACAAATGGCTAATTACTAAGTACTGTTATTATTTACTCTTTAAAGCAAGTATGAATTCGTCTTGGAAAACTGGAAAGTAAAGCTAATAGTCATTCAAATTATTTATTTAAGGAAATATAATGTATGTTACAATTCACAATGTTTGTTTGTAATTTTCAAATTAGCACAAATTCGACCAGCAGATGTCGCTATGGCGCTGGTATCCGAGCATTTTCACTTTGAAAAATGATTGGTTTAGGTAATTTAATGTGCTGTGTGAGCGTGTACACAGGTTAGGTTTGATTTGGTTTGGTTAGATTGGGTTTGATTTGGTTTGGTTAGATTGGATTTGGTTTGGTTTGGTTTGGTTTGGTTAGGTTTGATTTGGTTAAGTTTGGTTTGGTTAAGTTAGGTTAGGTTAGGTTAAGTTATGTTTGGTTGGGTTAGGTTTGGTTAGGTTAAGTTATGTTTGGTTGGGTTAGGTTTGGTTAGGTTAAGTTATGTTTGGTTGGGTTTGGTTAATATATTTGCTGTATGCATCGTTGATGGTTTGAAAATAAGTTCCTTTCAGAAAAATGAGTAGTGCAAGTAAATATATATTAACCAGTAATTCTAAGTTGGTTTTGTAAAGTAAATTATTTTAACTTGGGTTACTTGAAAAGCTAAGATTTATGTAATGATTGCAAAAATGAGGGAATATTTCAAAATGAATATGAATAAAATCCCACAAGAACTGCTCCACAATCTGATCCTGTCCATGCCCCATCACTGTCAGTGTATTTGGGCGGCCTTGGTTGATCATGCACCCTACTGAACAGTCAGTGTGGGGTTCTCTCATCCAGTTTGACATGCTTTTTAACTTCTTTGACTTTTCATTTGTTTTTCTGATTATCTTGTTCAATGAAACAAAATCAAAAGCTTTGTTTTGAATGCTTCAAATTTATTTAGAAATATCCCTTCATTTTTGTGAGCAGTGTATGTTCCACATTACCATCAACATCAAAGTATTGCTAGTGTGTGTGTGTGTGTGTGTGTGTGTGTGTGTGTGTGTGTGTGTGTGTGTGTGTGTGTGTGTGTGTGTGTGTGTGTGTCTCACAACTAATGTTGTGTCATGCATTGCAGGCACGTTGAAGATTCTAATGCAGGCCCACGTGGACACCGACAAATAGAGCAGCTGCAGCAGGAACAGTGCATTCAGCTCAGCACCATACTTCCCTTAAAATAAATAAATAAATTTAAAAAACACATACACACACACATATATAATGAGTAATAGCATCATTATACTAGAGTTACTCATAAACAAAACATATCTGTCACAGATTTAAATACTGAGCTGCAGATAAATGTTGGTTGACTGGTTTTCTTCTAAGCTAATTTAATGAAACCTGATATATATAATCAATCACATTGTTGTGATAATCACATTGTACTCACCCACCACACTGCCTGGAATGTAAACGATGACCTGCATGAGGAATGATCCGACCCAGTACAGTCCAATCACCCGATAACTCTGTCTGAAAATAAACAACATATCAGTGTTGCTTATTTAAAGGTGTATATTGTACTTATGTTATTATGTGATAAGGGTGAGAAGGGTATTGAACATGTGGAGTGTTTGTGTCAAATAATGATGTATATAGTAAGTGTGGTGTGTGTGGAGAACATGAAAATTTGTACTGGCTATATAGAGTAATTACTGGGCAGAAAATGGGACAAATTAAATTTGCAAAAATATTAAGATTTGACTGGTCCTAATAGCAAATGATTGGTTAGAAAACAAGCAAGGACTAAGAACTTGCACTTCTGAGACCTTTGCCTCCATTTGCTCATCACTGCTTGTTGATGCAGTAAATTGTTGGGAGGCTGGAAATACTGAAAGTCACTTAGTAGCATAGTCTTCTTGCACACAAAAACAAAATCATGAAAAGATGTCAATGTTTAATAAAAAATGCTTAATGTTGTGGGCAGAATATTGAAATTGCAGAATTGTGTGAACTGATGAATCACAGTTTAAGTTATACAGAGTACACAGTGGTTCACAGTGTGCATAATGACTACATTATGTGTGTTTGCAATCATAATGTGTTTATATAGTGTGTGAATTTGTGTGTATTTACCCCCACGTTATCGCAGCCACCATCAGTAGGTACATAAGATAATGAGCACAGCCATCCCAGTAGGAGATCATGTGACTATAAGCTGTATTAACGTGAGGATTTGCCTGAAACCCAGTGACATCATCAACATACATAACAACTCTACACTTCTTGCTTCCTACAAGTCTACATTCCTAGCAAATCTTACTTTACACCTCTAAACTGCACTCTAAACTACACCAACATGAAAAATGAACAATTACAAATGAACAATTACCATTAACACTCTTTCTAATTCCTTAACATGTAACTACCCAAACCTTATTATTTTTAAAAATCACATCCCAGGCTTACATAATTGACTTCACTCCCTAATAACTACATTTGCTCCAAATATTAAACAGTTAAACAACAAACTTTACACATCCTAGCTTGACCAAACTTTTCTCCACATACCTACAAAAGTCACCATTGCAAATAATTCCCAAAATGTGTCTTAATTATGTTTTACATTTTATGTACACTTTCATCTTTTTTTTAGATATAACACAATACAACTTAACTTACATTTAAATAAGAAACTTTTAAACATCCAACTTAAAGGACCACAAAGTTTATCTCCAAGTTTTAGACTTTATTTAGACATTCTACTCCTGCAGTATATAGCTGCTACACTATATACATTTCCCATTTCCATCAAATATTATATTTTCTCATTTCTTATTACATTATTCCTTATTACATCCCACAAATTAATACTTTCCTCAGACCTTGCACGTTCTACGTCTTCCTTACTTCACACTTTAAACTTTTTCTTCCTATGAAAATTACAAATCAAACATTACTATTTTTCTACTTTTGGTATGTAACTTAATACACTTCACTATTTCTCTCAAAGGTTATAACCACAAATTGGAATAAAAAACAGTACCGAAAGTTTGGACACCATGGAAAATGAAAAAAAAAAATTGCAGTGTTTCTTACGTTTACTGTAACTCTTATTTCACGACGATATTTCATATTTATTTTGGTGTGGTGTGTTGTTTGTTGTGAAATGTAGGAATGGATCCTGGGTCCTTTCTGTGTGAAATCTGTAGGTCCTCCCCATATTTGTGTGAGTTTACTGTGGGTACCCTGGCTTTTAATTGGCTAAACTGACATTGACTTGAGGGTATTGTTGTTATATGGGATGGGATTAACTGTACAGTCGCAGCTGACTCTCGGTCACTTGATGGATCATTGATCTCCACACATTTCTGTCCTTCATCGATGTGATACATAAAGTATTTCGGTAGGATAGTGGAGTAGTTTGCCATTGCTTTCTCCACCCCTCCCCATTTATCCGGGCTTTG
>JAVSBV010000103.1:6823925-6835339 GCA_033117975.1 Parotocinclus spilosoma
ATTTGGAATAAGGCTGTAACGTAACAAAATGTGGAAAAAGTAAAGCACTGTGAATACTTTCCGGATGCACTGTATATACATGTAATGTTATTCGCTTATTTTAAATCAGACCAAAGAACGTGTACAGTATGTAATACCCGCAAAGAAACTCTTCGTCTCTGGCATCACTACCTGAAAACTGAAAACCCTGAAAACCTGAGTTTCTCCCCATCCCTCTACTGCCACCTACAGGACTTTGCCTAACATTTCCATTTACTACAAAAAAAAAGAAGCCACTTAGCCACTACTATAGCAGATCAGCGATTTATGGGAGGATTTTGGGGATTCCTGGGAGAATTTATGCTTTTATCAAAGGTCAGGAAATGCAAAAAGTTGTGTTGACAAGAGCAAAACCAGCTGGAGGTGAACACGCCCACCATTTTTTCAATTTTGTTTAAGTGTAGTCCGTCAAGAGAACACATCAGATCACACTGGATAAGTGCTTCAAACAACTGGAATTTAGTAAGAACTTTTTTTTTTACAGTATTATTCTTTGCATGCTGAGTACCTATACATTGTGTTGTGGATCGTTTTGAAAAACTTGTTTGCAAATTAATTTTTCAATGAATAAAGTTCATAAGCAACAGTGGTTCTTGTTTGTACGTTCGCTATACGTGTAAAACGCACATTTAAGGTTTAATAATCATTTAATATGTTACATAGCACGTTCCGTCGTGTAACATATGGCATGTTCGTTTAATCTGACTAAAACGATCGGGTCCCGATGTGGTCCCATTAACCGGAATCGACTGTATAACGCTTTTTACAATGGAGCACTGTCTCAAAGCAAGTTTACTTAAAGTTTAGAACATCTTCTAATATCTTCCAAGTTCAGTCGCAAATTAAGCAAGCCTAGGGCGACAGTAACAAGGAAACACCTTCTAAAGGTTATAAGGAAGAAACCACAAGAGGGGCCCATTATCCTTGGGTGACATGATCAATGCCTTTTGAATGAACAGTAAACAGACGATGGATACACTGTAGTACCTTACAAATTACACCACCACCTGAACTGCTACACACAGGATATTTTCTCTTTTGTGGATCATTCTCTGTAAACCAGTTTGAAATACTCTGACCAGCCCATCTAGCTCTAGCAATGGCATATTCAAAGTCATTAAATCCAATTTGATGCTTTGTTCGATATTGTTTGGTTTGTACCTCCCAAATGCATTGCTTGCCATATGATTGCCTGATTAGATATTTGCAAAAACAAGAAGAAGTTGTTCATGCGTGCCTAATAAAGTGGCCAGTGTACATTTTCAACCTGAATAAGTGGAAAGGTACTTGGTCTTTAAGAAGACCGGACTCGCTATAAGGGGCTCAAAACGGGATCTCAGGAAAAAGGTACCATGGTGATACTGGCTTTTTTTTTATCTGGACTCATTTATTTTAAAGGAACTCAAATGACACCATAGTGCCACAGATTGGCCCTGTGAAAAATGTACCCCACTGTGCATATCCTCGTTTCTGTCATGGTTTATAGGCAGTTCGGGCACTGCGATCTTGCAGTTGATCTCCACCTTTTTTATCCCTCAAAGTACTGTTAGTTTTTTCTAACAGTACAAGCCATTCTTGAATTAAAATTCTAACACATAACAAAAAATATATATATTTACCTCATGCAGGGAACAAATATGAAACAAATATGAGACATCTGCAAATGTGCATGTGCTATTACTGCTTATTTGTTAAATTGGGAAATTTGTGGAAAAAAGAAAGTAGGTAAAGATATAGAATATGGCTTATCCAAAGCCCTTTTCCATAAAGTCCTTTAGTGTTTCTCAGAAATTACCTGTTTTGTTCTGAAGCATTTAATACAGTTTGATTACATTTCTGTTAAATCAGTTAAGTGTAAAAATACAGCAAATACTCAGTAATGATGCATTACAATTTGCAGATATAATGTCAAACGTTTGTGCTAGCTTAATTTTAGTAAATAGATCAACGTCATTTGCAAAAGTATTTCTTTTGTCTTACATATTTTTATAACTCCAGTAAAAGTAATGAAATTATATTTTTTATATTTTTTATTTACTCCAGTAAAAATAATTCCCTTCTTTATACAATGCTTTCGGAATGTCTTCAGACTCTTTTACTTTTTTTTTTTAATACATTCTGTTATGTTGAGGCTTGTTTCCATATAAATATGTATTCCACACCCCATAATGAGAAAGTGAACATAGAAGTTTAGAATCTTTTGTAAATTTATTAAAAAGGAAAAGCATTTCACCTGGACATAAGTATTCAGACTCTTTACTATAACACTCGCAATGTAGCTCTGGGGGCCTCCCATATCTGTTGATCAACGTTGAGATGTTTCTGCATATTGATTTTCCAGCTGTGGTAAATTCTGTTGGTTGGACATGATCTGTAAATACACAGACCTGTCTAAAAATATAAAGCCCAAATTGGATGGAGTGCAGCAGTGATGGCTGACCTTCTGGAAGTTTTTTCCCATCTGCACACTGGGTTTTTTGGAGCTCAGCCAGAGTGACCATTAGCTTTTTGGTCACCTCTCTAATGAAGCCCATTCTCCCCATATGTACTTAATTCGGTGGGGAGGCCAGCCCTAGGAAGAGTTCTGAATTTTCTTCCATGTAAGAACAAAAGGCCACTGTGCCTCCACACAGTACTGTCACTGAACACTAAAGGTAGTTCTTTCCTCCTCATGGCTTGCTCTTTTATGCTTTGTATATATGCCTTCTATAGACAGGTCTGTGTATTTCCGAATCATGTCCAATCAAGTGAATTCACCACAGGTGAACTCTAGACAATAGAAAAAGAGCTAAATATAAAATGTAATTGCAAGTTGCAAAATGTCCATCTAAAACCAAATGTTTCTAAATTATTTTTTCGCTTCGAATGCATATTGATTTGGGGGATTTTTTGTGCACAACAAGAGATGAAAGAAGGGTCTGAAAACTTTCTGAATGCATCATAACAAATGATAATCAATTATTAAACAGTGTATAACTTACTGTTATAGAATTGCTGAGTTGCTTGACTTTTTGTTCCAGTTGTTCTCGCTCAAGTTTGAGCTCAGCACTCCACTTCATTAGCTTCTGTTTTTCTTCTTCTTTTGCTGGTAAATAAAAATGTAGGCACTCAATGAAAATGTAATTTGCACGTTCATGAAAGAAGACAGAAACAAAACACAGTAACAAACGTACTAAATTGCCAATTTTGATACTGGCCCAGTGTAACATTGGATGTCCATTACTATTACTCCACTATTTGTTTTAAATAATCCAAACTTAACCAAACTAGAATCTTCACTCCTCATTTGGACCAACATGTTTTAAGGATATCATATAAAATCCATGGTTAGTGAAGAAAAATCACAAATCCCACCAATACAAAAGCCCATTTCAGAACACTGCATCTAAACAATTTCAATACTTAAATAAATCAGTAAGAATCATGTTTTACCTTCCTTATATGCAATGTAGGAATGTACAATTGCCAGAGTCCCAGGCCATGGAATTGCCTCCTCTTTCTTCAGTATCTAAAAAGCAATGAAGTTAACAGTGGACAAGCACTACATAACAAAATGGAGCTTTGGAACAGCAGAATACCCCCCTCTCCCCACTGATCAGCTGTTAATGATGTAGTGATGAACAAATAATGTTAATGAGTTCAATGAGTATGTGCTTGATGTTATTTTCCATTTATATGATGAATGACAAATGACAGTTGATGTAAACCACATGGAAACTTACTAAGTTTTACAAAATAGTATAATTTTTTAGTTTGTTATGCATTAAGGGGATACATCATTGCTAGCACGGACTGGCCGTAGGACACCAATGTCATAACATAGTGTAACTACATTTGTGTCTGGAACCCCTGAGAAGTTAAGGTCAGGTTAGCAGAAGTGGATGTTCACAAGTTTCAGGCTCTCTGTGGCAGAGTGATGTAGTTTACCTGGTCTTTACATTTGGGACAGATCCACATGCCTTTGGGAATGTTTTTGAGGGGTGGTTCCAGGCAGTCGAGGTGATAGACACGTGAACATGTGTCACACATGAGCAATTGGCCACTGCGTCTGCACACAGTGCAGAAATCCTCATGGATGTCTCCCTGTTAGGAAGAATGGCATGTGTCATTACCATCGGTCCTCTGTATCAGACCAGTTTAGAGGAGGAGAGGGCAGGGGAAGGAAGGAAGGAGTCAACTATGATCTTGATTTTTGACTGCAGCTTTTAGTTTGAAGTATCAATTTAATCCAAAATAATAATTCTAGAAATTGCAAGAATTCTGTTCCAACAAGCATGCTGCCATCAGCCCTGGTGTACATTAATGTATTATTATTCATGACCGTATAATGAATTAAATGACTATGATAACAAAGAGAACAAGAAAGAAGCCGTATGGAAACAAATCTACTTAATCATTTAATAAGTAATCATAATTAGGGCTGGGTACCGAAACTAATCACCCCTAAAAGGCACAGAGCAAATCACCTCCGTGCTACCCGTCAGTATTAAGCAGTATTCTATCATATTTCATCCAAATACTCTCTTTCTGTATTTAAGTATTATTAATCACATGACAAACCATTATGATAATTTCCTTAAAAACCCTTTATGCTTAGATGACTTCCACTGAAGTCAAATGTCTAGCTGATAGTCTTGCATGCTAGCAGCTCTCTGTAAAAACATTGTGTACATCAATAGAGCACACTCTGTATGGGGGATTGGGCTGAATTTCCTCCAAGCCAATGTGCAGAACCGATCAACCATTATGGAAACAATCAGTTAATGCTGCATAAGGGGGTAATACCAGATACTAACAGAAAAAGTTAGCAAAATTCGACCACTCACTGATACATAATGTTGGATAATTTTCCTCAAAAAATACATTTCTATGTTTAATGTGTCTCATTAGTTTAACTGGATACTTCATCTACATTTAGGAAAGAAAAAAAAGAACGAAAGAAATAAAAATTGCCCATTACAGCCACATGCTGTGAATGAAAACGCACTTTACATTTCTGGTGTCGCAGCAGTAACAAACCCACTGTGTAACATACAAACAAGTCATCGTGGTATACTATGGCTATGCTTGTTGGTAGAGTTGCTTTATGAATAATTAATCTATTCATGTCTTGCCTCAATTAGGGGAAAACAACTTTCATCATATCGAAATCTTTCACAACCCCACCCCCACGCAAACGCACGCACGCACAGTGTTCCCTCGTTTATCATGGGGGTTACGTTCCAGGACCACCCGCGATATACACAAATCCGCGAAGTAGGGACGATATATTTATTTAAGTATTTATACACTATTTTAGCTGTAGAACTTGCATAATGTTTGGGTGGCAACATAGGGCTTGAATGACTGTTCACAAACAGCGAACACAACACCGCAGACAAAAACTTGTCATGTCGGCAAGTAGCGATTTAGGCAGGCGATGCTCTAGTCTTACTTCTCGTTTTTGGTGAGTATTCATCCACTAAGTAAATACACTATTGTAGTGTTTTTAACTGTTGAATAATATAGCAACACGCTGAAGTAATGGAACGTTCTCTTTACTTAACACGCCATACATCACTCTCGTATCACTCATGCTCCGTCCGTACCGAGCTTACAGCATGTCATATCCTACACATTAAGTAGGAACAGCTATTTACTGTAAATTCTAATATTTTAATAATGTATAACCTTCCTTTATTGTTAGAATTAATATTTCATATTTTTTGTTATTTTGTGATTTTTTTTTTTATGTAAAAGTGCTGCAAAAACACGCGAAACAGTGAAAAACTATATATACACACTAAACTAAATATATCCACGATATATTTTTTGAAAATCCGCGATGCACTGAGTCCGTGAAAGGTTAACCATGAAGTGGCGAGGGAACACACACACACACACACACACACACACACACACACACACACACACACACACACACAGGGTTCAGATAGCTGAGTGTTTAACCTTCCTCACACGCTAATCATCTCCATCCAAAAGAACAATTAGCCAATGAATGAGCTACAGTCACTAACAAAAACTGTTAATTAGGTGTGGGTGGTATTCTGAGAGATTTTAAAAATGGTGTCTTAAATTTATGATTCGCGCAGTTGTTTAGCTAATTAAAGGACCGCTAGACCAGTTAAAAGATGCAGAGGCCTCGGACAAAGACGCGGTCATTGATAACAGTCACTAGATGGCGCCAAATACAGCGGTCACTCCAACCTTCATCATTCGCGTAATTATATACATTTTTGTGAGATTATTAGACTACTACATTCTTTTTTTCCCCCAAAGATTCTTAGTTACCTATCCCTAGTTTAACAAATGGATCTATTACATGAGTTCATCCTCAGTATCTGGTTTTGTGGTCTCTATTTTCTGGTAATTTAAGCAATTGAATTGTGGTCTCTAGTTTCAAGTTAGGTAAATAGTTTCCAAAACTATATCTGTTATCACTTCCAGTAACTCTAACGTTTAAACACAGACCATGTTTCACTGCTTTTCAGGTGTTCAGCTTCTGTAGTTTGTGTGTAATTGACATTTAATTTCCTGTTCCCGGCTTAACAAACCAACATTTTCCTTGATCTTATCGCCATTACTCGTTGTTTAAAAGGTACAACGTTTTTCCCTTAATAGATTCTTCCCAAGGATAGTTTTAATGTTCTCATATTTTCAGTTTCTCTAATTTGACTCTAACATATTTTACTGGATCATTTCTCCCGCATTTGGTTTTGGAGTTAATAGTTTCTAATAATCCCAGTTAATATGTACAGAATAACTTGTTTAGAGTTGTGTAGTTTGCTTGCTTGAATTTCCTGCATTTCTCTAGTTCTTACTATTTCTAGAATTGACTAGTACAGCATGTGTACAAGTTTCTGTATTCTTGTTTTCAGTGTATTCAAATCACTGGGCTGTATTTATTTATTTTTTGATCAATCTACCTAACATTAGGAAAAACTCAATTGTAAAGTCTCTCTTTCATCATATCTAAAAATTAGTTCGATACATGTTTCCAAGTATTCTTTAGGTCCCTGGTTTCCTAATTTCCATGGTATTTTCTTTCCTAAAATGTTTCTTTGTTGGATACAAATTATACAACCCTAAATCAGAAAAAAAAGGATGGTATGCTAAATCCAAATTAAAATAAATGCAGTGTGCTTTACAATTACTTTGACAGTATGAACTTAAATTTCATGTTTTGTCTGGTCAAAAAAAAAAAAAAAAGCTTGTGACTGGGCAATTTGGGGCTAGTAATTAGTTTTAAAAAATTGTGCAATTTCAATAATGTCCACAGCTGATTGGAATCATGATTTGGTACAATTAAACAATACAGACACTGTTCCAATAAAGAAAAATTTGAAGGGATTTGCATATTTCTCCCCCTATAATGCATAATATCATTAAACAATTTAAGGATTCTGAAGGAATCACAGTGTACAAAGGGCATCTGCATTAAGAACTGCCATTATAGATTTTATAAATGAATGGCTAATAGAACCACATGGGCAAGGGGTTACTTTTGGAAACCTTTATCAAGCACTACAATATGGAGATCATTTCACAAATACCACTTAAAACTTTAGTGTGCAAAAAATGAGGCCTCGTGGTTAACCATGTCCAGAAGTAGTGTCAACGTTTCGAGGCTTAGAGGTATCTTGGCTTGTTTATTAACAAATTAATTGAAAATGACCAAACAAAACGCGATATATCTCAGGTCCATACTGTCTGAAATGAAATAAAAAATAAGTACATTAGGAGAACTGCTTTTTTCTTAAATCAGCATTTTTCATTCTGTCCTGACTCTTTCCAACAATTTAGGACTGTATGCTAAGTAGGATGAGATGAGAAGGATTCAACTACAGCTCTTGTTTCTGTATTCAGTCTGTCAGACCAACTGAATGAACCCTGCTTTTTATACTGGTAATATAAAGTGAATCTGATTCACTTATAATGGGTTGTAAACAGCTGTTCTGATTGATATATGACAATTCAACTGATTGGCATTACAATCAGACTGAAAATACTGTACAGGTTTGAAAACCTCTCCTGAGATATGGCAACGGAAGAAGGTCAGGGTGCCAAAGCCGAACCTCTCAGTCTGTTCCGAGTTCGGAGACGCTTCAGGATGCCCCTACTAGCATAACAGCAACAAGGGCGAGGAGTCTTGGGACCAGAGCTTGGGAGGGAGCATGTGATCCCTGGGGCCTGTATGCCATCGTCATCAGTGTAGGCAGGATTTACATAACACTCACGCTCTGACTCATTTACAACCACAACACTGGGGTACAAACAGGAAGCTCCTGTCTCTCCACAATCCTCATTGTCACTTTTGTTATTATACTTACCCACGAAGGCCCCAAACTCCACCACGGGTTCTTCGGGACTCTGAGACTGGCCCATCTGTGTAGTGTGTGTTTGTGCATACTGTGTGTATGAAATGTTTGGTTGTGTAGGTGTGCTAACAAAAAAGGTAGCAGCAGCATCAGCATCAGCAGCAGTTAGGGGACTGGGTGAGCCTGTCACACCCGTATCGTCTAGACGAGCCACAGTCTGTGTGTAAAGATGTTGCAAGGCACTGCCGGAGGATCCAGCCTCCGAAGTTTGCACTGCCCTCCTCTCGGGACTTGTGGCAAGTTCCGATCTCAGGCGCGCGCTCTCAGAAGCCCCACGTCCGAACAGCGAGTCGGCCATGTTGGATGCGGGCGGGTAGACACTGCGCTGAACCAGAATGGAGGCTTTGGAGGGAGGGACGGTGTCAATGGCACCTGGCACCACATTCTTGGACAGGCTGAGTTCTCGCGTGATCTCGTTGTGGACTTTGCTGGCTTCTGAAGCTCTCTGCGCTGTCAGAGCCTTCAGGGTATCTACAGTGAGAGCAGACAGGTCCTGCAGGTGACCGATCTGAGAGTCCAGGGAGTGCAGAGAACGTTTTATAAAATTCACCCTGTTCCCAACTTCCCTCAGCTGGATGCTCATTGTCTCCACCCTGCACACATACGTACAAATAAAGAGAGAAAGGTGGAGTTTCAGAAAATCAGGTTTATTACTGATTTACAGTATGGAGGTAAAATTGTGTTGATGTAATATTTTGTGTTGTAAACTTACTCTAACTTTAGCTGTCTAATATTGAAAGGTAAAGGTGCCACAGAGGGACATTTTGTCCAGTGTTACAATGAAGTGAGGTTTACGTGTCTTAATGTACTTTAGCTTGCCACTGTCTAGTGGCAAGTTTATTAAACACCTCTGACAAAAAATACCTTGCGTGTTTAAGGTGGCAGTGACTGTAGGCTCCTGCATAAGGATTACTGGCCTATGAATACCTGTGGGGGTGCAACAGGATTCACAGACTGAGAAAAGGTGGTACAGTACAGTGAATGACTTATTCGATGTCGAAAAAATGGGCCATAAAGCAGATGCCAATAATTGGACAAAATGAGTGATTGCATTGGGGAGTGCCAAAGGCCATAGTGTGAAGGAAGTAGCTGAATTTGTGTCCAGTGTACATACAGTCTGCACATCACAGTCTACCAGAATTGGACAAAATCCTTTCTTGTCAGAATTGTGGCCGAAAGACAAAACCAACAAAGAAGGACTTCCAGCATGTTTCATGGCTTTTGAATAAAAATTGTTTTGCTTCCAAGCAAGAATTGCTTCTAGATGTCAATGCAGGTCCTTCAAAACCCATTTCTGAAATAATTTCCCACAGGAAACTGCATACAGTGAACAAATGGCGCAAGAGGCCTTTGCTCACAAAGATACCTGGTTACTGTGGGAAAAATAGGACTGTTCATGACTGGAAACATGTTATTGGAGCAGATGAATCTTATTTCTGCCTATATGTTAATGATCCTAGGCTTATGTTCATCCATTCCCTCACAAAGCCTTCAATCCGGACTGCATGCAAAGTGTAGTTCAAGCTGGAGGAGGTTCTGTGATGTTCTGGAGTGTTTTAGCTATGCTGAAATGGGTTCTTTGGTTGAGCTGACAGTAAATGTGAATCCTCTATGGGATCTACCTTAAGATGTTCAGGGCAAGATGTCGTCTACACTCAGAAACTTGTCCAGGTTGCACCAAATCCAATGGCAGATGCTATTCGCGTCCGTGGAGTTATTACATGCTATAAGTTACATTTCAGTCACAGGTGACTGGTCTGGAGTCCAGTGAGCATATTTAATAATGGAAACTCGCAGTGTGGGCTTTACTGATGTAATATTAGTACTTAATGGTATTTAATGGTGTAAAGTTGCTTTAGAGTTTCATTTATTGCACTTAACAGCATAATATGTCTATGTTACACAAAGAACAAATGCCTTTATAGTTACTCTTGAGATTATGAGATGTATTAGTGTAAAAATACTATAGAGTTATGTTTAACACTGTAAAGCTGCTGCAAAGTAAAGCTTATTACTGCTAAGATTGTACAATAATGTTCATATATTAATGGTGTTAAGTTGCTACGGAGCAGTGTTTAATTTATTACACTTAACAGCCTAATATGTCTATGTTACACAAAAAACAAATGAATTAAGAGTTACTCTTGAAATTATGAGATGTATTAGTGTAAGTTTACTATAGAGCTATGTTCAACACTGTAAAGCTGCTGCAAAGTAAGACTTATTACTGTTAAGATTGTATAAGAATGTTAATTGTTGTGGAGTTACTACAGCTTCGTTTAATGCTGTAAACATGCAAGCGAGTTAGCATATGTGTAGCACAGGTGTTTAGTCGTTCTATGTGCAGGCACTGGTTTCTAAGGGTTATGTAAAGTTTATAAAATGGTGTTTAGTCATGGTAAGGCATTTAGTAGTAATGATGCTAACCGGTCTGAGGTTAGTCTGATTCTCTCTTCACTGCCGGAGTGAAACTTGTCATCTTTCTCATGGAAGTACGTCTCTACACACTGCTCTTCAAAATCATGGAGTTTCTTCTGGTCCTCCTCTGTCAGGAAGAGCTCTGTACGAGGAACGAGAATGAGAATGTGAGAGTATCTGAGGCAACATTGTATTAGTGTTGTGTAGGCACTGTATGACGTACTTGGACCATAGCCACTCTCCTTCTTCCTGCGTTTGCACAGGAAGTTGATGAGTAAAGCGATGTGGCCAAAAATTATGAGCGGCGGAGGGAGAACAGGTTTGTCATGGTACGCCATGATGAAGTGATAACGCTGATATTTCCACACCAGGTTAGACATGGACATCACCTGCAGGTAGACATTACTACACACACACAAAAATTAATTTCATGTTATTATTCCTATTAATGCTGTGCCACACATACAGTCACCATTAACCCAGTAGGCTAATCAATTACGCTACAGGCATGTACATGAGTAAATATATTGTGTGTGTGTGTGTGTGTGTGTGTGTGATGTATGTATATGTATTTATATG
>JAVSBV010000103.1:6839639-6850304 GCA_033117975.1 Parotocinclus spilosoma
TATTAGATATTACTCTCTTATTGATTTACATCAGCTCATTCAAACAAACAGCATATACTTGTAACTTTTGTGACTATTCTTTTATCAACCCATTTCTTTCTAAAAACCTCAGAAGCAAGATTTGACATGTCTGCCAGTCTTATGTACTGCACATTTCATTATGTGGTTTAGGTAATTCCACTTCTACATTCTAGACAGGATTTTATTGTAAATGTTCTGAAAACATAGGTTAGTTTTCCTAAGATGGATTTAGACTGTACAATTTTATCTACAGTGTATCCTATGGAATTATTACAAGCCACACTATGATTATTCCCATAAATTCTTAGGTAAATAATATGACAGACTGTTAGACATGATCTATATTCTCCATGTCTAGATATGAATATAGATTTTCTAAATTTCAAATGAATTAAAATGATATTTGTGGCTTGTATCATCACACTGAGAAGCATTAAATAGTTTCCACGCTGTTAAAAAGGTAAAGAAATTGTTTCTTTCCAAACAATGTCTAAAATTTCACTGAAGTTTTTCTTTAAATAGCACATTTTAGTGTATGTTATTGCTTTTTTCTACTACAGTATATGGTGCTGTCTTCTGTATATTGTGCCATCCTATTACTGAATGTTATACTGAAAGTACCACTGGCCAAGAGAAGTGTTTTTCTAATTTTTGTGGAAAGTGGAAGGTGGTGATCCATATGTAATGGGAAAGGGGGCTGTAATGATGAACTTGCCATATTTATACATTATACACAGAAATATTTGGACAAAATTAGACCTCAAGTTTCAGTTGTCACATTAGGTCTGTTAACTTACCAACACTGTTGCTTAGAGTATAATTAAACACTTTGCACTTTTATCATCAGATCATTACATTGCATTGTATAGAGTACATGATGTAGCCTGTGATAGGTCTGAGGCATAGGACACAAAAATCACTAATGTGATTATCTTAATACCTCTGTAATTCCTCCTAGATAAATAGTGAAGCCAAATGGACAGAAAAACAAGACTTTTACTTAAAAGTCCTGTATCTTAGAATTTTCTCCTGAGCAAAAAATACAGTATCCCAGTAATCTCACAGGAGTCTTCTCTTAAGTTTTAGCAAGCATCTTAATTAAGTCTCACATTCTGTTGCAATCTGATGACATCCAGATTATCATTTGATCCCCAGAAACTAACTAAAAAACTAAAAAAATAGTTAAATTTTTATTATAACTATAATTACATGATTATTTTATGGTTCTGCACTCAGCAATGGCATATAAAAGATTTTTCTATTCAGAATTTGGAAATTTGGATGTCCATGATTTTACTTATTCACATTTTACACTTTTTTGTCTGTATTTATCACTCAACCAACTTTATGACAAGTTTATGTCTTCGGGCTTAGAGTTATCTTTTCTTAAAAAAACAAGAGCAGTTGTTAAAAAGAGCTCTTATTAAGAATCTGGGTTCAAACCCTGGGCTGGGCTTGCAATGTGAAGCTTGGGTGGTAGTACCTTTCAACAGACTAGCACTCTGTCAATGATGTAATTTTGTCTGCACCCTATTTTAACTGAATATTGTGCAAGACAAAATCAAGAAATAGTCTGTACCAGTTTTGGCTCATTTCATCTGAAAGCTTTTTATAATTTTTTTTTTCATTCTTATAGTTATGCGTTTTAGGACAACCCTGTGGCAGAGTTGAAGCATGTGGATAAAACCTATGTGAGGATGACTATTAAGTCTCCTGAGGCATGAAAGAGCAAGCACTGAGCACTAAACCTTTCTTATAGGAAGAGATATATGAAGTTTAACAGTGGCACCTGAAGAGAAATCAGCAGCCAACCAAAACAATAAACTGAAGTACAACAGTATTTTTTGTTTCCATTTATTTATAATATAGTTCTAATTCAAAAATAATTAAAACAAAATGGGCCAGATAATGGCAAAAAAAAAACACTAATACTAACTTCAAGGGACAACCGACTTCTTTTCAGTTAGAAAATCAGTTTTTGGGAATGCTTAAAGTTTGCAGAAGTCCATACAAGTGTTGGCACCCATGCCTTATTTAATTAATATAATTAAGAGAACCCTACCTACACCTGCATAAGTTAGCACCTTTAATTTATAAATATATTTTAAAAATATATTTTTATCTGGCATAAAAGTCAATATAGCTCAGTAAAAGCAATGCAGATGCAGTCCAGGTATACAGTATATTTGTTTAGCGATATTGTCTTAAAAGGGGTTCACTGACACTTCTTGGGATTTGAACTTCCAGCCTTTCATGCATTTAACCCCTAAGCTAACTCCTGACTTCCTTGATTTGTTATTAAGGCTATATTGCCTGATATGACGGTACTGATGCGGTTAATAGTGATGTAGGAGCTTTAATGTTTCTATTTGATGTGGTTTTTAAATCTGTATTGAACAGGTAAATTGAGAGCTCCTTTCCCTGTGTAGACGTCAGTACCTGTGAATTAACTGACATTTACTCTGAATTATCAAGCAGACTTGCAGTCTAAAATTGCTGCTTCCTGTCTTTACGTAGCATACCAAACCACAGAAGAGCAAACAATTCAGACATGTGCACTAATACATAAGTAGTTAGATTAGCTGAATGGTGTATTGATGACGAAAATGAAAAAAAGGGATTTCCTTTTCTGTGAATGAGATTAGGATTTTCTTAAATGTGGAATTTGATTAAAAAAGTCTTCTGCAGACCAAAGAAGGTAAGAGAATGACTTCTCTGGTTGAATTTGTTTCATGGCTGAATAGGTTTAATGAACATAAATGAGAGAGATCATAATACACTTTCAGGTGTAGGGTTTAGGCTAATATAGGGTAATTATGGGACAAAAAGCAGGAAGATTTTGTTTTGTCCTTACTACGAAAATACAATTACTTGTTCACTGGCATATTTCTATTATGCTGTTTGAGTGTATGCTGATTTCACAGTCCAGTAGGAAAAATGAGGCAGTCCCTTGAGCTCATATTACATGAAAACCTGATTCTTTGATTCATTAAAACAATATAAGTTGTGAATACCAGGGCTGTCAACATACACAGACAGGGAACAGAAATGTATTATCAGTCCAGATATTGTGCAACATATGAATAACATAGATCCCCTAGAACACTGACAAGGTTAAAACTATGTCAAAACCAGTTTAATTAAAGTTTGTGCAAATGTGTGAATTGCAGTATAGCGGCCCTGGAACACTGCCAGGGCAAAAACATCATCATAATCAGCTTTATCAGTTCCAGTCAGGCTCCTCCTATGTCCTTCATCACAGGCCCACACACATCAGTTTGTGATGGCACATTTCACAAACCTGCTCAGTATGTGTTTCAGCCCTTTGCAGTGGAGAATGAGGAAGTTTGAGAAGGATCAGGTTACAAATCCACTTAATATGCACAATTCACCTACAGTTTATGGCTGACAAAGAGCACACCATTGGCTATGAAATTTGTCATGTACCAACAAAAATATTATCAGATTGGTTAATGTTCATTGTTTTTCATTTTAGCTCGAATGTAACAATAGTTCTGAAAGGGAACTACAATGTTACATATAGTATTTACTTCTAGGATATACTGGATGTCACTTGCACATACAGTTTTGTGTGAAGGAAGACAGAAAGGAATTTTAGAATGCTATAATGATATGGTAATGAAAATTTTCACTCCCTGGAGAGTGTTTGGTAGAAAATAATCTTCCTCAGGCTCAGCTTAATTACATACTGCCTGAGTGTTGGCTGCTTATTCATACCTCATACCTCATACAATGAATCTCAGATCACAGCACACAGGGAAAATCCCTATATAATGTAGTTCTTACAACAGAGCATTGTGTTCTTACATTTTTCTATAACCGATAAACAGGAAATACATATTAAAGACTTTTAATTTGACAATTATTGTACTGGCTCAGCTCAGTTATATGTCATTTGGACATGGGCATCATTGAAAGGCTGTTAACCTACAAATAAACATTTTCATTTAATGTTTTAACTCCACTCTTTTCTTGGTAAAACTGTCTAAACTACAACCACAAATCAGATAAAGTTGGGACAGTATGGAAAATGCATAAAAACACACAGTGTTTCCTACTTTTACTTGAATGTGCAAGGGCAACACAGGCAATGAATTATTTTGCAGATCAAGCACTACAATACAGAGTTATGTTACCAATTTCAAATTAAAAATGTACTATTCAAAAACAAGCCTGATGTTAAATATGTCCAGAAACGACTGGGCTTGGAGGCATCTAGGATGGATCACAATGGAAAGATTAATCAATATTGCAGATTTATTTGTTGTAAAAAAAACGGACGCCATGTGACGCCATCTGGACCTATGCTGCATTCAAGATGTCATATTTTCCATGGACATCCATGCATGTTCCCAACAAGACAATGCAAAACAACATGCTACACACATTACAAAGTCATGGCTGAGGAAGAAGAGGTTGCAGGTACTGGACTGGCCTGCCTGCAGTCCTGGTCTGTCCCTAAAAGAGAATGTGTGGAGAATTTTGAAACACAAAAACTGTTGAGGACCAGACAAAACATAACACTAAATTAAATGAAAGTCAAATTAAATGTAAATAACTGTGTGTGCTTTATTTAAATGCATTTCCCATACTGTCCAAACTTTCTCTGATTTGAGGTTGCACATATGCACAAACATATCCAGAAATGTATACTTTTTACTAATAGACATACAATAAAGCCAATTTAGTCTATAGGATTTAAGACTAATGGCTAGGTTAAACTGAAAAATGTTGTATTTATTTTTCAGTTCATTTACAGTTGTACATTTCACCATCACTAATACTGAACGTCTGTGGTGGCTTAGTGGTTAAGGTACTGGCCTATGAACCTGAAGGGCCAGGGTTCAAATCCCACCTCTGCCACAGTTGGGTCCCTGAGCAAGGCCCTTATCCCACAATTGCTTGGATTGTAAGACTGTATTAACTGTAAGTCGCTCTGGATAAGGGCGTCTGCTAAATAACATCAATTTAAATGTAAATGTTATCATGACCACTTCAATAAACAGAAATCGGACTATGATCGGATTACTAAGGCTATGTCAACGCACTCAGAATTCACATGTATGACGGGACTCAGATTTACAGCAGAACATTTCCCAGAACCTCACACTTCTTCTACCAGCTCATCTTCAAATTGCTCAGCTCTTTACACCTGCATCCAACCATAATGACTAGAAGATACAACTGATCACTTACCATCTAATATAACCTGGTATCGACATGCGATGTCGTAATAAGATAATCAACATAATTAGTGTCATCTATGAGTGGTCTTAATGTCTGGGGTCATCAGCAGAAGTCACTGATGATTTAAGAGATTCCCGTCAAGACCTAATGACCCTGTTTGGTTACATCGGTGTGTCTTAAAGGCGCACGGATAATGAAAGATCTGTCCGCATGCCAAGCAGGAATGCTCCTTATCTCGTATGCGCTGGTGTCTCCGGAGACTACTCTTTCTGGTAAAACTTTCCTCACACTCTGAGCACTGGTACGGCTTTTCTCCTGTGTGGATACGCTGGTGTTTTTGGAGATGACTCTGCTGGGTAAAACTCTTGCCGCACTGAATGCAGTGATACGGTTTCTCCCCGGTGTGGATGCGTTGGTGCGATTGGAGAGAATTGTGGTGAGCAAAACTCTTCTCACACCATGAACAGTGATATGGCTTTACTCCTGTGTGAATGCGCTGGTGTATTAGGAGATCACTTTGTTGAGTAAAACTCTTGCCGCATTGTGAGCAGTGATGCGGTTTCTCTCCTGTATGGATGTGCTGATGTCGCTGAAGGCTTTTCTGTTGAGTGAAACTCTTGCCGCACTCTGAGCACTGATACGGTTTCTCTCCAGTGTGAATGCGCTGGTGGTTTTGCAACGTGCTCTGCTGCGTAAAACTCTTTCCGCACTGCGAGCAGGAGTACGGTTTCTCTCCCGTGTGAACACGCTCATGTTTCTGGAGCGTACTCTGCTGAGTAAATCTCTTCTTACACTGCGTGCACTGATACAGCTTTTCTCCTGTGTGAATGCGCTGGTGTATTTTAAGATGATTCTGGACAGTAAATCTCTTTCCACACACTGCACACTGATAGGGTTTCTCCCCTGTATGAATACGCTGATGTGTCTGGAGGTGACTATGTCGAGTAAAACTCTTCCCGCACTCTAAACACTGAATTTCTTTCTGCTTTGGCCCATGAGAGGTGTCTGTACTGAGGGCACCGGAGGACGTCTGAAGACTACTGGAGCGTCTTATGGGACTGTCATATTTAATCTCTCCTGACTTCAGCAGTCTTTCATAATCCTCATGGTGGCATCTCCTGATGTGGTTGTAGAGGTAAATGTGTGTGGTGTACGAAAGAGGACAGAAGGAGCAAGAGAAGACTTGCATCTGGGCAGCATTTCTTTCTGGAATTATAAAATTCAAACACAATGTAAATCTATAGTGTCACCCAGCCAGTCAAATACAATTATAACTTGGAAATCGACCTTTAGTTATATTATTGCATTGTACAGTAAAACCTCTTCACTTAAACAATTAAGACATCAAATGTGAGTTTGCCCCTAAATTTAAAATATTTAATAAAAAAAAAATAAAAAAAATTATAATAATAAAAAAAATCTGACTTTGAATATGGGCACCATAAATTAAAAACACTCAATTGTGCAATCTTCCAACCAGGGTCTTCCAATCACACAGGAAAAACTAGGGCACAACCATAGACAAATGATTAGATCATGTTAAAATGTATATCATATTATTTAATGAATATATGAGTAATATATTATGCGATTTCAAACACACCCTCAATCTCTGCGCCACTGTCCCAGTAATAAGATTATTTTCAATTATTTCATGTCTCTTTGTTTTATTTATTTACATATTACGTACTTTTATTTTAATCATTAATTACATAGGAACATTAAAAAACAGTCGTTTGGGAGAAGTGGAAACAAATTAATCTTATACACCTTACTTCTTATGGGAAAATGTAATTAAAACTTTGAACAAATCAGAGTTCGATAGACCTTTCAGAGACAATTACATTTAAATTCGGTGGTTCCACTGTATTGTGTTAATTCCAACATGGATAACTCAAATCATGAGTACCAATACCAGTACCAATTTATGGACCCAAGAAAGAAGGCTTTTCCTGTTGTGTTAAATGGCCATCACCCCAAATGTTACACCTTCATCCCAAAATATACACAATGAGATTTATGAGCTACAATTCATATCACAATATTTTCCACCATCAATACAATAACTATATAATACAATATAAAATATATATAGTTAAGACTTTATTTATTGATTTTTGTATTAGTCATTGTTTCTAAAAAAAAACTGATTAAAAAACTAATATTTATATATCGAAAATTGTTTGAATCCAACTGCATAGTCAAGAGAACAAATGAGTGGCTTAGAGACAACTCTGCAAATGTCCTTGGGTGGCCCTAAAAATCTCTGGAGAGCACTGAAAATGACTGTCCACTGACAGTCCCTGTCCAAACCCAACAGAGCATGCAAGGATCTGCCCAAAATTTGCAAAAAACATTTAAATGATCTTTTCATTTAGTCATTTAGGGGTTCTAGTGCAGAATTACGGTGAATATGCCAATTATATTAATATAATATATTAATACAGAAATACAAGTCAAGTTTGAGCTAAAGTAAAAGTTTAAGAAGTATATTGTGATTAGGTAAACTTTTTAAAAGAAATAACCAAATAACCAAAACTAAGTATATTAGCTCGTGTGCGCTCATTTATATGTGAATAACTATATATGTATATATATATTTATATGTGAATTTTAAAACACAAAGATTTGTGTGGGCCACTAGATTTGATTTCTGAGAGGGAACTTCCTGGTCATTTGCCTGACTGGGCAGGCTGGCAAAAAGTCAATGTTGAACCTTTTTGCAGTCATTTATTTCTAATGATACACAAGCTGAAAAAAAAAACTAAGATGACAAATCATGTGTAGATATTCTATGGTCATTAATTCTATATCACAACGTGCATCTTAATAGTAACAATACAAAAACATGCCTAATTAGTTACATGCAGCCGCTGACATGCAGTGATATAAACAATTAGCAGTTATACATTACCATTAGCAGAGCACTTTTTGTTCCAAAGGTACTCAAATGTAACACTGTAATTATTAGTGTTCTTTTCATCATACAACATCAACAGCTCCTGCCCGGCTTTGATTGGACGACAACAACGGAAGTGAACTCCCCCTCTGTACTGGAATGCCACCAGGTTCTGCTCTTCATCATGACAAGCACAATTCACATACCTGAGAGATTAATTAAGAAACAACCAGAGCAAAATGAAAAGGAAAAGGAGGATTAAGAGACAATGTGACTGAAAGCCTGAGGGAGAATCCAACTGGTGGAAGGTGAACCGATGATTAGAATTCAATCTAAAACAGTTAAATTATTTAAAAGCATTATTCCTTACCTCATCCAGTTAGAATGTGCCTCCCTCTTAGCATCTATATATTCCTCGCGGTCATCCTTGTATATCTGGAGAAAATAAGTAACAGAAAGAGAAAGAGAAAAGTTACCCACCTGGGCACTAGTATAGAAATATAAAGCTAATTACATTTCTTTGTAGAATTGTCCAAAGTGATCAGCCAGCGACCAAAAAAGGCCAGATTTCAGTGTGACTGGCTGTGACTGCTGATCAGCTCGTCAGTCTCATATAACAGTTCCCATGCCAGTCACATTGATTCCATTTAATCAGACCACACCGGGACCGGCGGTTATTGGGACCAAAACGATCGCGTCCCGATGTGGTCCGATTAACCGGAATCGACTGTATTTGATATTTTGTGTCTGATATCACATAGTTAAAGCTAGTGAGAGAATAGAATTAGGTACAAGCCAACAGCCGGTATGCTTCTTTAGCAATTGTTTCTTTATGCCATCATTTCTCTTTCTTAGACAGAATGAACATCAGAATCAACCAAAATAGGAATCGTCCGGTCTTATATTTTAAAAATATCAGAATTTCCCAAGGAAGTTACACCATTCTTCAAGGTTTTAAAGCAAGCGTGATCAGTTACACTGACAAACTACACCGATTTCTCATTGAAATTCTCATTCTACACCGATGGTCATTCATTCATTTTTTATCTGCTTAAACCAAGCCAAAGTCATGAAAAAGCAATTCCTAGCCAGAGGGCTCTGTCACATTTTTCCATTGTTCTTAAATAAAGCATAGTGATTGTTTAGGACTCACCACCCAGGAGTATCCACTGTTCATGGCTTCCTCTTTATCCACCAGTTCTCCCTGGTAGGGACCAAAGTGAGCACCAACCGGAATAGTGTCCCCAGTATTAAACACTCCCAGTCCTGCTCCAGGAATATCAGACTGTCTAATCTCTAAATCAGGAGGAAGGGTTTGCTTAGCTCTGTCAGAAACCCCCATGGGAACAGGGATATCAAGGATGAAGAGAGCAGGACCATGAACCTCACACTTGTTGAAGAAGAAAGATCCACACTCCTCACAATCTGGAAACAGAGAAAACAACAAAGAGAAAGTAATTATCAAAAAACTATTCACAGACAGCTGTAACTCCAAATAATAAATATAGCTGTATAATAATATAAAATAATACATATGGAACTGTTTTGGGGTGGTTAAGGGCCACCTGGAAAGACTATTAAGTTTCATAATAATATGTTAATTTGAACCCAGTCTGCTAAGAAACAGTGTTTTGATTTAGCTCCACCCACTTTTATCAGTATATATAAATGAGCCCTGACCAACATGTCGCAAATGCGCAGTAGAGAGGAAAATTCATGTGACTTGCAGTACTGTATTTATTGTAGTATTCTATAAGAAATATTGTTAATGAGTTGGAAATATGGATTTCAAATCAGTAATTGTGCACTCTACAGTATTAAAATAGCAAATTTAACTCTTATTATGTATGTGTGTACACTGATTTGTTTTCTTTTTTAATAAAATACATGCAAGATTTAAAATGTACAGCCTCTTGATGCCCAATATAACTTAAACTTGATATTTAACATTAGTCTAGCATACTACATAGGTGTGTAGGCTAATTAACTGAACAGATTTTTTTCCTTAATAAAGTCAATTTTAGATTCATAGATCTGTGTATAAGTAAACTCAAATACTGAGCACTGTTCAAGCAGACAGTAACCTATAAGGCTGAGACTTCACAATTTCCCTCAGTATGTTAGACTAAATATGTCTGTCCATTTTTGTTCAAATCATATTTTTGAAATTTATTTAGTTTCAGACCTTGCAGATTAGATTGCTGACCAAAATACGTTTGAAATATGCTCATTTCATACAACTGTTAGTAGCAACAAAAGTAAACATTTTTAAATGTGCTTAAAATTAGACAACTGTTGCACCTAATGCAGTGCACATTTCGATTTAAGCTGTTTTTCGAAACGTTTCTAAGAGATGTATGCAATCTATATCTAGATACAGTCAATTCCGGTAAATAGGACCATCAGTTAATGGCACCAGCTGCTTATTCGGACCAAATCCTAAAGTACAAATCCTATTATATACATGTAATGTTATTCGCTTATTTGGACCAAAATTCCACTTAATCGGACCAAAGAACATGTACAGTATGTAATAT
>JAVSBV010000104.1:27174-54759 GCA_033117975.1 Parotocinclus spilosoma
CATGGAGCCCCAGACTGAGGAAGATTGACAGGCATCTTGTTTCTTCCATTTTTTAACAATTGTGTCAACAGTTGTTTTCTTCTCACCAAGCTGCTTGCCTGTTGTCCTGTTGCTCATCCCAGCCATGTGCAGGTCTACAATTTTTTTCCTGCTGTCCCTAGGCTAAACTGTCTCACAGTTTAAGTGTACCTATGATAAAAATTGACCTATCCCTCTGTGCAGGCACATAGTGGTAACTAAGATCTTGACCACATTTTGACCCAAAATTTGTCTCTGTTCTTTTCGTTCACGTAGTCCTCGGTGCATTTGCTTAAACTAATTTCAGCCGAAACTTGATTTACGAGTCGTGATACACAGTGATTTAGTGATTTTGACACACTAGCTGTTGCTTAGTGAGGATCTCTGAATAATAATATCCTGCTGTAGGTTCCCACAATTTCACGGATCCCCCAGTATGCATTTGCGTCTTCTTTGTTCACATGTACAGACCTTTTCTTGTTATTATTCCCAAAACAATACAGTACAGCATTTCTTCTATAATACTGTTTGGCAGTCGCGGCAGCCCCAACCCCCCTCATCGACCCAACAATTTTCTTTGTAAAAAATTAAGTCACGTGATCTGCTTGTCTTTCTGTGGTCTTACTCACATCTTTAATTTAATGTAGTACTGAATAGTGATTTGAGTCATGAAGCCATGAGTCATGTGTGTGTGTGTGCACGGTACAAAATATATGTTGTGAAAACATTGCAGTATAACTATAGCTATACCTAATTTTAATATTTTGCTTCTGATTTATAATGATCTGTAATTGTGCTCTGTCTTAGTTTTAATTTAAGCTGTGAAATCAAAATTTATGTAAATAATTAGTATTATAATTAGTTAGCCTTACACGTGAATTGGTAATTATCATTATACTGAGCCATGGCCTACAGTGAAAGTGAGCGTGGGCCAGACATAATCATAACAATCATAATTTATGGCGGGGGATAATACACTCCAGTGTAAAATAAGTCAAGAGCCAGCCAGCTTCTTCTGTGTCACTAGAAATGATTAGTATGGCATTTCAGTCCCCAGTCTCCCTCTGTGCTTTGGATAAAAAGCACTTTATTAACACATTACCATCGGTTTCAATGTGAGTGTTTATACAATACTTCATAATGCTTTAATGTTTTTTAAGCACCTGTCGCTTTTATCACCTGGACATGGACTTGCTGCTCAGATTTTATGTGGGACATGTTGCCTGTTTGTAACAAGCTTGGATTATTGTTTGTTAGACAATGGTGTCAGGTAACACAATTTTAATATGGAGACTCAGGTGTGTTTAGCAAGAAATGTATGCAATGGTTCTGAGCTTTGTGTTATGGGTGAGAATGACATATATAGGTAGATTCCTGCTCTTGGGCTCTAATAGCTGTGTTTTAGGAGCCGTTATGAAATGATCAATTTAGAAGCAGGATTCTTCTTTTCAAGTACTGTACAGAACTGTTTTATAATTTCTTTGTGACCTGTTTATTTATTTTTCTTATTTGTCAGTCGGAAGTGATGGCAGCTCATCTTGCAACGACACACGCTGGACGCAGAAGTGGCAGTCATGGCAGACGTCTCGGCCACTGAGAAGAACCAGTTTGTCGCTGGGTTCGGGTTTTTGGCATGCCACAGGTCGCCACTCTAGCCGTCGCCTGCTTAGGGCCATCCCTCGCCATGTTGCGCAGATCCTGCAGGCTGATGTTCTCTGGCAGATGGGTCATACTGGTGAGTATGTCCTGCATCCCTGTCCTGCAAAGCGGCTCTTTAAACTGATATTTAAAAAAAATTGGAACCAGCTTGTTGTAGACTTGCCTTTCGTTAGTAGCATACATGTGACCTTCATAGAATTCAGGGCAATGTATAGCCTGAGGAAGAACAATCTGGATTAATGAGTTCATTTATTACAAATATTGCATATGAACATACCTCCGTTTAAACTAGAATATTGAGATTTTATCTGAGATTCATATCTGATTTATCTGTGGTTTATTTGCTATGAAGTTCCTGTGTGGTGTGGTGATTTCATGATTTTTGCTAGGGGCAGTAACCGTCTGTTAGCTTAACTGCACAGTAGTAGTACTACATCTGTCTCTCATTGTGTTGTAGATCAGTACAAATGTCAGTATTGTCGTAAAATCTACTGAATGTAGCCATACAAGCTGCAACACAAACAAAATGTAATGGTTCTTTGACAGCGAGTTAATTCGTTTGCTTTTGTCGTTTTGTTGTATTTGGGCTTGGTGGACTACATTTGTTATTTCTTGACCAAAAGCAATACTGAACATAAACAGAATCTAATACTAATTACGACATAATCAAAACATAACCTTCAAAGCGGAAAAACAGGTTTGAGGAGCAGCAAAGCTTCAATAACGCTTATGTGACAGTTGGTATTTTATTTATTTTGCATAGCTGCAACAAAGCTTTAAACATGCCTGCAGTGGACAGCTTAAATCTTCCATGTATTTTAGAAAGGGAGATGCAAAAGGGAAATGTTACCTTTTAAGCACAATCACAGTTAACTCTTCCAATTTTAGTTTTTACATAAAATAATAATGTGAATTAAAACAGGGGTTTAATGCATAATGAGATGCAAATCATTTCATGTCATATAATTCCTGTGTACTTTGTAGGCTCTGGAGTGAAAGTGGCTGTGTTTGACACTGGGCTAAGTGAAAAACACCCACACTTTAAGAACGTTAAAGAGAGGACCAATTGGACCAATGAGAAAACACTGGATGATGGTAAAAACTCAATTCAAAAGTATTGTTAGCACAGTCATTTAAAGACTAACTTGCATAGGTCTATTACATGTGCATGACATGACAGCACTCTGTATAAAAGTATGCTTTTATGTTTAAAGGTTTGGGCCATGGCACATTTGTGGCTGGTGTTATAGCCAGCATGAGGGAATGCCAGGGCTTTGCTCCTGATTCCGAGTTACACATCTTCAGAGTGTTCACAAACAATCAGGTATATACACATTATTGTTTACCTGTAGTCTATTAGGCTTATCTGTTCTTGTCTCGCTAGGCTACAGAGGGATTATTGAACGATTTAATTTGTTTACATTTGATCTAAACGTGGACCACAGGTGGTTGTATGGTGGCAACATATTACCATTGTAAATCAGAGGGTACCTGTAGAATAGTGATGGTTATATGTCTGTATGAGACACTGTCCAATATGTTATACTAACTGAACATTTTGCTCAGGTGTCTTACACTTCTTGGTTTCTGGATGCCTTTAACTATGCTATCCTGAAGAAGATTGATGTCTTAAACCTCAGCATAGGGGGACCAGACTTCATGGACCATCCATTTGTGGATAAGGTACTTTTTGTTGTATATAATCTGATGACAGTCCCTATTTGGACATGACTAAATTTACATGAGGCAATTTCCTCCTAATGGGTGCTACTCTGTGATATGATTACTGTTCAGATCAGCCATTTAATCCAACCATTTCTCCCCCAAGAGAGATGGTGGCAGAAATGCCTACCATTTTCACCTAAATCAGTAGTGCTCTGATCCAGAGATACACATTGCCATGATTTTATAGACAGATGTCGTTTTGTTTTGGAACATTTTGGAAAGATTGACCACATCTTCATCAAAGATCTTTTACACCTGAATATACATTTGGAGACTTTGTACAGTCGCTGTGATATTTATTTGGACTGAGTTTTGACTCCCTAACCACTCTGACAGCAATTTGAGGGGGAAAAATTAAAAAATCTAAACAATGCGGGCTGAGTTACAAGTCAGACCGCACTGTCTGAGTTTAAACGCAGCTACATGTATTGCTTTATTCTTCTGGAAATAATGACCAGTTGTGTCAGGCAGTAATGTGCCACAGTACATAATATTTTAACAAATCATTCAATAGGTCCCCTAAGATTCTGTACACACAGAGAGTGTTATTATGCATGGCTGACATGTTAAGATGCGTATGCCAGGTCAGAGTGTGCAAGGCACTGTTGAACAAGCTGCAGATAAAAAACCTTTTACACAGTCATCCAGTGTGTGGGAGTATTTTAGACAGAGACATAACAGTGTGGTGCTGTGTAAGCTCTACTAAATAGGAAAAGGTTAATTATAGTAGCACAACTGCTATGCTATGCACAAACAGTTGAAGTTATAGTATCCAGGAGCGGTTTGTCAAGATGGCATCAAGAAAGTCCTGTTCATGTTTTGTCCCCACCCAAACGTGATATGTTGAAGTTATCAACAGGCAGAACATGGATGTATAAGTAGTAGTAATTTCAAACTGATTTACTAAATGTTCTTTTTCACCCTGTTATGATAAAGTGACATTGCACACTAACTTTATTTAGCTTTTTTTTATGTATTCAGTTTACATTAACAGTAATTAATGAGTGAGAAAATGGCATAAACTAACATTTAGTCTTCTAAAGTGTAAATCATTTGTCCTTTTCTGTACATAGCACATACACAAGTCCATTTTTATTTGAGCTCTGTTTGTTTTAGATCAGGCATCTGACAAACAGAATCCCTTTATATCCCTATAATTATTATTAACACAGCAATGTGTTAAAAACTAATTTGTAAATATGCTACTATTATTTTCAGGCTGAGGCAAAGCCTTTGAATTAATAATTTTGTTTGAGATGAACAAGCTCTTGCTTTAATTTGACTTTGGAGAGATTTTATGTAAAATGGAGAGTACCAGTTCAGACATTTTGTTTCATAATAGTGCACTTCTTTTAGTGCATACTTGTTTTTCTATTACATTTGTTTGTTGTAACTTGAAATGTATTTGTATTTGATTTTATTCTGCAAATTGTAGTTATAATAATTAAATAGCAGTGTATATATATATATAATTATATATAATTATATTATATATAATCAATATATTAGCCATATTAAACAATTTCTTTATTAATAAATGAGAATTCATTTTGCCCTTGTAGAAACAAAATCCAAGTTTAGTCAGTGGTGCTGAAAAAAAAGCAAGCAAGATTCTCAATCCATAATGTTACAGTGGCCCAGGAATCATGACACATACTAAACTGTAAACTTATGTTTAGTTACATGTGATGCAAACATCTGGCTTTGTAGGTAAGATGACCCACTATAAAATGTCTTGTTCTGTGGTAATTTTATTGAGTTTTTTCACTGAGGAGACAGAAATCCAATCGCAGTTTTATTCCAGAGAAACTAATATGGAACTGAATAGGCCTCTAGAGTAATGAGAGAGTAACATTGTTTGTTTTATTTGCTATCTTAGTTGGGTTTTTAACTGCTGTATGTAGTAAATACAGGCTTCAGACAAAACTGCAAAAAAACAAACAAACTGGATAGACTATGCATATCCTATTGGTTAGCAGTTCAGTACAGATGCCCATACAGTTTACCACTGCATCATATAATGCAGCTTAAACTCTCTCTTAATTTTATCCTAGGTTTGGGAGCTCACAGCAAACAGGGTGATCATGGTGTCGGCCATTGGGAATGACGGTCCTCTGTATGGGTAAAAATACTAATCAAAACAAAACTAAAGAATGTCTTTATCTTGGAATTGTAGTCCTGTAATTTCTGTGTGTCTGTGTGTCACAGCACTCTAAACAACCCTGCTGACCAGATGGATGTGATTGGGGTTGGAGGGATTGATTTTGAGGACAACATTGCCAGGTTCTCCTCCAGGGGCATGACTACTTGGGTATTTCCTGTTTTTTGGCACCTTTATACCAAGTTATCTAAATGCATATTGAATAGCTTGTCTAAAATTTCTAAACTGATGTGGAACAGGCATTTCCTAGTTCTAATGTGTACTTTAAATTCCCAATGAGGTGTTCACAATTTTTCTACGATAAGACGTTTGATAAAATACATTATGTGTAAAGAGTGCAAAACAGTGCACATTTTTTGTATGTTTTTAATCAAAAACTATAGTCCCCAGTAGTTCAAATTAATTTCTATAAGAGAGAAAGGTTTCAGATTGTATACAAAGTATATTCTGACTTCAACAGTTCTTAATTGAAACGTTATTTTTTTCTCTAAATAATAAGAACGCTACTAGATGTTTGTTATTGGTGCAATTCAGCATCAAACAGATGTACTACTACACTGCTCACAAAAATGGGATATTTCAAAATGAATATGAAGCGACTAAAAAAGAAGCATTTGATTTTACTGCTCTTGTAGTCAGTCGTTGCATGGGTTGGGAAATTGCAGGATGTATACCATCAGATCAAGGACGTTCCGCACTTTCAGCCTTTTATATAGTGTATTTTCATCTAATAAATAAAAGTAGTTTTTGCATCTCATTTGCATTATAGAACATATTTTATTGTCATTTGCTTTTCTGATGTTCTTTTTTAATATAAAAAAGATCAAATGCTTCTTTTTTATCGCTTCATATACATTTAGAAATATCCCCTAATTTTTGTGAACATTGGACTTTTACTTTATCGATACTATCCTTATGAGAACTGAATTCATATGCCTTGACTTTTAACAGGAACTGCCAGGAGGCTACGGAAGGGTCAAACCTGATATCGTAACGTATGGGTCTGGAGTGCGTGGCTCTGGTATGAAAGAGGGCTGTCGCTCCCTGTCTGGCACCAGTGTGGCCTCTCCTGTGGTGGCTGGTGCTGTCACTCTGCTTGCCAGGTAAGACACACCAATATACACAGAGAACACTACACATATGAATTAATTAAGTGAGAGGTACACACATGATCACATTGGGGCTCTCTAGACAGAAAGTCGTATTTGGAAAGTGGATGTAAACTGGTGTATCCTGGGTAAACTGGAAACATAGGGGGAACATGCAAATTCCACACAAGCAGTACAACTTTGTGTTACCCCACATTAAATGCCTAATAAGTAAATATCAAATATAACTGGGGCCTCCTTTTCTAAACCTTTTTGGACTGTTGTTATACAAGTGATTTGTGGTGGGATGGTGGACCATTTTTCAAGAATAAAATCCTTCTCTACTGAGCTATAAGTATAAAATACATCCAAATAAAGCTTGAGTACACATGATTTGTTTTCAAGGTTGATTTATTGAACACCATGGCAAGCACTTTTCTAATCAGGTTATGTTTAGTTATAACGATTGGGGAAGTGCTTGCCATGGTGTTTAATAAAATTGTAAAATGGGTCATGTATATACAGGCTTTATCATGCGTGAATATACCATATTCTTAGTTGTAGGACATTCATGTTCATATTCATCTATTATACACTGCTCACAAATATTAGGGGATAGTTCATTTTGAATTATCCCCTAATTTTTGTGAGCAGTATATATAGATTGTTATTTCCTCCAATATAAATAATAATAATAATAATAATAAACTAAGCATGCAACATAAGTTAAAAGTGGCAGAACTGCAGTTTACATGCAAACATTAAGTAACATGATATACCTGTCTTTGCATATCTTATTAATATAATTAAATTGCTATATCACCAAAGCCTAAAATTAGCTGTAGATTTTGGAAAAGAGGCATTGTATGTCTTCAATCCAATAGAATAAGTCCACTCGGGTATGGTGGATGGGAAATCTTTATAATCCATTGCTCAGGTCTCTTGGCTTTGCATTTCTTACACCCTTATTTTGCTTCACTGATATAATTTACAAGTTTACATACTGCACGTTACAATACATTCGTATTCTCGACAACACTTTTTACTAAACAACATTTTTTAAAAGAAAATTGTACATTGGAACAATGGAGTGATTTAAACTGGTAGATTTTACCCATACCAGAATTTACCCAATTAACACAGAAGCACTGTATTTACAATAAGACCACAGATTTGTGGTTTTAAGACAAATGATTGTTATGACTGGTTTTAGCCTCACTGTTCTGTCATCTATTTTTGGCATCAAGGCTAGCTTACATTACTTTCATGTCTGGTGATTGCCACCCAAAGTGATAACCTAGCAATCTCCTAAAATACATTTTCTATTCAGTCTTGTGTGTGAGTTTAAGCAAGTGTATTATTATTTCTATAAGGTATGTAGGATTTGTAGTTTATCCGTGCACATGCATGTGTTTTTTATTTAGCATAAGCCATTCAGAGCTATTGATACCCCTTGCAAATATTTATTAGCCTCGTCAACATGGCTTAACCGTCATCTAATGGCTACTTTCTGTGTGTGCATGGACAGGAACCTAAGAAATTTGGGATTGTGTAATGCGTTCATGGCAACTGCTTGCAGAATGGCTCTGCACATAACAGTATATCCAAACAATATGTTTCATTAGTTTTTTTTTTTTTTTTTTTTTTTATAGTTTTGCCCCTACTGTATTTGGAGATATTTAGGGTATAAGTGTTTTGTCAGTGTTGTGATATATGGGGTTTCAGTGTTTTTCTAGTGAAAATGAAACAACAGTTGTGTTTAGTTTACCATTATTAAGCTACCTGAGTAACATTGCAACAGAAAAGCCACTGCAGCTTTGGAGTTAAAGCAAAAAATGACCTGTTTATGGGTATTGGGTTTGTTTGTGTCTGTCTGTCTGTCTGTCTGTCTGTCTGTCTGTCTGTCTGTCTGTCTGTCTGACTGTCTGACTGTCTGACTCTGTCTGTCTGACTGTCTGACTCTGTCTGTCTGACTGTCTGACTGTCTGACTGTCTGTCTGACTGTCTGTCTGTCTGTGTACATGTGGACAGTTGCTTCTATTTTTGACTATGAATTCCTCTGGGTGGTTGATTCATGCCTTTGACAGTGCTGAAGTTGAGAAAAAGCCAGGCCAGAGTGATAAAAGAAATCAGTTTTTTTTTTTTAAATTTTTTTATTATTATTAATTGGAAAAGCAAAAATATACATTACAGGCCGTAACACAGAATTTTACCAAACCGTAGAAAAACAATCTTACGAATTACCAATAATAGAAACAAAACAAATCTAACCCCAAAACCAGAAATAAAATAAAGAAAAACAGAAATAGACCACCCCACCCCACGCTCACTCATTTCACCGCAACCGGCCAGCACAACCAACCACCATGTCACAGACATGTCCCAATAGATCAACACATGACAGAGACAAAAAAATCAGTAGAGCACACGTTCAATTAGGTGAAGTCTCTAATTTGTTAAAGTAGGAAATGAAGGGTTGCCATTTATTGAAAAATTTAGCAGTACAGCCTCTCATCGAATATTTAATTTTTTTACATAACATAACATCCCTCAGCCATAGGGAGATGGGAGGATAATTGCTAGATTTCCATTGGAGTAGCAAAGAACATCTAGCTAGCAAAGATATGAAGGCTATGATATCTTTTTGTGTGGAACTAAGTGAGGGGTCAGAGATTCCAAATATGCCAATCAGTGGACATGGTTAAAGATTCACTCCCAGTACAGTGGACATAATCAAGAAATATTGAGTCCAGAAGTTCTTCAAACCTGGACACAGATAGAACATGTAGCTAAGATGACAGGGAGAGCCATGGCACCTATCGCACCTATTCTCCACCTCAGGGTATATTGAAGCCAATCTAGTTTCACAGTTTCATCGAGCACAGGAGGTAGTGGACCGTATCCTCTCAATAGCTTGATCCCAAGAACTCTCCTCGATCTGTATTCCTAATTCTGTTTCCAAAGAAATCAGTTCAATGTCTTTCCCTGTCTCCCTCTACTTTTTTCCTATGCAGTTCTACATTTTGATGATTCTTCCACTGACACCTTTCTTTTTTTCTTCTTCTTGGTTTTCAAATGTGCCTGACTTTTTCTATTTAGCTGAAATGAATAAGATTTATGTAGATTATAAGCAGATTTATATTATTATGATTTCTGAATGGTGCTTCATTTACATTTTGTCTCTCTCTATCTCACTTTTCCTTGTTTCAGTACGGTGTTGAATCGAGAGCTGATAAACCCAGCCAGTATGAAGCAGGCTCTGATTGCATCAGCACGCAGGCTGCCTGGAGTCAACATGTTTGAGCAGGGCCATGGCAAACTGGATCTTCTCCGAGCTTACCAGATCCTTAATAGCTACCGACCCCAAGCCAGGTAACACACATACAAACACACACAGTCCCTTTTGCAGTGTATGTATATTAATCAATAGAGGCCTGACTGAGCATGTGCAGTCAACTTCAATTATTTGCACTCCTATTAAAAATGAATAAAGTTGGAATGTCTTTGATCAATAGGAAGTCATAGGTGGGCAAAGGTGTTTAAGTGAAATTATTTTTCCTCATTGCATTGTTTATTTTTTCTATGCCTGTTCTATTTTATTTTATACTATAAAGGTTTTTATTTACATTTATGTGAGATATTTATTAAATGTTGCGATTCAACTAACCACATACATATTTTTGATGTCTTATGATACTAAGGGTTTCCGTAATTGTGGGGACTATAACTGCCAATTACTCCTGAATACTCTTTATCAAAACATTGCATCTATATGTCCACACTGATTTTCATTTAGTGAATTGCATAATCTCACAGTCCTCTCATCGCTCTTTCATTCTGACACACTCTGTAATGGGATCTTGTCTTTTTAGTCTCAGTCCTAGCTACATAGACCTGACTGAATGCCCCTACATGTGGCCCTACTGCTCCCAGCCCATCTACTATGGAGGCATGCCAACCATAGTCAATGTAACCATCTTGAACGGCATGGGTGTGACTGGAAGAATTGTGGACAAGGTAAACAAAATATTACATGTAGCAATTTATACTATGCGTTAAGAATTCCTTATTGCAGTAAATCTTTCTCCCAAGTCTTGTAATGGTTTTTACTCCGATGGAGTTGTAGTATTCATGGGGAACCTCAAGATTTTACACGAGCTACTTGAATTATGCAGTAATTACCTTTGCTGTAATCTTTTAAAATATAATTTCAGTGTAATCCATAGAGTCGAATTTTATAGGTAATGTTATAGGTATAATGTTATATTATCGTTAATAGTACATACCATATGTTCGTGCCATACGTTTGCGAACAGTTACTTTTTATGAATTATGCGTATAAGTAATACACATATGAATACAATCCTGTAAACATACTTTTTGGAACTCATGGAAAGGCACATTTCTTTCTTTTAAAAAATAATTTTGTTGCCGTATTATGTAATGTATCTAACTGGTTGATTTCAACTCTGCATCTGATTGCCAAGTAGCATTTAATACAGGATTTTGTTTAACAATTTTTTATTTATTTATTTTTTTTTATTATTATTTTTTTTTACAAATTTTGCCTCAGGTTTGGGTTTGCAAAATGGCATAATGCCAGATCTTTTGAAAGCCTTTGGGTAATTTTCTCAACATCAGTTCTGACTTGCTGCATCTTCCCTTAACAGCCAATCTGGCAGCCTTATCTGCCTCAGAATGGAGATCATATTGACGTTGCTATGTCCTATTCCCCGGTGCTGTGGCCATGGGCCGGCTACTTGGCCGTCTCGATCTCTGTGGCCAAGAAAGCTGCATCATGGGAGGGAATTGCTCAGGGTCACGTGATGCTCACTGTGTCCTCCCCTGCAGAGAATGATGTGAGTGAGAGCTGAAATTCCTGCTGTACTTTGCTAGAGTGCAGCATCTCTAAATGTATTACGTACATTTTAGTATATTGTTTGACAACTATGTTTGTATGTGTGTAGTCAGCAATAGGTGGTGAAATAACTTCCACAGTAAAGCTGCCAGTAAAGGTGAAGATTGTACCCACTCCTCCTCGCAGTAAGAGAGTGTTATGGGACCAGTATCACAACCTACGCTACCCACCTGGCTACTTCCCACGAGATAACCTGCGCATGAAGAATGACCCACTTGATTGGTACTGGCACTGAACTATTACTTAGTACATTTGCAAGTTCATATGATGGTGGAGAGAGCAAAAGAAGGCAACCGTCTGTATAGTTTTTTCTTTTTACTTCAATAAATGTAACATATGCATGTTTTTACAGGAATGGTGATCACATTCATACAAATTTTAGAGATATGTACCAGCACCTCAGGAGTATGGGATACTTTGTTGAAGTTTTGGGTTCACCTATCACATGTTTCGATGCTAGTCAGTACGGTAAGTGTACACTTTTGCTTGTGAGTACCAGTATAAACTCTTCAATCAGTAGGGGTTTTATCAGTCTATGTTTAAAATGCAGGGACTTTGTTGATGGTGGACAGTGAAGAAGAGTATTTCCCTGAGGAGATCACTAAGCTGAGAAGGGACATCGATAATGGCCTGTCACTTATTATCTTTAGTGACTGGTACAATACTTCAGTCATGAGAAAGGTCAAGTTTTACGACGAGAACACCAGGTATACCTTCCTTTCTTTGACTTTTTTTTTTTACCATTTCCTTAATCCAGGGATACACTGAGAAATGATCACTATTTTTAAGGGCATTTAGAATGGCTTATTCAATTGAAAGTTAAATGTAATTAAGTACTTGTAGTGTGTTTTGAAATGAAAACAATGTTTTTTGACTGTCTGAAACCCTCTCTGTGTACTTTAAAGTACTTTCTTTCCCACTGTGTCATGAAATGGCATAGATCTAGTGTGCTGTGGAGTCCTTGATCAGCAAATCAGCATTACACACTTAAAGGCTTTCATGTAGGTTTCATTGTGTTAGGAATAAAAGGAAGCCAAATAACTCCAGAATAGCATCAATTATTCAATAATTAATAACACTGTTATCAACAAGCATGGTATCTATAAACATGGGTTTGTTGGTAACTTTAATGCCTTGGAGTTAGTGTTTAGGCAAAAACATGTTATGTGTGTGTTATGTGGATTTATTTGATTTATTTAGCCTTTTCCAAAAATGAGCAGTGGAGGGTTTTTTTAGATTCCTTTTGGATATGATTATATAGCATGACCATTGTATGCTAAAATGAGCATCTGTTCTTTGCTGAATGATTGTAAAGGTTCTAAGTTTTTCATTGTATTTTATTTTACTTACTTTGCCCTTACAGAAAAGGCAGTTGTGATGTATTGTGAAAATGTATTGTATGTGCATTTGTAGGCAGTGGTGGATGCCAGACACAGGGGGCGCCAATATACCAGCCCTGAATGACCTGATTTCTGTTTGGGGGATGGCTTTCGGTGATGGGCTATATGAGGGAGACTTCACAATAGCCGATCATGACAGTAAGATTTGAGATCTTCCATTGTTTGTTATCTCTTAGTTAATGGGGTTGACTATACTGGGAACAATTAACATACGACCACAGATTTTTTTTTTTTGTTTGCCTTCAGGATAATGACTTGTTCTCAATGTGAAACCATTGCCAATTAAGCATGCTGTTACTTAAATTAACCATTACTTCATGAATAGTTGTTTCCAGACAGATACTTGTGGACAGAGAGCATTTGAATGAGGCTATTATGGGTGCTGGAGGGATGTGCACTTGAGTGTTGTGACTGGTTCTTCCAATATGTAACGGCCTCTTTCTTTCTCTCATTAGTGTACTATGCCTCAGGCTGTAGCATTTCTCGGTTTCCAGAGGATGGGATTGTTATCGCACAAACCCTAAAGGATAAAGGTAACGAGCACATGGTTTTGCTGCAAATTCTTGTTCCATCAACACTCTTGTCATGGATACCACTAGTCTATAATAGGTGTTGTGAAATCGGTGCTCAGCTGCAGGGAATCCCAGTTTGATCTTGATCTCAGATTCCACTTGAATATGACTTTTTTTTCATCCCAAATTCCAAACACATGCATTAGGTTAACTGGCTACTCTAAATAGCCTGGAGTGAGAATGTATTGGACAAGTATTATTATAATCCTGCTCCTGTCTTTAATAGCCATTGATGCTGTTGTAATATTAAATAAATAAACAAACCACTAATCTGTGTTCACTTGCTCCTATTCTCATGTGCAAACACACAAAACCAGTTTCCTTTCATTGTTCCTCATTTTTAGGGCTTGAGGTTTTAAAACAAGAGACTGCAGTGGTGGAAAATGTTCCTGTGCTTGGGGTGTACCAAACCCCTTCAGAAGGAGGAGGTCGCATTGCCCTGTATGGAGACTCTAACTGCATAGATGACAGTCACAGGCAGAAAGGTAGAGTTTTCCTGTATTTTGTGGTGTGCAATTTTTTTTTACTATACTGCTCACAAAAATTAGGGGATACCTCAAAATGAAATCTTACATAATTAAATATCCCCTTTTTTGTGTGAGCAGTGTATATTTTTATCCCTTATCCTGAAAACTTATCAACTGAAAGATTGGATGCGCTGAATTAACCCTAGTTGTGTGTGCGCTGTGCTCTGGGACACACTGGCACCCTTTCTAGGGTATATGCCTAAAAGTCTTATAAGTCCACCACCCTCATTAGCATACTGAGGATAAAATAATGTATTAATACATTTTGTTCTTTTTCCATGTTTACATTTGACCGTAGACTGTTTCTGGCTGCTGGATGCCTTGCTGCAGTACACGTCGTATGGTGTGACTCCACCTAGCCTACTTCACTCACAGAACAAAGTGACCCCTCCTACAGGCGCAGAAAGGTCTCTGCCAGAGAGACTGGAGGGTAAATTTGCAGCCATTGTATAAATAAATACTAATATCAATTGTTGTTTTATACACTAATTGACCATAACAATCAAGAAGGAATTTTTGGAATCGAATGACACTTTTGTGTGACATACACTATATTGCCAAACGAATTTGCTCACCCATCCAAATTATCTCAATCAGGTGTATAATATTAAGCACCTAGGCATGCAGACTGTTTTTACAAACGTTTGTGAAAGAATGGGTCGCCCTCAGGAGCTCAGTGAATTCCAGTGTGGAACTGTGATAGGATGCTACTTGTGCAATCATGACATTTCCTCGCTCCTAAATATTCCACAGTCAACTGTCAGCTGTATTATAAGAAAATGGAAGTGTTTGGGAATGACAGCAACTCAGCCACGAAGTGGTAGGCCACGTAAACTGACAGAACTGGGTCAGCGGATGCTGCAGAGTCAATCACTACAGATCTCCTGACTTCATGTGGCCTTCAGATTAGCTCAATAACAGTGTGCAGAGAGCTTCAATGAATATTTTTCCATGGTCGAGCAGCTGCATCCAAGCCATACATCACCAAGTGATACACAAAATGCAAAATGTCGGATGAAGTGGTGTAAAGCACGCCGTCACTGGACTCTAGAGCAGTGGAGGCACATTCTCTGGAGTGATGAATCGCGCTTCTGCATCTGGCAATTTGATGGATGCGCCTGGGTTTGGCGGTTGCCAGGAGAACGGTACTTGTCTGACTGCATTGTGCCAAGTGTAAAGTTTAATGGAGGGGGGATTATGGTGTGGGGTTGTTTTTCAGGGGTGAACTTAACTGGCCTGCAACCTGATAGATAACCTTTGAGATGAATTAGAGTGGAGACGGGGAGCCAGGCCTTCTCGCCCAACATCAGTATTTGACCTTATAAATGCACTCCTGGAAGAATGGTCAAAATCCCCATAAACACACTCCTAAACCTTGTGGACAGCCTTGCCAGAAGAGTTTAAGCTGTTCTAGCTGCAAAGGGTGGACCAACGTCATATTGAACGCTATGCATTGGGAATGGAATGTCACTTAATCTCATAGTTGAGTTAAGGCAAGTTAGCAAATACTTTGGGCAATATAGTGTATATGTGATGTAATGATATGTGATGTAGGTGATTATAATATTAGAGGTCTGCTAATCTGGAGACTGGGCAGTCTGGTCTGGTCTAGACATTCCTGGAAAACCCTTAACATGTGTGGGTAATCATTTCCCTGCTGAAAAATCCCAGTGGAGAGGCACCATATATGGATACAGGACGTCCTGCACATATCGCTGATCTGCTAGTATCCCTTCATATCACTACTAGAGGAGACTGACTGTTATATGTGATGGCTTCCCAGATAATCACACCAGTAGTTGGGGCAGTGTTTCGCTCCACAACAAAGGCACGCTTGAAGTCCTGACCGCTTGGGCACCATACTCTAACCTGACTGTCTTCAGATCCCAAAACAGAACCCTATGTCAGTAGCAGTTAGGTTTCTCTTTAACAGCACCACTGCAAACAATGGTGACAGTGGATGGCTGTCAATGGAGGGACACATAATGGGTGTGTGACAACAGATTTCCTTCTGCTGGTGCCTGGAAATGGTACAGGCAGAGATGGGTGTGTAGTGAAGTTACCACCTTTGTCTGGATGCTGCTAATGCTCGATGGTGAATCAAACGATCCCCTCTAATGGTGGTCTGTCTTGGTTAATGGACAATTTCTCGGTCGTGTCATGCACCCCATCGTAGTGTCTGTCAACTGGGCAAAATGTGTAGCAGTCAAGAGGTACACCAACCAAAAGTAGCCTCTGAGAGTCTTTTCATAGAACCAATTTTATGCCATCTTGTGGCAAAATCCAGTGTTTAAACAGAACACATCTATAGTGTTTTATGTATCTACATGAAACATAACTGCATGCAGAAATGAACATTTCTATCAGTGTGCATTATTTTCTTTTTCACTGTGTATCCTGTTTTGAATGTTCTCTATCCCCTTTTATGTTTTTGTAGGTAATCATCTCTACCGCTATTCCAAAGTGCTTGAGGCCCACCTGGGTGATCCAAAGCCTCGACCACTACCAGCCTGCCCTCATTTGTCCTGGGCAAAACCTCAGCCACTAAATGAAACAGCTCCCAGGTCAGTGAATGTGCCAGTAGTACCATTTTCAAAACCAGATTCCAACTGACAGGAGTGAGTTTGTCATATTTACCGTTCTTCTTTGCAGTAATTTATGGAAACACCAGAAACTGTTGTCTGTAGACATGGACAAGGTGGCATTGCCCAATGTGAGGCCATATCGACCTCAGGTCAGACCTCTGTCCCCAGGAGAGAGTGGAGCCTGGGATATTCCTGGAGGTAAGCTTGGCTGGCTGCTTATTGTGAGACCTTTATCTTATGTCTTATAAGAGTTTTATATTCATTTTAAATTGTTCTTGGTGAACTTTCCCTACCGGAGACCTCATCAATACATTTTGGCTTTTAGTAAGCCAGTTATAAAAGAATATTAATTAATTGTAAGTATGTACCTGATCAGCTGGACTTGTACAATACTGCAGCCTGGAGGACCTGGAGTTTCTTTAATCTAGGAAAACAACTCCTACCTGCTAAAGGACAACCTACTAATGAATGTTTCTCTTCTTTTATATACTCAGGTATAATGCCAGGTCGTTATAATCAGGAAGTGGGTCAGACCATCCCCATGTTTGCCTTCCTTGGTGCCATGGTGGTACTGTCCTTCTTTGTGGTGCAGCTGACCAAGTCCAGAAACAAGCCCAAACGCAGAAAACCACGCGTCAAACGGCCCGTTTACCTGCAGCAGCAACAGCAACCGCAGCTCTCCCACACAGTCAAAAACCCAACAGTGTGATATTGCTTCACACCAAGGCCTTAACATAAAGACTTTTAGATGTGCGTGTCATTTGATGGAGATTAAATTGTCAATTGACACACTGTGATAATGAACCTGCCACCCCGAACTTCATTTGTGAGGTTTTGGATATCATGTCCCTTCAAAACAGCCTTCCAGTCCTTGATGAAAATAATTGTATTTTATTTTTTTTTTTACATTTATTGACAATGTACAAAAACAACAATTCAGCCCCTAATGTGTATGTCAATCTAAAAAAAAAAAACACAAAAAGAATTGTAATATCCCCAAAGTGTAGCATTTTAAACACTTTTCCCACACCTCTCAGGTTTTTCCAGGTAATTGTTGGGACAGCACCGTTTTGTTCATTGTGTCCTTTTTTGTGTTTTTATAAAACAGACCTTTTCTGATAATTATGTAAATAGCTATCAACGTTCTTGCTTTTGAGTAGCATTAAAATATTTCATCGCAACAAAGCAGTCGTGTCTTTTTATTTCACCAAAGTTACACTCATCTTCGTAATAACAATGATTCTGTTCAGAATTAAGCATCCTCTTTATGGTGATTGTATCTAAACACACAGTATATATCATTCCAAAACCATAGTTATCAGTATGTTAATTAACAAACAAACTAATTTACCAAAACATATTTTCACATAAAGTTTTGGGCTGATCTAGCAGTCTGTGTGGACGTCAGGAAAGGTTATTTTGTTTGCAGTTGTCAATTTCATTATGTGTGTTTGTTTACCATATCATTTTGCACCTGAGCTGCTGGATTTTTAGTTCTCACTTAAAGGTGACTATGGCATCTATAGTAGAGCATAAATGTGACCAAATATGACTGACGATGCTTGAAAATAAACATCATAAGAGATGTTTACGTACTTTCGGCAATTTCCAGTGTATTCCTGTATGTAACTTGACGAAAGTGAAGATGTAATTCAGACATAACATGAAGGTTTGTGTAAGATTTGCTGTGGTGAGTTAAGATATCATTCCCATCTTCTATCCCAGGCACTCTAACCAGTTCAAGTGCTTGTGTTTCTGATGTTTCTGCATCATTTAATAGCTCCAGAGAACCGTCTGGCTCATCACACACATGCGCACACACACATTCAAAGGACATCTTTATCAGGTTAACCCTTTCAGTATGGAAAATGCAAAGGTCTTACATTTACTAATTATTTTATATCACTGCAGGCAAGTATAAGATGTTTTATATTTTGTCTGGTCAGATTTATTTTGTTTTAAATAAACATATATTCACACAGTCAATGTCAACAGGTTAGTGTAAATCTTCGAGGTTAAGGCCAGAGTTTTTTTATTTGCTTGTTTCGCAAATCCCCCGATGATCATATTTAAAGAATACAAAAAATGTTTTTTAATGTTGGTATTTCTCAGATCCGCCGCAGCATCGATGGTTAAAAATTTGTTTTTAATTACAAATTTATTTTTTAGCTTTTTCCACCCTCTGGTGGAGAGCCAACGGTTTTTTCTTTTTATTTAATTTTTTTTCCAGATCCACTTTAATTTAATTGTAAGTTAAATACATTTTATTTTTAAATAAACATTTTTTTTTCCTGCTTAGTTGTATTGATTCCACATAGTCCATTCTTAAGTCCACATTCTTAAGTAGGGACATCCGAGGAACAAACAATTAAAAAAGTCTGGCCTAAAAGATGGCCAGATGATCTCAAGTTTGTCAACAAATGTGTAAGAAAATGGTTGATTTGTTTAAATGCAATGTTACATTATACAAAATACTGTACATTAATAGAAATGAAGACTTGTGATCTCTGATCCCTCCGATGGGTCTGCATCAAGAACCTCTTCATTAGCTGACATAGCCACATGGCAAACCTTTACATTTACTGGCAAACCTGAAACACTACAATATGAAGTCTTCATTCTCCTACTTTCTTTGAGTAGCCCTGGTTGTCTGGTAAAGTATCTTACGCGGTCATTTGCAGGTTTTGTCGCCTTTAGCCTCAGCGTCGATACTACCGCTTCCTCTGATTCTCCATCACTCGGTTGGCCCTCGCCACTTTCTACTAAATCGAGCTAAGAGGGATCAGTTACTTCTCGTCTTTCCTTGCCATCAGCTTTTGTTTCTCCATGTTACAAGATGGAGGTAGGGGTGGATATATCGCCTGCTCTTTCTCTTGCTTTTCTGTCGTTTTTTTGTTCTGCTTAAGCTCCCTGTACTTCCCCCTCTGCTTCCAGGCTCATTCACTTAGCTTTATACAGCCCTACAAGGTAAAGCTCATTGATGGCTCCTCCCTTCGGCCAACCATTGGTTACGTGGCTGGTTCGCCTCACCCATTTTTCAGCATTTCTTTTCAATTTATTTTCTAGTACTGGATTTTATTTAATTAGTATGTCTAGCATCTTTAACCTTTTGGCTTCACCAGGGGCCGTAGTGCCTCACTGTAGTTTCATTTGCCAGCTCGATTTATTTCGCCTTGTCTCGTTTCGATAAATCAATTGACACTTTTCTTTTCAACAAAATCTTTTTTTTTTTTGTTCGGGACGTTACGCTTTTGTTAGATCAAATACAATCACTTTTGAGTTTGCTTGCTGGAGAAACAGCTTTCTCCGGTTGCTCTGCTCTGTACGTCACCTCTTCAAAAACTCCCTTTACTACACACTCAGTTTGTACACTACTGGGTACTCTCAAGATTTCTCCAGAGTATTGTTCTTGGCTGGTCCACAATCTGCTTCCCACGTACCACAGCTCAGTTATCAGAATCCTAAATGCGGTTGTTTTTATCCCTCTTTCTTTTTGGATTTTTACTAACACTGTTATTTTTATGGTCTTTATCGCAGATCTTTCTCTATGTCTTGTGACGCCGGCTGTAAAATGTCAGAAGCTATCACAGGTAGCTGAGTGGTCGGAAGGTACGGGCAAAGCGAGAAATCGCTGTCGTAAACAGTCCAAGGTCAATCCAGCAATATGCAAAACAGAACCAGAGGGCAAGGTGAAAAGCATGGTCAGAGGACAGAAACATGGGTCAAAACGAGGTAAGGTTAAAAAGGGTGCAGTGATGAGGACCAGGTAAGTGTAATTAGTAATCGGGTGATGATGAGCGGGCGTGTGTCTGGGTGTGGTTCGCTGAGCAGGTCGTGGGTGTGGCAGTGCCCCCCCTCCAAAGGACTCATGCCGGTGGAGCAAGGTTGATCCTGCACGAGTCGGCGCCTAGGTATAGCCTTACGAGGACGCCTACTTCTGCGAGGGCCAGGATGATCTGGGTGACTGGCATGGAACTGGCAAGTGAGTAGCAGGTCTAAGATGTCCTTGGAATCCACAGGGTGAGTGCGTATGTGGGATTGAAGTGCTAATTGGTAAGTGACATCATTCAAGTGTTTGATCATGATCTTGTTCATGAACTTAAATGGTTCGATAAATCTGAGTAAAAACTTTTTACTCCCCTGGAGACATAGGTCCCAGGTGGATAGCCACATGCAGTCACCCAGCTGAAAGAGGTGTTCTGGATGTCTCCACCGATCGGCCTGCGCTTGGTACCTCCTGATGGCTCAGGAGATTTGCTGGTGTACCTGGTCCAAACTGACTCACTCCTCCTAAACCACGCGTCCACGACGGGGGCGTCTGAGGGTGTAGGGTTCCATGGTGCTAATGGAGGCTGGAAGCCAAGGACGCATTGAAATGGTGTAAGGCCAGTGGAGGAGTGATGCAGGGAGTTCTGAGCAATCTCCTCCCAGGGGAGGAAGTGTGCCCAGTCGATGGGGTTGTTACTGCAGTAGAGCCTCAAGAACTTTGTCAGTTCCTGGTTGGCACACTCACATTGGCCATTAGACTAAGGATGGTGACCTGAGGTGAGGCTGACGGTGACTCCCAATTTTTCCAGGAAGGCAGCCCAAACCGCTGAGGTGAACTGAGGTCCCCGGTCTGTATGGACCTCCTCTGGGATCCCATAGAGGGTGACGACTTACTGGAAAAGTAGTTCTGCCGTCTCGAAGGACGTGTGCAACTTTGGAAGAAGAATTAAACGGACTGCCCTAGAGAACCTGTCCAATATGGTGAGGATGGTCGTGTCTCACGGGATGGAGGAAGGTCTGTCACAAAATCCATCGCCAGGTGAGACCAGGGGTGTTGAGGAATGGGTAGCGCGACCAGCCGACCAGAAGGAAGCATGCGGGGTGTTTTGCTCTGCGTGCAGGTGGAACAGGAGACCACGAACTTGTAAACATCTCTTACCATGCTCTTCCACCAGTATCGGGGGGAGAGAGGGGTTGGAAAGTTTGCGTCTCACCTGGATGTCCAGACCGGGGTGAGACATGGGCCCACGTGATCAGTCGGTCCTGGAGATCAAGAGGGATGTACTTTTTATCCAGAGGGCAACCCAGCGGTGGGCAGATCTGAGTGAGGGTCTCAATGAGCTCCTGTTCGAAATCCCAATTGATAACACTGAGAAAACATGAAGGTGGCAGAATGGGTACGGGATCTTCTTGTGTGTCTGCTTTCTTGTTCTTGTCTGCTGGACAGTGCGCCATAGTGAGATCAAAGCGGGTAAGAAAAAGAAGGCCCAACGTGCCTGCCGTGGATTAAGCCTTCTGGCCACTTTCAGGTATTCAATGTTCTTGTGGTCGGTAAATACCATTACCTTGTGCTGTGATCCCTCCAACCAGTGTCTCCACTCCTCTAGGGCCAGTTTAATGGCGAGGAGTTCCCTGTCTCCTACATCTTAGTTCCGCTCGATGGGGGTAAGTTGGGAGTATCCAATGGGATGAACTTGGAAAAAAAATGAAGGGGGTCCATTTTTTGCCAAAAAAATAATTTTCGATATCCGCAGCACCTTATAATTTTCAAACCGTTATATCTAAGAATTGGAGCCTGATATAAGGAAAAAGTTTGCACTGCCTGAAGCTACTCAACTGGGAGTTTCCAATGGGATGAGTTTGGTAAAAAGTCCACCTTTGAATTCCTGAAGAAAAACAAAATAAAGACTTTGGAGTGGCCTAGTCAAAGGCCTGACCTGAATCCTATTGAGATGCTTTGTATGACCTTAAAAAGGACGTTCATGCTCGAAAACCCTCTAATGTAACTGAATTAGAACAATTCTGCATAGATGAGTGGGCCAAAATTCCTCCAGAATGCTGTAAAAGACTCATTGCAAGTTATCGCAAAAGCTTGGTTGCAGTTGGGGCAAACACTTTTTCACACCACTGTATGTATGTACAGTACCGGTAATCGATTAACATATCTTTGGGCTGAGGGAGGAAACCGGAGTACCCGGAGTAAACCCACAAAGACACATACAGACTCCACACAGAAAGGACCCAGGCCACTCCACCCTTCTTGCTGTGAGGCACCGGTGCTACACACCACCGTGCTGCCAGAGTGCAGGTATGTACATATATGTATGTATACTTATACAAACAAAATGTGTAAACCTTAAATAAAAATAGAATACAATGATTTGCAAATAATTTTTAACCTATAATCAGTTGAATACACTACAAAGGCAAGAAATTGAATGTTTAAATTGATAAAATGTATTATCTTCTCACTCATATTGAATTTGATGCCTGCAACAGCTTCCAGGGGTGTGTTTAACACCATAGGACACTAATTGTTGAAGCGTTACAGGTTAAATGTGGAATGTTCCAAACAAATGTTTTTTGAGCATTCCACAACTTTCCCCGACTTTTATTGGCAATATATATTGCTGTAGTAAAATAATGGTGCAAATACCACATAATATTAGCCCCAGTAAATTGGGTCTTTTAGTTTCTTTATTTAAACACTGCATTATGTTTTATTCTCATGAGAATAATTCAATTGTCTCCAACACAGAGATAAAAACATGGCCACACATTCAGACTAAGCATTGCAGTCTTTGTGAGGTATTTCAAAGGCTTTTTTTATTGTTGTAGCTCAGTGGTTACCAAACCTTTCAAAACTCATATCCCCTGAGATAATAAACCTCCTGCTGAGTACTTCTTCTAACACACACAAACACTCACAAATATTCCATAAAAAGACAGTGTGTAGCAGGATGATGTAGCATTTTGAATGGCTTCTTGCCTCTCCAACTTCCACTTACTATCTCTCAGTAAGTAAAAAGTAACAGTAAAAAGTAAATGTAAGTAAAAAAAACATAATAATTAACTAAATTCTATGTATTTTGTAATTAAGTTAAATTTTAGTTTTAGTATTTGTTTTCCCTTTCATCTTAGGTTATTTGCAATATGCATTTCAAACTAACGTTACCAATATATAAACCATTTTGTAGCATAATGTGACAGAGTAGGGGTAAGAAACTGTTAACATTGTACTGTATATAAGCAAATAGCATCATGGCCGTGATTATCTATGGCACTTGTCGTGATGTTTCTTTTCTTGTGATGAAAAACTCCCTCTTGTGTTCTATTGCTTAATTACAGAACTAACAACAACAGCACTGTTAAAGGACTTCATGAACATCTCGCCTTACTGGAACAATCAAAACCTTATTGCAACTGTTTCAAAGTGATCATTAGTTTCATTCACAAGATCATTATCTTTAGTTTCACCTACAGTTCTACTACCATTCATTTTTCACTTTAGCCCCTGCGTGTGTATATACATTAGGGAAGAAAGATGCAGCACCACCAGCAGGTAGGAGATTCAATTAGGACATCTACTACAATGTTGTGTCATCTAAGCAGGTGGTGTTATTCCACAAGAAATACAGCTAATAGGGCTCCATATCTATATATGTCTATATATCGACTCTTCATACTTATTTCTGGCACAAGGCTCTTTCGGATAGTAGGCAATGACTGCATGCACATTGAAAGATACACTAAAACACACACACAGTCTGGGACTGCAACAGTGACAGATGTGTTCACAGAATGGTGACATATGGTTGGTCTACGATTGCAGACATGAACACACACATCAAATCTCGTTCTCTCTCTGTCTGTTGAATGATCCCCAATGATCAACACACAGCAGGCAGTCATCTACTAATGACATCCACACCTCACACAACACACAACCCTCACACACGCCGCTTGGGCAGCATTGTTCTGCTGCCTACGCTATTTATGTTTCACCATCCAGTGATGAAATAGAAAAGGTTTCAAATAAAAATCAGCCGTTTTTCTCCAGATAACCAAGGAAGCACAGAGGCGTGACGAGGTGGAATTTACTCAGTGGTGAACATATACTGGATCTCCCAGTCTCCCTTTAGACTACGAGACATTTAGAATCATTATATACTACGAATAATAATGCCACTTGCCTAGAACTCTAGGCTTATCTTAGCTTTGTCTAAAACTACCTGACTGAAATATTTAATTTTGTGGCTAGAGAGAATACTAATGTACTCCTAACATATGACTTATATACCTCTATTTTTTATAAATTGGGCTTAATTTTAATGGAACAAAGATTCCTTTTGAGTGCAATTCTTATAAAGTTTTGGGGTTTTTTTGCTTCCATTTGCCCTTAATGACTTTTTAGCAGCCTTACAAATATCTAGATTCAGTGCACTAACTGAGCGACCTAAGACAATGTAAAGGAAAACTCCATAGATAGTACCAAGTACCAAGACTCAAAACAACACACAAATTCACTGGGCAGCCTAGAAGATATAAGTAATATAAGTGTGTTAACTAATTATTAAGTTGATAGTAGTAATTAAAAAACACAGAAGCTAAATATGAAACGTAATGGATATATACATCCCAAAGTGTGATTGGCAGACTGTGAAATCACTTTCAAGAGACTGGAACAGTACGAAGAAGACTAGCACAGGGTCACTAATCTGCCACAACAGCAAGAGATACCGGTACTTCACCTTATTGGCAAGAAGGAGCACAGTTGGGTGACAGTTACTTGCTGTCACTGGACAACGATTATGCACCCAGACCATAACACAGACCCGGACAAAGTCAGCTCCATCATGTTGGATTGCATGCCCAGCAACCAATGCTATGCATTCCATTATTTACTGAACACCATAGAACCTGTAGAAGTTGGGCTGATGTGCATTGTCATTGGATCTGTGCCAACTGTCCTCTTCTCTGATGCTTCTCGGATGTTGTGCAGTTTGCAGTCTGACAATCATCGTTTCCAGATCTGGCATGAATGAGTAACATGGGAGAATCCACGTTTCAGTCCATAAAATCCACGTTTCTGACAATGGATCATTGACTTCTGTTGTATACCAGGAGCAGTTGGAAACAACTGTCTTTTAATATATAATGCAAGGCCCCATTGTGCACATCTCATCAACAACATGCTAAAGGAGACGGGAAGCAAATGCTGGCCTGCACGTTCTCCAGACCTGAATCTCACTGAATATGCTTGGGATGTACTAGGAGGACGTCTGGCAAACTGTCCAATGCCACCCACAACACTTCTTGAGCTGGAAGTTGCCCTGATGCAAGAGTGGTAGAGGATCTCACAAGAACTGCTTGACAAACTGATCCTGTCCATGCCAAATTACTGTTAGTGTGTCTTGGGTGACTAAGAGTCAATGTGTCCCTCTCTTTCGGTTTAACATGCTGTTGTTCACCCTATGAAAATGGCACTTGCTACTCAATCATGATAACTGAGTTTGCATCGCATTTGTGTAATCAAACAACTTTCTTTGACTTTTAACTGGCTTTTCTGAATATCTGGCTTAATGAAATAAAATCAAATGCTTCTTTTTTGAATATTTCATATTTATTTTAGTAATGGTATGAAGACAGGATGCTTGAGTGGAGCTGAAACTGGTACCAAAAGAATGTATTAGTGCGAAGACTGTATTTATCGCAGAAATAGCATCTTAACATGGCGACTGGAACTGGTATTAGAAGAAGAGCTCAGGTAGTAAACAGAATATGTAGTTGGTCCATTAACACAAGACCACATCAGCACAAAGTGACAGAATAGCTAGAAAGAGAAGAACCACAATGTAAAAGCCAAGAGGGATGGCATGAATCATCAGCAACTAACACATCAGACCTGTGTGATAACAAGGCAACATCCCAGATCACAGATAACTAATCTTAGTCCAAGGCAAGAATGCATAACTCAAGGTCAAAGCCATGCTTTTTTTAAATATTATTTTCAATTGATTGGTGCTCTACTTGTTGTTAATTTAGCTCTTCAATTCCATGAACAATTGCTGAGGTGAATGTAATTATAAAGGAAACCAGTGATTCAGCAAGGTCCAGTTGTTCTTGGCTGCATACTGAGAAACAGTCCCTCCAGACTGTAAAAATAATAATTATATAACAAGCCACCATTTGTCCTTTGCAACACAGGGAAGTTTCAACTATGAACCTGAGAAAAATATGTTACAGAAAGTTTGGTCATGGTTCACTTACTTAGCAAAGCAAATACAGTGTTCCCTCGTTTATAGTGGGGGTAATGTTCCAGGACCACCCACAATAAACGAAAATCCACGAAGTAGGGAAGCTATATTTATTTATGGTTATATAATATGGTTATTATGGTTACTGATAACTGGGTAGTGTTTAATTCTGGGTATTTAAAAAACTTTAACTTTAATGGTGATATGACAATTGGGGAAGGATGGAGGAATTGAACAAACAGACACCTGGGCTTGAGGTAAGTAATTGTAAGTAATTGGTGCCACTAGGACAATGTGTGTGGGACAGGAATGTAAATAATTGACAAATGCATCTAAAACCATGCAGCTACATTATTGAACTTCAATACATTATCTTAACTTTAACTTGAACAAGTTCCATTCAAGATTTGGCCCTAATCAATAATAATAACACATTAAAAATAGTTCAACTTAAAGTTCAAGTTCCAGTGATTATTGTCATTTCAGCCATATGCAGTGGTGTGCACAACACAGTGAAACGAAACAACATTCTTCCAAGAACAAGGTGCTACATAGAACAATAAACTACACAACACAAAGTACATGTGTGTAGTAGCATGTGCAATGACATAAGATGATCCACAATAAGTACATGGGACAATTTATAATATACAGGAACAATAAACAATATACAGAACAATAAACAATAAATGCAGGAAGGGAAACAGTGCAGATAGCCCACTGGTAGTGTGTACAGTATGGTGCAGATATGTCCATTTTGGTTTGAATGTAAACGATGTGTTTAGCAGCAGTTTTTTGTCTATATTTTCTATAAATGATTAGAAAGATGTAGACTGTGTGTGTGTGTGTGTGTGTGTGTGTGTGTGTGTGTGTGTGTGTGTGTGTGTGTGTGTGTGTGTGTGTGTGT
>JAVSBV010000105.1:15156-36029 GCA_033117975.1 Parotocinclus spilosoma
TTTACTGGTAATAAACTTTTAGTGAAGTCTTACTGTATGCTTCGTTATGTACCAGTATTGTAAAGTGTTACCCAAATAGTTTTTCTGCACAGGGATATAACTATTGCATTACTATTTTCTTTTAAACATAATGACTAAAAAAGAAAAAAAACCTGTTTGGTCTTTTCTTATGTACTCTTTGTCTTCTATTTGTCTACTACTCTGTCTTCAGCATATTGTGTGATATAAAATATAACAAAAGAAATCAGCAGGGGGGAAAATGTTTTCACAGCACTGAATCTTGTGACCTGGGTTCACCAAACTTCACAACAATTATTACACCTTTGTGTGGTGCCATGAAAAACGTGGAGTGAATTGAAGGAGTGGATATAAAAGGCTGTGAGAATGTTCTTAGCTGTAACAGTCCTTGTGAATAATGACTTCATACTTCATAAATAATTTTTTTTATTGGACAGGTACAGCAAAGTCGCAAAAATGTTTAGAATTCAAGCATGCTGGTCATGAAGAGTAGCTCTGTTAAAAAAAAAAAAATTACAGACAGAATCATTTTACCTAGAATCAGAGTGGTCCTTATTTCCTTGCTTCTTTTATTCTGCATATATGTTGTGCCAAGTGTTCCGGAGGCAGATGTTTGAAGAGCATCACTGGAGAAGGAGAAAAAAAGAATTGCTTGGTCATAGAAGAGAGACGACATATAGACATATAGAGCATCAGTCTCAGTGAAGGGATGAAAGATTCTTGCACAGCCATTGCTCCAGACCACTCCCACATCCTCTCATCCATGTTGTGATTGGCTGCTCCAATAAATCCCAGCAACAGCTTAGTGCACCTCCTCCCCCGCTTTTGGTCTCCACAAAGAGCTCAGTGCTGAATGAACTGAGTCAGCCTCAGACTGTCTGAATAGTATGAGCTTTGTATTTCTATTCCTCCCTCTCCTCTTTCTCCCTGTCTCTCTCCATCTCTGTCTTTCACAACCTCTCCTTCTCCTCCCTCTGACAAGCTGCCTTACAACACCATTCAGACATCTGTCTCTCTGGCACTCCAATCAGAGAGTGGCATCATCAGCGATCAGCCTGAACGGTAAATAAAGCAACAGATCATGCTGTCTTCACCAGCCATGGACATCAGCTCCTGATATGAGACTGCCTGCCATTTCTCCTCTTTCATCTCCTCATCTCTCACCCTGAAGACCTCGGCAACGGTACAAGGAGGAAAGCGAAATCATCAAAAAACTGGTCTACTCAAATCTTCAGAACAACTTTGGGATTTGTTACCCCGCTGTACAGGAAGGAGGAAAGAGTTTTGTCATTGTCTCGCCACTTCATTCACCTCCCTTTTCCCCTTCTCTCCTCCCCGTTGACTGGCGAGGGGGCCGGTGAAAGTCTGCCAAGACGCCGCGTGCCGTGCTCCGCGTGAAGAATGCCCAGGCGCGTCTGCCCAAGCCGCCGGACGCGGCACCCGCGCCCACCTCGGGCCTCTACATGGAACGTTCACAGAGTCGCATCAGCCTGTCAGCATCCTTTGAAGCTCTCGCTATCTACTTCCCCTGCATGAACTCCTTTGATGAGGATGATGGCGGTGAGTGTTTGTGTGTGTTCCGTCTGTGCGGTGACCCTGGCAGTGTATGTGACTGTAAACTTGAATAATGACCCGCAGAGCTTGAGCATTATGGAGCATTGTCTCATGGATTATTAGGTCTGTTATGAAGAGCCAAGCTTCAAGTTTACAGTCAGTAAAATACAGAAGATTTCACCTCTGATGCCTTCACGTGTGTTTTTAAGACTTTTGGCAGGTTGATACTTAAGCGATCTGCCAGACTGGAACATTTTTAAAGGTATTATTTAACACTAGGTCGAGTAAGTACTAAAGTTATTGAAGTTTTCAGATGCAAACTGCAAATGCTACTTTATTTACTTTATTCTTCATGGGATGCAGTTGTTATAGGAATCTACATGAATATTTGGTTTAGAATTAGGACTATTTTTCTTTCCTTTGCTATCGTTACACAATCAGAACTAGGTACATGTAAGGTCACTTGCCTGGCCACTTTTTAAATCTATGGAAAACTGTAGCTGAAGTGATTATATCTAAATAATCTGATTTTCATTTAAACAAAGTAAATTGGTGATTCACCACAATAAAAGGTCACAGTGTGTGTAAAGACCTAGAGGTTGGTACCAGAGTACCCCTGTCAATCAAATATCATTTATTTGCTTCTAATACACTGCATTCAAGTAATAAACCTGAACTGGGTATAAAGGGAAAAAGACTGAAATGAATAAAATAATACAATAAATAATGAATGAAAGAAAATAACAAGATTCTCCAGGACCAGGAACAAGAAAACAGAGAACATCATTACTGTAGTGTGAGTCTTTTACCTGCTTGATACACACTTTAAATATATAATTTTGCTTGAACATTTCACAAAATTTGAGCTGTATGGTGTATTGCTGTGTGCTATTACATACTGCACAACCACAAATGCAGCTTTTTCTTCTATTCGCTCTTTATCCTACTTCTCTCACACACATGCACAATTTCCAGCTGGCCTCATTTTAGAATGCTGTGCAGAGAAAGTAGCATAGAGAAATGAGACACCATGTCTAGCCAGCAATCATCTCTTCTTGCAACACACACACACACACACACACACACACACACACACACACACACACACACACACACACACTTTATCTGTGTGTATATAATAGCTATATTTATATTTCATTGTGGACACCAAGTGTGCTCACAAGGATGGAAATGTCTGACATTTTCTTTACCTTGTGAGGACAATTATCTTTTCCCCATGAGGAGAACTGCAGTTTTCTTTTAAAAGAAATAATTTAACTTATTGAAGTTTAGGATAGGGTAACGGTAAATGAAGGTGTAGCGTCAATAATTCTTATCTCAAGGGGAAGTCCCAACAAAGATAGTGATAAAAACATGCAGACAATGTGTGTGTGCGTGCGTGTGTGTGTGTGTGTGTGTGTGTGTGTGTGTGTTTGTGAGAGAGACATAGAGAGAGAGAGAGAGTAAGAGTAAAGTTAAAAAATAAATATATAAATAAACCCATAACTATCTTAGAACAAAACAAAAGACCCGAAATATGCTTTAGGTTACTGAGGTTAAAGTTAGGTTTAGGTGTTTAATAAACATTAAGCCAAGGTAACCATTATGTTAATGGAAGTCCACAAAAAGCATATGTTTTCCAACACTGCGTGTGTGTTCCTGTTCTGTGGCATAGCATTCATTTTATAAATAAACTCATTACTTTGCAGCGCAGCTTCCATCTTATTTATGAATGTTCCCTAAAACATTTGCATGAATCTAGCCAACAGAAGCACATTTTTCTAATTAAAATGCTAATAAGATAATATAACAGAAAATGGCTTCACAGATTACATCATGCTTCTAATTTCTCATAATAATAATAATAACAGACATCAGTAGATGTAAAAAATGTGCACATACCTCATTTTCTTAACTTAAAATATTGAATTTGGCAAACCTGGTCAATAGTTCAGTAAATGAACCCCTAAGCTGCAACTGCTCTAAACTGGTTACATATAGTACATATATAGTACAATAAGTACATATAGGGACTATGGAAATAGGGCCCATATTCATGTTTATTTACTTCTTATCAAAATTATATTATATTTGAAAAAAAAAAAGGAAATAGTAATGGGTAGCACTGTCACCTCGTAGCAAAAAGGTCCTGGTTTTGGTCCTAGGTGGAGTCCTTTTTGTGTGAGGTTTGCATGTCCTCTCCATGTCCACGTGGGTTTTCTCCAGATGCTCCGGTTTCCTTCCCACAGTCCAAAAGCATGCGTATCAGGTTAACTGGTGGCTATAAAGAGTCCCGAGTGTGTGTATACAATTGTGTGAGTGTAGGTGCCCTACAGGATTAATAATAATAAAAAAAAAGTTACAGGTATAATTTATACAACCTGGATAATGGTCTGTATACATACTATAAATATACTGTATAAACAGTATTAGGATATAGACCAGTGCATAAATAATGATAGTTGTTTTGTTATTCAGTTTTTAATAAAATGACCAAATGCATTTGTCGAAGTTACTTTCAGCACAATTGTTTAGTTGTCACTGCTTAACCAGCATAAACCCAAACATGTCCTGCACTGGCCATTATATTTTTTCTCCAAAAGCACCTGAAGGTAAAAAGGTCCACTGGGATTTGGCTGATCAATCCAATTCAACATTTGCCCTTGCTGGTACACACATTCAAGCCATATCTCATTTTTTACTGACATAGAAAACATGCCTCCTATATTTATATTTTATTAGCCAGCATGGGGAAGTTTTCCCTTTACTAATTAAACTTCCTCACAGTAATAAATGACCTTGCCAGAGCTATTGTAATAACATCGATTACTCAACACTGACATTCTTGACCAGAAGTACAAAACATACTGACAGTGTAAAAATGAACTCAAACATCATATTACTTTTCTCTCATGCTTTTACACTGGGGTCAAAAGCAAAAATTCCAGTCTAATAAATCAGGCTCAGGTTAACTGAACTTGCCCACTTACCTTGCAAAACACAGTGCGCAGTCTCTAATGAGTGATTGAAAGAAAATAATACTTGCACCTTTTGCGTTGATACACAGATTACATGGTATTACTCATTGTGTCAACAATCTTCACCTAGAGAAATGCCAGTTTAAAAGGTCACAGAATTGTTCAGTTCAGTCCAAAGCATATAGCAGAAAATAAACAGATGGTGAGAAATGAAATCAACGTATTAGCATGGTGTAATCCACCATGAAGTTTAGACTGACCTTGCAGTGTGTATATGCAAAATTGCAAAGTGGTTGTTGGGCAGAACTGACTGGTAACACCAATAAAAGGTAACACTACTTTTCAACTGTAAGCAAGACAACACAAAAGAGGCAAAATAAAGTTACAATCATACATGATGCTCTTAAAACATCTTTACTTTCACATCCACATATAATTCCACCAGCTAAGGTTTAACCAAAAGGTCTGCAATGACTGCTGGACATGAACATGGACATAAATTATACATGTTAATTAATGAGGTGTTGCTAGTTCTAAGCAGTGGAGATAAAGAGTAGAAGTATATGAGGAAAAGACAATGCCATGAAAAACAGATCTTACCCAGGAAGACAAACCATTCCCATTGAAATCAAGACTAATTTTCCTGTCATCAACCATTACATCGGAAACAAAAATGTTTACTTCTTTTGTTCCAAAAACTAAAATATGTGGACCATATACTATATTTGACACTATTTTTTATCATTCTGAATCATCTGTTTTTCTTCCCTTTTTCTTAAATTTTTTACAAAATTGGATTGCTGCAAAACCTAGCATGTAGTTATATTTTATGCAGATATGTAAATTACAGATTTGGTCTGAGTAGACACTGTCTTGGCACAACAGGACATAAAACTGCTCCCTGTGCTGCCCTGTAAAAAGGCTCTCAGAGGTTTCTTTTGGGTAGTGTGCTGCTTGGTGAGAGATTGTTCACTCAAAAACAGTTTGCCCAGTTGACTGACTCTGAGAGGGGGCACATCATTAGATTGAGAGAAGCAGGAAGGTTGTTCTAACCAAGCTGTTAAGGGTTTTGTGAGCATTGGTCCCATGAGAGCACATACATGGTGAACAGGCCCAGGACAGCCCAGACTGACCACCAATAGAAAGGATAATTTGATCTGTCAACAAGCACAAGCAGCTCCAGTTTGTTATCCACCATCCAGAGACAGGTAGCACCTTTACTACATACCCATGTCTCCTCCCAGCCCATTTCCCTGTGCTAAGCAGAAGGATATTTGTTGTCACAGCACTCCCTTTTTTTAACGTGTTCGACCATAGATAGCCAGCCACTGTAACTTAATTTTAAGCAGTGTTGTCAACAAGAAACTTGGATTACTATTGACTGGAACTGTATTATTTTTAGTGAAAAATACAGGCTCTGTTTAGGAACCGATGATGGTTCAGTATAAAATCAGTATATTTTCTCTTTAGACATTTATCAGTTTATATAAATTATTGTTTCATTGTCTTAGCTTTTTGTCAGCTGTTTTTGCAACTTATTTCTTGTTTGTTTCAAAACGGCTGTACAATTTTAGATTATCCTCTATTTATGCAAAGCTCCATGAGCAAGCCTAGGGTGACACTGGCAAGGGAAATCTCTCAAAACGTTATAAGAAAGAAACCTTGTGAGGACCTAGACTCAAAAAGGGACCCATCCTCCATGTTATATGTAAGAACATCTAATTAATAAGCATTATATAATGATTTAAATAGTTTAAACAGAAGATTATATAAAAATTAACACAGAACATATTTTTGTAAAAAAATAAATAATTAAATTAAATTAATAAAATATATGAAAGAAAATTAATATTAGAAAAAGTATAACAGAGAAAAAAAACCTATAAAATAATGGTAAAAACAAATAAATTAAATACTGAATAAATTAAGATAATAATCTGCATATTGGCATTCATTAATCCAATAATCACTGTCCGATCTCGTGTCCTCTGCAGGAATTACGTTTATGCATTCTCCTCATTATTTGATATATTTTCTGCCACCTTGTAGTTTAGTTCACACTAAAATAGGTAAATAATTAAAAAAAAAACAAAAGGGATAATAAAGATAACAATAAAATTGGCACACACTCTTTTGCAACAGAGAAAAAAAACAATTCCTGTGATAAGACTTTAGAGTGAGAGTGTTTATGAGAGTGTTTATGGTCTTCCAACCAGTTAGAGTGTTTAAGGATTTGTTTTGTGTGTACCTTTTTTGCTATTTGAGGACAAACACATGGTTTTGCCTAATGTGTGAAAGCAATACCGGGGACTAAAATGTTATACAGCTCAGCTCAGCAGCTCAGCAGGTCATATTCTGCACTGTGCTGGTGACCAGAAGTCTACAGAGACACATCTGATCAGATACAGTATATGCTTGGATGGGATTCTTTAATGGCTTTTCTTGCAATTTTGTCTCCAAAAGGATTATTTGAGAAAGTTGCTTCACAGTAGTCCACTGCAGCATACTGTATAATCAAACCCTGAAGTAGTTATTCTTTTACCAAGGAAGTCAGGGCAATTAACATTACTGACTTTATTTATGTCCCCTTTTTATTGAATTTTATTGTACAATTTTGATTGTAATAAAATGCATTCATTCGTTCATTGTTTTTTCCACTTATCCCAGTCAGGGTTAGCCAGTTCCTAGCTGGCCACGCAGGGTGCAAGGGAGAAACAACCCTAGACAGAGTGCCAATCCATCGTAGGGCATATACACTCATACACACACACACACACACACACACAATTACACACTAAGGGGCACTTTGGAAACACCAATTAAACTAACATGCATGTCTTTGGGAGAGTGGGAGGATCTAGAGAAAACCCAAGTAGACACAGGGAAGACATGCAGACCCCACACAGGCACTCGGCTTCCTCCAGGGTCGGGATCAAACCAGGGATCTCAGAGCTGTGAAGCAGCAATGCTAACCACTGCATCATCCAAATATGCCACATGCCTCATAAACACAGACTCCAAACGTGCCACCCAACTCAATTTTCAGCATACTTAATGCCTATCTTAACTTCTGCTACCATTTGATGCGAAGCACGATAAAAACTTATTTTCCACCGTATGGCTTTTCCACTCCTCCTCTCCCCTCTCTCACTAAAGGAGCAGATTTCAGGCTGAGAGCAGCACAACGCTCTGAAGTGCTCAAGCTTATTAACCCTCCTACGCTGTCAGGTCCTGCGTTGATTCTGTAGCTCAAAATACCCATGAAAACAAATGCATACTTTATCACTGACGCTCTGTGCATGTGGTGTCAGTTGCAGTCACAATATAATGTAGGAACACAGTGAAACAACGGCAGGAAACAGGCAGGCCAGATTGATTAATAATATTTTGTTCTTTGCCTCCTGGAGTTACAGAAGGACATACAGATGTCCAGCTGTGTCTGTCCATGGTTGCATGGAGATTTAGAGGCTGATTTAGTAAAGTATAACACCTGACCTACATATGCTCTGGTGCATTTATACTTCCCGCTAAAGTATACTTTACAATTCTCCACAGTAGTGTTGGGCAGTAGGAACAAAAATGTGTAAGCCTAGTTTTTAAAAGTATTTTCGCCCTTGTTGGACACACTTCAGTTTCAGCGTTTCACTGTTTCAGAACCCGTCTCACTCAACTAGATAATGTTACTCTTTTCATAATGGCCATAATGACATCTCTTGTTTTACCTGTCATATGCAGTGCCTTGAGAAAAAGCATCTTCAAGCAATGTCTTTGACTTTGACCAAATGACTTTATCTTTAACTGGTGCTACTGGTTAAAGGGATTGAATCCAACAACTGTAATCTCTTTCCCATTCTGTATTCCAACACATTCTTTTTGCTAAGATGATGAAACAAGTTGCCGTGTTAACAACAGTGACTCAACAAACTTTGCAATATATGGCTTTTTGTCACAAGTTATTATTTTGCCTATCTGGTTTAGACTTTCTTTAACCTCAATCTCTGTTTTCTGTTCTTTATTCTGACAGAGCCTCTTTCAGTTGTTTATAAACGGTTATGCTATGCTATGCTAGGCTATGCTGTGGTGTATATGTTACCTGGCTAGCTAATGTGCTGTACCCAGAATGGCATTCAGTGATTCCGTTCCTCACAGTGCTCCGTAGCGCTTCTAACCACAAAGAATATTACTATCATTTGCTGCCTATTGTAGTTTTTCAGCTATGCTATGTTGTTTATATAAAAAATTATACTATATGGAAGATTTAAGTATGGGAAATGCAGTATACTGCATAAAGTGGTATACCACCCATCACTTTTGTAAGAAATCCATCAAATGTCAATGGTATGCTATATGGGTGCTGAAGATAAAGGCATAGAACGTTGTTTTCAGATGCAGTAAACAGAGTATAGCAAGATAAACAGAATTGAACTGAAACTGTACAAGCAATGCTGTAAAGTCACTCATAAAACACAATGGCACTTAGACAATGCAATATATTAAATGTATATACTACAATATATTAAATATATACAAATTTTAAATGTTATATATGATAGAAATGCTATATGTCTAAACCCATTTAATCAGTTTTAAGTACACCTGTTTGTCCACTTACTAAATCGAAGCACTTTATAGTTGTGCAACTACAGACTGTATGCCATCTGTTTCTCTACATACAGAGCAAGCCAAAAGACACAAGACACCCTTTTTGAAACAAAAGGAAAAATGACATATATGAACACAGTTGCTGTATCATGGACTTCAAAAACTGACACTCAAAAAGACCAGACAAGTTTACACAGCACTGTTACTTTCCTCATAGCCAAATTTCAGAAAAAAACGGAACTGTGGACGACAATACACATAATGGTTATCTGAAGAAAGTTGACGAAGAAACCTCAACAGTGGTTTTGGCAGCCTTTGAAAAAAATCCACAATTCAGCCTGTACTTTGCCCCCCCTCACTCTGCTCTCTAATGGTGAGAACCTCGATGGGACCAGCACAGATCAGGTATTATTTGGGTGGTGGATCATTCTCAGCACTGCACTGACTCTGTTACTGCCTGACTGAATAGAGTTTACCTACCAAAAATGTTCAGCCACTAGAAAATCACTTGTATCAGCACAACACACACTATTACACCACCACATTAGTGTTGAGAATGATCCACCATGCAAACAGCATCTAATCTGTGCTGGTCCTGCCTTGCTCTTGACCATTAGAGAACAGAGTATATACAGAATAAGAAATGGTATCTATATTAAGTGCATCTATATGGCAAGAGGAACTAACGAAATGGATAATGTAAGAACTAGGAGGTGTACCCAATTAAGTGATCGGTAAATGTATATAGGCTGCCATATAGTTATACTGCGAAGATCTAGATCTTCTTTAGAGCTGAATGGTAATGATTAGCCGTTCTGTGCCAATGTTTCTTTAGGAGATCTTTCGCTTTCCATCTTTCATGCTGCTAAATCAGGACTAGGATATACGTATGAAGAACATAGTAATAGCTGAAAGTGATGCAGTGCATGTGACGTCGTGTTGTGTACACTACACAAATCAGCCAGATCATTAGAACCACTGACGGTTGAAGTAAATCATTTTAACAGTGTGTGCACTGGGTACTGTACTGCTATTAAACAATGGATCTGTGGATGTTACTTTGAAACTTATCAAATAGTCAAACATTTCAGACTAAGTTCATGACAGTGCAGCATAGTCCATAAAGAAAATGTTTGCAAACTTTAAGGGTAAACTGACTTGCAGTGATTATTTGGAACAGCAGTGAGTCAGGGCATATTATCAGCGCCTGACCTCACTGTCCCATTACTAAACTAGTGGAAAGCCTTCTCAATAGAAGGCTATTGCAGCAGAAAACAGAGACCAACTCCATATTAAAATGTGTTTCATTCAATTTTGTTTGTCCACCAACGTTCTGCTGATACACAATTATACAATATGTAGGCAGCAGTTTTTCACCCCATTTCATTTTTTTATGATGGAGATGTTGGATTTTTGTGTGCAAATAATCATATAACTAATGATGATGTGATAACAGTGACTGTGTCCTGAATAATCAATTGATATGAGGGATTGTGTACTGTATTTGTCATTAAATTAGCACATAACTGAAAAAAGGTTTTATGAGAAGTGTTGAAAATAATTAATTATCTGGTCTTCATAATCATAGTTTAATTCTGTCAATTCCTATTATGGTAAGCATGGTTTACCTGGCTGCCATTTATTTTATTAGTAATTAGTATCAGTACTAGGGTTAGGGTTAGGATTCCTACTTACCTCCCAGTCAATCCTGCTCACTTTCCATACCCACTTAATCCAACTGTAAGCGAGGGGTGTGTACTGGGTTGTGTACTCACTCACGCTTGGACACTTTGGAGACACGATGATCCTAACACATTTCATTTTAATATTGGAGGAAACCAGAATACCTGGAGGACATTGGATGTAGACATGTGAAGAACATGCTACACAACAGTGACCAGGCTTTACAACCCAGGTCTATAAAGCTGTGAGCTGAGAGCGCTAACTACTGTGACCCATATGTGATGGTTTTAACCTGAGTCATTGTGAAGGGGGCCCTGGTGCCGTTCCATTGAGAATGCAGTGCAGGGGTGTAAGGATGGACACTAGTCCATTGAAGGGCAGGGAAGCCAAAACCAAAACCAATCCCTGAAGTGGTATGCAGCATATTATACTGCCATGATATCCAAACTCATGAATACTTAATACTTACAGTCTAATGATTGTCATGTTTTATTAAGAATGTCCCATCTGCTGAGACTCAGCCATCACTTACAGCACATTCTAAATTCTTTTGGAATGTTCTGCTCTAGAATTTTACTATTGGCCCAGGTGCATGTATGGCTACATCCCAACACCCCAACATCCTAAACTGTACATATCAATGCTGTTGTTGCTATTTTCACATATTATATCCTAGTAGGTGGTATGACTGACAAATTGACAATACTAACTAAAAAGCAAAACACATTGCATGGTATTATTTGACACGTTAAATCACAACTAAATTTAACTCACCTTTAATAATATAAACTAATAGAATGGATGTTGTTGGCGATATTCAGTTGATTTCTTTTTGGTGACTTCTGATTAAGGTAATTAGTAATCACCAAAATAATTTGCTTGCAAAAGCTACATTGTCTTAATTTGACCAAGACTATAATATAATAAAAATGTAGGTTATATATTATGTAATATTATGTTTATAGTATGTATATTATGTTATATTTTACAATATATATGATTAAATATAATATTATTAATTCAAATATCATGGTAAATGAATGGTAGGAAATGTGAAGCATATTATAAACCTTTTTCCCATTTTCTTCTTTTTATTCTTGTATGATGAAAAAAAATATTATTCTATTTTCAGTCTTGGCCACCTCCAGTAGTGGTCTTAACTGAGACGTGACAACTACAAGTCTTGGTCTGTAAGCGGTCTTGATGTGTCCTTTTTTTGTCTTGACTTAGACTTGGCTCTGGTTGGGGTAAAATCGAATAGCTAGGTAAAATGGTTCAAAAGTGACATATATAATAATAATTTATTGCTTGCATGTATTTGTTTACTTACTAAGTATCAATGGCTTGTTGCAAACATGCAAACCCAAGGTCAAAATCAATATGGGGTTTTCTAGAGCTGCAAGGTGACCGCGCTAACAACTTACACCACTGTGTCTTCCTTATAGGCATTAATACATTACAATACATATTACATTGATTATAGATATTGATATTAAACTATATGGTGAATTGCATAAATCATACAGATCATAATACACATCAAGCTAAAACAGTTAAGCTATAAGGGCTGCTTACCATGACAGTGATGGTGTGTGCTGTGTTCATTTCACACTTGCCTGTATGAGGCATTGCTTGTATGGTGGTCTCAGATCAATGACAGACACAGCAGTGTTTGATTTTCAGTCATTTTTACAAGATGACAAAACAATCTCTTTTTCCCCAATAGACACTCAGGCATGGAGTCAATGTGGATGTGGTATAAAGATTTTACTGAATGATAGGTGTATAATCCAATATAAGGGCATTTTGGTGCAACAAGGTGTCTACTTACAACTTCTCATTTACATGATTTCACAATTACACACTGCAGCATGAGAAGTGGTTCTGATTCTGACATTATTTGTACTGGCATAGCATAATAATTAAGATTTGACCTATTCCTTATTTTAAATAATATTTTATATAATATTAGCTATAATAAATTCCTTATCTTAACTTATTAACAATTTAGACCAGGTTGGCACATGCTTTAAATGAGTAACTACCAAAGAAGATTGCTTATCTGATATACTGATGTACTATGATACTATTTCAGAAGCCTGGCTTCCCTTTTAATTTCTTTAAAATGCAGCAAAGAAATGTTTGCAAAAGTCATTATTAATTTATTTGATTCATCATAATTCATTATAATTCTCAAAAAAGCAACTAACAGACATTTAGTAAAGTCCATGCCTCTTTAGGTGTCTATGGCTTGTTTGTGTATGAAAGAATAACAAAAACAGGATGAAAGAATAACTGTCACTAGACAAACAACACATTGAATTGAGCCATGCCTAGCTACAGAAGGTTCACTAATAATGGATAGTGTGGAGTATTCTGTTTTGCAGAGACAAACATTTTGTTTATTGCACTGTGCACTTTCAATTAGTGCTTCCTTGACAAGTGGCTTCTCCCTGATGACTGGTTGACCCCTCAAAAGAGCAATTCCTTGAAATCAGCAATCAATCAGTAGAATGGAATTGCAAACATGATTGACTTCAACAAACTTCAATAAGTTCACACCAGTAAGTCTTCCAATGTATTGACATTATTTACAATGTATTAGGAGGATTGTGTTAGTCAATGCAACTAACTGCAGCTTCACTGTAGGGACAGAAGTAGAACCCTGTTATGGCTAAAGAATATATGAAGTAACCATATATGAAGTTTTTGTATTTAAAAATGTATACATATCACAGCATGGATTTAAATACTGGTGAGGGGGGTGTTCAGAACAGGTAGTGAGATTTATTGAGCGCCTGTTGTGATACCATGTGGCACTCACCACTTTGAGCTGGAATTAGAAGATAAAGCTCATGATGTTGAGATAGGATGCACTGTATAAGCAGATTTTTTTAGATTCCATTAATGAATGACTTTTGAATGTATCATGTTTAATGTCAATTTACAATTTATGCCATGGTTTCATCAATGTAGTTAAAATTAGCCAAACCTATTAAACCTAATGTCATAATTAATAACAAACGATATCCAGACCGAATATTGTTTGCAGTGATGATTAACATGTTACAAAAAGGCTTATATATCATGTTAACCAGTTAGACATTCTTATTATACACTAAATGCAATACACTTTCATACCAAATAATGAGCTACATTTCCTAGTCCACTCAATGTGATGTGCTACCAACATGAGGAGCATGTGCACATGACAGCTGATATATTGAGATACACTAGCTGGTAAATACTATAGTGAATCTCTTTGTTTTGGACCTTTTATATAAGCCACTCTGATCAGATTTACTGAATGAGTGTACTTAGGGCTTAAAACGATGCCTGCACACACTCTACATTTGCTGCTGGTCTATTCACGGCCTCCTGTGTCATGGAGCGCCTGTAGCTTAGGCATTTATTGTGGATCCAATTCATGAATTGATCCTCTTCATTGAGTCATGAGTGGGGAATGTTACAGTGACTCTTTCTATCAGTATGTTGTATGATCATTGCCAAAATGTAAAAAACACATCCCATTTTGACCGAAGTGATTACATTTGATTATTATTTTGTATTATATTAACATTTACATTTACAGCATTTAGCAGACACTCTTATCCAGAGTGACTTACAACTCATACAGTCTTACAATCCAAGCAATCGTGGGTTAAGGGCCTTGCTCAAGGACCCAACTGTGGCAGCTTGCCAGAGGTGAGATTTGAACCCTTGACCACCAGATCCAGAGTCCAGTACCTTAACCTCTAGGCTACTACAGTATATAATAACTCTGATGCCAAGTTGTCAGTGTTACAAATCTATATTACAACATTACATAAAGGCCAACACTGCAGCATTTGAAAGAATTAGTGGCTAAATGCATATTTAATAAAACATTCATTTAAAGCACCTTTTTTTATCTTTACAGCTCACTTGCCATGTACCAAAATCTTTTCTCAACTCAATTAGGTATACATATTTAGTAAGTTACATGCAAATCATTTAAAGAATAGAAGTATTTTATTTCAAACATAGATATACTGGCCACATGAATATTATAACTCTCAAACATGCTGCCAGTTATAAAGAGGTCATCCCCCTCCTTCCCTGTATCCATTTATAGTTCAGACACCGCCCGCTCAATTTTATCCTTGTAGCCACCTCTCCTATTTTACCGAAATACATTTCCTGTTCTACTCAGTCAAAATGAATAATTACAAAGCACATTATTAATGTGACTGTCTGGCTTCATTTTTAGACCAAGATTATGAAGAAAGTATGTGGTAATGGAGTGTACATCACAGTGAGCTAATCAGTAGTACAATATTTTGTTTAATGGTAGCCTGTAATTATACAGTCAGCTCCAGATTTATTGGCAGCCTTTGTGTAACAAGAGATGTGCTATAAGCACTTAGCAGTGGTCATGTGACAGCATGTGCAACTTTTCAAGCTCTTTTGTAAAAAAATGGACTAATTGCTAAATGTTACCTGTTATGTGGCCAAGCTAGAAGGCTATAAATTTTTTTAATGGACGGATGAGGACAAAATATAATTGTCTGGATATATTATTAATATATATTATATATATTAATAATTATGTCTGTAGAACAAAAATTAAAGCGTACAAAGATGAACGCATCTTTAAAACATGGTGGTGGTAGTATTTATTTTTTATTGTATTTGAGTCAAGACATATTACCATCACTGATGGAACAATAAATTCTAAATTATAACAGCAAACCGTAATGGAAAATGACATTTGTGAACTGAATCAAATGAGCATGTGGGTTATACAACAAGACAGTCTTCATAAACACACAAGATGCACTACCAAAAAATGGCTAAAAAAGACTGAAGTTAATATTTTGGCATGGCAAAGTCAAAGTTCTGTTGTTAATCCAGCCAAAATGTTGTGGAAGCAGATCATGTTAGGTCAGCCATCAACATCCTGGAGTTGAAGCTGCTCTGAATGAATGATTAACAGTTACTGGAAAATGTTTGTTTGCCATTATTGTTGGAAGGAAGTCACACCAGGTACTGAAAGTAAAGGTTCAATGTAGAATTTTTTGGATTTGTTGTTTAAAGGTTGTTTTTATCAAATTTTTTACAGTCTGATAATGTATTAGGCCATATTTAAGAAAAAACATAAATATGTATAGTTTATAATATTATACATATATTATAATACTATATTTAATAAATGCAGAGATGAGCATATATGAGATGAAAGCAATTTTGTTACCTTTTGTAACCTTTTAAGGGTTTGGATTTAGTTTATTTAAATTTTTACATGTTTAGTTCTTTTTAAATGCACATTTACCATGGTTGCCAATATGTGTGTACCTGCTTGTTAAACCAAGGTATCCTGCTTTTTAAACCTAGAATTTATACACACCAATTCATGCTGATTGGTTGGTGCATTTCAAATTCTTGTCACCTTTATTCCATTAGGGTTGGTAGTATGACTATATTTAGAGTGCTCACTCTGTTGGAGGCTTTGTTCCCTGCATGAACAGGCCCTCTGCTGTGATTTAACAGATGGGCACTCAACAAAAGGCATTACAGATGTTGACTCTGCTTGTGTTCACAGCTTTTGAAAGACTGGGGGTTAATTAAATTATTTCCCTTGTTTCTTAGGGAACATCCTTGAGGAGATATTTTACTGACAGATCATGACAAATACTTTAAATCCAAAAGAGTTTACTAAGATCATTTTTAAATGACCTTACCTAAAATGCTATTGATGTTGGTTTTACAGGTAGAAGTAGAAGTTTTTCTGTCAATGCTAATATTAGGATGGTTGCAAAGTTGTTAACACTGTTACCTCACAGTTCTAGAACCCTGGGTTCAAGTTTGCAGTAAAACACGCCCTGCGGAAGGAGTTCCGCAACACTCAAACCTGTAAATTCCATTCCACAGACTCCCTTATCCAGAGTGACAATTGATACAGTTTTAAAATTCAAGCAATTATGGCAGCTTGGCAGAGGTGGGATTTGAACCTTGGACTTTTTGGTCCATAGTCCAGTGTCTTACCCACTAGGCCACCACATTCCTGCAAGTTCCACACATTCTGTTTCTGAGTTTGTCTGCACCAAGTGAATTCCAGGTGGGGCTCTGGAACTCTCTAAGCACAGTGCATGAAAAAGCAAGGGCACAAGCCTAAAGTAAATATTCAAAATCTCCAGTTACCCAAATTGCACTATTCTAAGGATCGCCATTTATCAACAGTTGATATAACCACATAGGCAATGGATTCCTTTGACAAACTTGTATCAAGCGCTACAATACAAAGTTACATTCACAAATGGCATTTAAAACGTTAGTGTACAAAACAAAAGCTTTATGTCCAAAATCAGTGTTCAGGGTTCTTCTGGAAGAACTGGATGCTGTGTGGGGAGAAGTGAGGTCTGTGGTTGTACGGAACTCTTACATTTCACATTTTACATTTCTGTGATTGCAGCATTAATGCAGAAAAATATAATATATATTTATATAAATAACATAGACATTTTAAAGCAACATATGCTGCCTTCCAGATAAATACTTTATTGCACCAACTTTTTTTGGAATGTGTTGCAGACCTGAAATGCAGAAATGGATGTTTATTAAAAGATGAAATGAAGTTGACCAGACAATTACTCTGCAGACAGAGTAATGCTGTCTGCAATTAAATTAAAGCCAACGTAAATGTAAGGAACACTGTGTTTTCAGACTGTCCCAACTCTTGGGCTAACTAGAAACCTGACATCTCTGTTGGGATTAATGGCACTGCTGGCATTGTATGGAGGGTTGAATTTTAATATGTTAGCAGAGTCTAAAGCTTTCTTGTACCATTCACTACAGTGTTGGTTTACACTTTAAAGTGTCTGTGATTAATATCTTAAGCCTTGTTCTATTCGACTGAATGTCTCAGATGACTGAATTGGTTCATCAGTCTGCCTGTGGGGGCTTGATTATCCTAAGTGAAAATAAATCAGGGAACCACCATCATCAATAGGGCAGTGCTTATAGGTTGGACACTGATTAAGTTGAGAGAGAGAGAGACAAAGAGAGAGTATAAGAGAGAGTGTGAGAGAAAAAATTCACAATTCTATCTAGCCTTTGGTGATATAAGTAATGAGCCCTATCTTTCTAAACCATTGTCTATTATCTACTTATTTGGCTATACAGTAGGCCTATTTGCCTTAGGGTTGATGTAGAAAACCCACATTTAGTTACACATTACATATTATCTGATAGATCAGGACATCTCACACAGCATTGAGTGTATCAGCCATGCAACACACTCCTTCTCAAACTGTTAGAACTGTGGATTTTATTAAATAACTTTGTATTTACAGAATGTGTGACATGACAAAAATCACAAGAGGGAGTGTGAGAAAGCATACATACACTCGCACTCGCCTCGTTTCCCATAGCAACCCAGTTTTTCCGACTGCCTTTCTGAAGATAATAGACAATGTTCTGCTCCTGAAACCTTTTGGCCAAGACATGGTTGTTGTTGGGTTGCAGAGTGAACTTGAAAGGCAATGGGAGACAAACAGGGTTGTATTTTTAGCAGTAGGCCAAACCGCTCAACCTTTTTTAGCTTACCTGAGGAAATAAAAGACTGAGTTAGTGAAGAGAGGCTATAGTTTAATCATGCAAAATCACTAAAATATATGTAAGAAACAAAGTGTGTTTATTTTCGAGCTGCTTTGGTAATGCCCTGAGTAATACTATTATAGATTTTAAGTAAGCTGTTTAGTAATATTCCGCATACCATGAAACATAGTTGGCCTGAGATTAATGAGGCAATTTGCTAGATCTCTGAAAGTAATGGAGAAGCATGGAGAGCCAGTAACCTTGATGCATGATGACCATGTGAAGCGTCTATTGCTTCCAATATAGACATAATTAAATATCTCACCAGATACCATCACTATATATTCTTATAATATATAAAAATATTAACAGTGTTAAAATAGTACACAAAATAACATTTATATATTGTGCCAAAAAATTACCCATATTTATTTAATGTGTAAAACAATCTAAACATTCCATATTGTGCATTACTACCATACTGTGTTATACAGTACACCCTTAAAGAGTGGAGGGCCAACTGATTGCACTCAGAAAATTTGTCAAAGTATAAGGGCACACAATAAATTATATACTGCTCAAAAAATTAGGGGATACTTAAAAATGAAATATCCCATTGATAAACACCCCTAATTTTTCTGAGCAGTGTATGTAGAGTAAATTAAAAAAATATGTTGTTGACATGTCCAGGCCATGTAAATAGAAATAATACAACAAATGAAGGGCAAATAGTGAGGACAGTGAGGACATTTTTGTCAATCATTGTTAAATTTATGAAAGCATATGGTTGGAATATTGATTTATTTGATTGGTATTGTTTTTTCCATGTTTTAACCCAGCGTTTGGCTGGTCATTCCTGATCAATATGCTTTCCTGGTTGTGGGACTCTGGAGCCTGTCCCTGTTCTCCAGGAACAGATATTAGAGATAGACATTAGTGGATCTTCAATGGAACAACAGTCCATCACAGGACTGGTTAGGGGTCACTGTTGCATCAATTGAGCTTGATCCTGTGATCCTCCAGTAAGCCACTGTGGAATTCAATTTGGGTTCCATGTGGTGGTGGGGTGGACTGCTGCCGCCAAGGCATTAATGTTTTATTGCTGTGGCTACAATGCTGTTAGATACAGATATTCAAGGTTTGGAGGTGTTCAGGTTTTGATGTGGAAAGCAGGTTGTTTGTTTTGTTTAAATTACACATATGAACATTACATGCACAGAAAGTTACACCATCTCAAATGGTGTATTTTGATGTTTGATTTTGACTCATTATACAGGTATTGCATTTTCTGTGGGAATAGGCTTTGCTCAATATGAAATATTATCATTGTGCTGATAGGTTAGTGTAAGATAGGTGTGGAGTTTTTATATTATTATGCAATGCTGAATGAATAATAATAAATCATAAGTACATTATATAGAGCATTAAAATAAATGGGTTCATGGTATAAAGCATGATCATTCAGCTAAGGTTATTTGTAAATTTAGCCAGAGATATAAAAACAAAACTTGACAGAAATAGTACATAACAACTTTACACAAATGCCTTTGTGTTACCGAATGCTATGCAGCTGCCAACATGCGTACATTGTAATTGCTGTCCGATAATGCAAGGGGCCATGTTTGCACCCTCTCTCACAGCTCTCACACACAGCTGACACTAAATAGCAAGTACAAATTGAAATGCGATCGTTTTGGAGGAGATCTTTTCAACTGCTAATTTTTGCTTTTAAATGAGCTTTCAAAAACAGGCCTGGGTCACAGCAACCTCATGGCTGGTTATTGGCATGTGTATAGTAATCAGTGGCTTGGAGAGCAAAAGACATACAGTGGATAAGTATTCAGACTCCTTTAAATTTATTACTCTTTGTTTCATTGCAGCCATTTGTTAAAATCAAGTTAATTTTTTTTTCTCATTAATGTACACTCAGCATCCCATCTTGACAGAAAAAACAGACATGTAAAATTTGTAAAAAAAACCAACCCTGAAATATCACATGGTCATAAGTATTCAGACCCATTGGTCAGTATTTAGTAGAAGTCCCCTTTTAAGCTAGTACAGCCATGGGTCTTCTCTGGAATGATAAAACAAGATTTTCCACACCTTGATTTGGGGATTATCTGCCATTCTTACTTGCAGATCCTATCCAGTTCCATTTCAGGTGTCTCCAGAGATGCTCAATTTGGTTTAGGTCAGGGCTCTGGCTGGGCCAGTCAAGAATGGTCACAGAATTGTTTTGAAGCCACTCCTTTGTTATTTTAGCTGTGCGTTTAGGGTCATTGTCTTGTTGGAAGGAAAACCTTTGGCCCAGTCTGAGGTCCTGAGCACTCTTGAAGAGGTTTTCTTCCAGGATATGTCTGTACTTGGCCACATTTATATTTCCTTCAATTGCAACCAGTCGTCCTGTCCCTGCAGCTGAAAAACACCCCCATAACATGATGCTGCCACCACCATGTTTCACTG
>JAVSBV010000107.1:9008-19583 GCA_033117975.1 Parotocinclus spilosoma
AGAGTACATTATAATATGCAGCCGATGGATTGGCTGAATATGGTGTGGTAACTGGGTGACTTTTCTGAGTACAGAAGAGCTGTGACCAAGGGCGAATGAATTTATGTGCGCTGATTGGATTTTTTTTCAAGAGTGAGAAATACCATGTGTGGCGTGTGAGCGTGTGAACTTGCTGGGGTGCGTGTGTCACACGCTCAAAGCGTGAGACTTGAGAGCCCTGCTGCCACCACCACGCTTGAAAGACTGTATGGATTATTCTGGGTTGGTCATACTAGGGGTGTGCCATATCGTATCGTTTGCGATAATACCGGTATAATTTTTAGACGATATAAAACATCCATATCGTGATATTCCGACGTCTTTACGTAATGACGTAATGGATTTACACAGAGTATGTAAAGGTGGTTTTTGGTACAAATTATCATAGCTAAAGGAAGAGAACCAGAAGGTAACACAGTCAAGAGGCAAGAGCCAACCTGAGCCATGTATCATAGTCTAAATGTAACTAAAAGTGGGAAGTTTAATCCATAGCTGGGGGGGGGGTATGAGAAAGCTTTTCCCCTTGCAGTGACTTTTTTAATTCTAGGTATTGAAAGACGTCCTGCACCCTGTGAGCGAAGTAGACGAGCTGGATTGTAAGATTGTAAGAGATCACTCAGATGATGTGGGGCCAGACCATGTAGAGCTTTATACGTTACAAGAAGTATTTTATAATCAATGCGAAATTTCACTGCTAACCAGTGTAGAGACGACAGAACAGGACTAATATCGTATACAGATGGTTCTAAGACTGAAAACAAGGTATCAGCAGCAATGGCAGCTGGACAACCGGAATTAGTAGATTTACTGCAACACTGCTGAATTTACACAGCTGAAGCATACACTCTTCCAAATGGCAGTCGACCACTCCATCACCACACAACAACATAAAATCATGATATGCTCCAACTCCAAATCCTGTTTGCAAGCACTGTATTCTCTCAACACAAATCACCCTGTCATTAACACCATTCTGGAGAAATTACACAACATGTCGAATAAAAAATTTGATAAAATTCTGCTGAATCCCAGGACACAGTGGCTTCACTGGAAATGACAAAGCAGACCAAATGGAAAGGAAAACGTTAAAGGCCCAAATTGCAAACTGTAAACTCCCACTAACTGACACAAAGCCCCTACTTCTTAAATACATAAAAGAAAAGGGGCAAGAAAAATGGAATACGCAAACAAGCAATAAACTGTTTCATTAAGCTGCAGTCCCAAAACATATATAGATAACAGATGGGATCAAGCAACATACTCGAGATGTCGCATTGGACGACATAGGTTGATGCACTCCTTTTTATTTAAGGAAGACACCCCCCATCCCCAATTTTAAATATTAAACATATATTATCTGAATGCCCAAAATAGCTACCTATAAAACTGCAAGTTCAGATGTCAAATACATTAACTGACATTTTCAACAAAGATAAAGGAAATAAAGTACCACACTTCTTGACCATCACCAAACTGAGACCACATTTAAGGACAAGATACCAGAACACTAGAAGTAAGACAATACCTTTCCTGCCATGTAATGGCTGAAGAGCTGCAGTGGTGTTAAACCTTACCAGCCAACCAACTAACAATTCTGAGTGGTTCATGCTTAATCTCATCTGACCATAAAACCTTTTGCCACATGGCATCAGAAGGACAAACAAGACTCATTATGGCAATTTTTTAAAAAGCATCTTCTTTCATGCCCCCCACCCACCACATAATAGAGGCCAGCATTATTTCAAGCTTTGTGTTTATGCTGTCAAGTGCAAAGCATCTCCAGAGCGTCTCATTTCAGCCATAGAAACTTGTAAGCACATCAAAGTTGCCACTGAGCTCTTGAGTGCTTCTGTTATGAATATGCTCCTGTCGGATTTCTTGGTGGCGCTGTACACTTTGCGCTACTTAATAAAATCAAATTTATTTATATCTTTTCTCTTTGAGCTGATGTTCCAGTACCAGTTCCTCTACCTTAGCATCACTCTACTGGTCTTCATCAACAGAAACCAGTCCTATCATGCCCAGGTCCTGCTAGAGTGCAATAACTCCATCATTTAGTAATTAGGAGGCGATGTGCCTCCAATAACTTACTGCTGAGGACCCATCTTAAATCCATTTCATTATTTATTTTACATTTGATTACTAATTTAAAGTTTATTACTGATTGCAATTGTATTACTTACTTAATTGTACTGTTACTACAACTAAATTATTTTAATTAACATCTTGGCCACCCATGAAGGATGGGTCTTTTTTTTGAGACTTCCTTTTATATGCAGGGAGTTTTCCCTTTCCACTGTCACCCTAGGCTTGCTCAATTTGTGATTGGTCTTTTAATTGGATATAATAGGACTGCGGGGGCCTAGTGGTTAAGGTACTGGACTGGATCCCACCTCTGACAAAGCTGCCACAGCTTGGTCCCTGAGTGAGGCCCCTGAGTGAACCCACAATTGCTTGGATTGTAAGACTGTATGAATTGTAAGTTGCTCTGAATAAGGGCATCTGCTAAATGATGTAAATGAATTTGTAAAGCTGTTTTGACAAAATGCACCATTGTAAAAAAAAACAACAAAAAAAAAAAACACGTTATACATTGTATATTAAAAAGGGATGGTACTGCAAGGAATAGTTAAAGACTCAAAAATCTTTTGGCGTCGTCCTTGTATCTTGTGGGTTTTTTTTTTTTTTTTTTTAACCAACAATTTTATTTAGCTGTATTTTTTAAAACAACCTTGCAACCAGTTGTGTAATCATTATCCATATTGATTTAACTTGAGGTTGAAGTTTCCGTTGCTTGTCTAAAATCTTAAATTTTTCAGGCTCTTGCTGGTAGATGATGCAGGACACCGTGTGCTACAATTTATAAGCTAATGGTTGGAGCGATGGCCCGTGATCTTCTTCTCCTAGCCTCAGATTCAGTGGACATCGGTACTCAGAGGTGTCGCCTGGGCCCGGCTGTGATGGCTGAGCTGAATCTCCGGCTTGGTTCTCCGATTTTGGTGCAGCTGCCAGACGGAGCTTCGTGTCTCTGTACAACATGGCCCCGATCTGACCTCGCCGATGCCTACCTGCAGCTCGACACTGCCTGCTGCACCTCGAAACTGGACCAAAGCTCACTTAATGGGATCCGGATTAGATTGGAACAGATCAGACCTCTGAGCTGCGTGATGCTAAAGCGCCTACGTGTGAAAGTTGTCGTGCAAAGCGGCGAGTATAAACGAGCAGCCACTGAGCAGATGATCAAAGAGCTGGTGATGGAGCTAATCACAGGAATGTATGTCCACGATAAACATCTGCTAAATGTCTCGCGCGCTGGAACACCAGTTCAGTACTTGGAGGTGGAAAATGTGAATTCGGGCTCTCACAGAGTGGGACGGGTAACACCTCTGACTCAGATAGATGTGACTTCTGTTCAGACGGTTGAGGCATACAAACGGTGGTCCCGTGGTAGCCCGGGTGTTCAGTTAGGAGGACTGGAGGATGTTTGTACCATGCTGAAGGAGATGCTAATGCTCCCACTGAAATATCCATTCAGCACACAGCGTTTGGGACAACCAGTTGGGCGGGGCTTTCTCCTGGTGGGACCTCCAGGTGTTGGAAAGACACAGTTGGTGCGTAGTGTAGCACGGGAGGTCTGTGCAACGCTCGTGAGTGTCAGCGGTCCTGTGGTAGTGGGATCGAGACCCGGTGAGAGCGAGGAGAACTTGCGGGAGGCGTTCTCCCGGGCCTCAGTGCTGGAAAAGCCCTGCATCCTCTTTATTGATGAGATTGACGCCCTGTGTCCCAGACGTAGTGGAACAAGGGGGGCACCAGAGAACCGACTGGTCGCTCAGCTACTCACACTGATGGATGGAATCCGGAGTGATGAAGGGTTTGTCATCATTGGCGCCACCAACAGGCCAGATGCGCTCGACCCCGCTCTCAGGAGGCCTGGGCGATTTGACAGAGAGGTATGACCATTCATTCATTCATTCATTCGCCATCTTATCCACTTAATCCTGAACAGGGTCGTGGGAGAGCCGGTATCTACCTGGCAGCATAGGATGCAAGGCAGGGCCAACCCTAGAGAGGGCGAACATTCATCACCAATTTAGGGAAGGTATGACTTGGAACATAAAAAAGAAAGAATTGAGGAGACAAAATATTACTTTGGAGAATAAGTATGGTCCTAAAAACAAGAAATTTAATAAAATTCTAGAGAAAGAAGGGAAAAACCCAAGCAAAAAAGGGGGGAAAGGAATCGAAAAGTCTAGAAAGTATGGAAAAGTCTAAAAAAAAAAAGAAAAGGGAATGAAGAAAGGGAAACAAGAAAATGATTACAAATATGAATAATATTAAAAAAGTAAAGGAAAAGAATGTACACAAGTGAGAAAGAGAGAGTATCCGAAGAAAACCCATGCCGTCATGGGGAGAACATGCAAATCACACAGGTGGAGTCCAGGGTCAGATCTGAACCAGTGATTAGGAGCTGTGAGGTGACATTGCTAACCACTGCACCACCATGCCACACACTGTGCAGCAGAGATTCAATATCCAGCAGTCTGTGTGTGTGTGTCTGTCTGTGTGTGTGTGTCCCCACTGTGCAGCAGAGATTCAATATCCAGCAGTGTGTGTATAACGTGTGTGTGTGTGTGTGTGTATAACGTGTGTGTGTGTGTGTGTGTGTGTATAACGTGTGTGTATAGTGTGCGCGCGCGTGTATAACGTGTGTGTGTGTATAGTGTGCACGCGCGTGTATAACGTGCGTGTATAGTGTGCGCGCGCGTGTATAGTGTGCGCGTGCGTGCGTGTGTGTGTGTGTGTAACGTGTGTGTGTGTAACGTGTGTGTGTGTAACGTGCGCGTGTGTAACGTGCGCGTGTGTAACGTGCGCGTGTGTAACGTGCGCGTGTGTAACGTGCGCGTGTGTAACGTGTCCGTGTGTAACGTGTCCGTGTATAACGTGTGTGTGTGCGTGTATAACGTGTGTGTGTGTGTGTAGCGGACCGCGCTGTATGGCCAGGTTCGATTTTGAGGGCGAGAGCGGTGAAGAGCTCTCATTTAACGAGGGCGAAGTGATACGCCTGCTGGAGTATATAGGGGACGAGTGGGCACGCGGTGAGATCAGCGGGCAGGTCGGAATTTTCCCCATCAATTTTGTCGAGGTGATCGAGGACCTCCCTGCTCCGTCGGAATGGAACCAGGGCAAGATGGCACCGTACAGCCCTCCAGCTGCTTCTTCGGCGCCTAAGCAGGTGTGTAATGCCATTCTTATTTTACCAAACGTTGAAAACTTTGTACCGTTTGCTCCCAATCTGTCACGTCTGCGCAGGTCGAGAGGGTCACGGCCCTGTACGACTTCACGGCGGAGTCGGCTGGGGACCTGCCCTTCCTGCGCGGCGACGTCATCGAGGTAATCGAGCACATCGACCAGGAATGGAGCCACGGAAGACTCAAGGGCAGAGAGGGCATATTCCCGAGGTCCTTCACACAGAGACACACAGGTACACCCACCACCGCTGCCACCTGCTGGCGGAAAGGAGAAAGCGCAGCTTAGATCGTAACGAATTACGAGCATTCAGACACACTTTGCTGTGTGGATTTGCCGCTGCTGGTCGTCCGGACCGCTCAGGGTCTCGGGGTGTTCCCCCGCCTATCCCTGAAGAACTGGGGGCACAGGTGTAAACACGGCCTCCATACCTGGATCAAAGGTACGCCAGATCATGGCAGGGGTCGCTGTGTTTGACCCGTACCTCTTGTGGAACTCGGACCCGACCGGTGCTAGACCATAATATAAACACACAAAAAAAAAAAAAAGTGTTCAAACCAATGTTTCCTTCTTGTTTAGGTGGCTTCCAGTTACGTTAAATCAGCCGTTTGAGGAAGAAAACAGGAAACGGATCATCACACAAGATCACTGGATCACTGGATCACTAGTATTAACTCTGCTACCCCATGAAGCAAGGCCGTTTTCACACGTTTTTTGAAGGACTTTTATGCTCAGCCCGACACTGGACGATGAAGATTTCCCCTCGTTTGTGTTTTATGGATTTTTTTATGGATCTCTAAAAGATTCCTTTAACACACGGCTTTTGCGAGTCGTCAGATCCTATTTTAAGTTTGCTGCCACAAAGCTCTTCTTTGCTTGTTCAGGATTAGGTGATGGTGGACAGGTTATAAAAGCTGCTCACATTGACAGACACGGGTTGGACATGCGTTAATTACACGTTTACTCGCCCTTTATTGCTCCCCGTGTTAGGACTGTTATTAGAAACTTGTTTTTCTTTTGCTTCTTAACATCCTTTTGCCCTTGTAAATAATTCGTTCTCACCTGGTTAAATAAAATATAAATGAAGTTGTGGGAAGGAAATACAAGCATTGCAGCTTAATCAAAGCTATGGGTCGATGATCCTAAAACCAGACTCAAATCAGGCCATCGTGGTGGGATACTTTAGACACACCTGCTGACCCTAATGGGGGGTTTTGGAAAGTCTAAGAAGACCCGAGTATCTGAAATAAACCAAGTTCTGAGCTTAATGCAGTTACCTTACAGTTGGTGGTTAGAAAAAGCGAGAAAATTTCAAATAATGTGCACTCTGAGTGGAAAAAAAACTTAATTATTCGTTACGCGTTGCTGTGTATTCACCGATTTCGTTTGGAACAGTGCGTTTTGGCGGCATCTACCGGCCAGATTGTGGAATTGCATCTGAAACGCACGAAACTCGCACTTGCGAAGCGACACAAACATACAATGATATTTTTCTTTTTTATAAAGCATTTTAGGCCAGACTTGTATATTGGAAAAACACACATTTTTTTTTTAATCAAAAGTACAGACTTCAACTAGTCTGGGATTAATACTAAACTGAGTATTGGGAGAAAAAAAAAAGAGGAGAGGGAAAAAAAAAAAAAGGCAAACAAGTTCCCCATTTCCAAAACTTTTATTATCCATTCACGAGCATGAGCGAGTCTTTAAACGGACTCCTGGACGGGAGGCTCGTATCCGTCCGCTCTCTCCACCTTCGCTCCGGTGTCGCCCTCGGCCGGTTTGGCGGAGCTGCTGCTTCCTCCCTCGCCGTGCAGCTCCATGAGCTTCCCCACTGAAAGGCAAACAGGGCACAGGTTACAACGGCGTCTCTAAAGAGGGGTTACTACGGTAACGGCTTCTTAAAAACGCATTTCAGATCCGTTAGCAGGCTTTCTGAATTCTACTGCGGTTACATTTTCGAAACACCAGAGGGTGCCACAGTGCACAGAGCCGCTTTGTTAAGATTTGTCCACAGGACTGGTCAAGAATCTCGTTTTGCTTAAAAAGTGTAAAAAACAAAACAAACAACTCACGTTCAAACTTGGGCTTCTTGAGCATCTTGACCTTCCTGACGTAAACGTCGTGCAGAGGGTAAATGGACTGGCAGGCCTTCTCGATGTCCTTCCCCACGCTGTCAGGGATCCTGTAAGAGACAAAGGGACACAAAAGACATCATGAGGAAGCCATTTATGTTTATTTATCAAAGAAAAACAAACCTAAGGGAAGATAACCTTCCAGTAATAAAAAGAATAAAATAAAATAATAAAATGCGGCAACAAAGTGAAGGGGAAAAAAAACGGTATAGTAAAAAAAAAAAAAAAAAAAAAAAAAGAAGTATCAGCAATCAAAAATAAATCAATAAGTGAAAATAAATAAGTAAATAAACTTAAATAAGCACCAGCAATAAACCTGAAAGAAAAAAAAATGTACAGAGAAAAAAAATAATAAATGCAACAAAAACTAACACCAATTAAGAGGGGGAAAGAAATTTTAAAAAGTACAGACAATTAAAAAAAAAAAAAAAAAAAGAAAAAAGAGAAAAAAAGAAAACAACCCAAAAACAAAACATACCAGCAATAAAAAGGTGTAATTTTTTAAAAGTATTTTGCGAAAATACAAAAATTCCAATAAATTTTTATTTTATTTAAAAATGCTCTAAGAACCAAATTAAGAATAATTAATAAATAATAATAAATAAATAATAAAGAATAAATGTTCTTTAAAAAAAGCGAGGTAAAAAAACCCAGCAATAAAAAAAAGTTACAAAAAAAAGAAAAGAAACAAAATTACCCCTAAAAATATAACAATAAAAAATAAATAAAAAAAGAATAATATAAAAATAATAATAATAAAATAAAAAAAATAAAAACACAGAAGGAAACGTACTGATAGAAGATAAAAATGTAATGGCAACCAAAAAAAACAAAACAACCAATGACTGAACGACGCCGTTTTATCCGGGCTTTTATCCACAGGCTGAACTTACAGTTTGTTGACCACCTCCTTGAGGTCGTTGGTCTGAACCTCGCGAGTCATGATCTCCATCATCTTCTTGCGGATCTGGCGTACCTGCTGGTGCTGGGCGTACGACGTCTTGCGGATCTGATTGGAGCGCTTCTTGGTGAAGCCCACGCAGAACAGCCGCAGCAGGTACCCGTCGGTGGTCTTCACGTCCACGTGAGCCTCGACCATCGTCTGGGGAGACGAGAGACGAAACGTCAAAGCTCAGATCAAGGAAGGAAAACAAGGTGGCGACGTCTAAAGGATTTAAAGACTAACGGACGTTCTCCAGACGTTACCTGCCACTTCTTGACCATGGAGCACATCTTGTCGCGGGTCAGGTCCATGCCGTGGAAGTTGGTCAGGCAGTTCTTGCCCTGGACGTCCTCGGTGATGAGCTTGAATTTGCGGAAAGCCACCTCGTCGTTCTGCAGGTCGGCGAGACTCACCTCGAACACGCGACCCTTCAGCCCGTCGGAGGCGATCCCTGAGAAAGAGAAAAGGTACGGTCCGTCACTCGCTGCCGCACGGTCTGGCCCGTCCAGGGCAGAAGAACCTCTTCATTTGGAACCAAAACTATCACCATCGCGTGTTCCCGACCGCCAAACAACACGCCAGGATGATCAAACGAGGATTCCCAAAAAAAAGTCCCTCTGAATGTATCTACTCTTAACGTTTAAATACTCACTGGTTCCCTGAGTCCTGGTGACCAGAGTCTTTCCCAGGTTGCGAATGTTGAACATGGCCGGGGCTTTAACATCGTACCAGTCCTTCTTGGAGAAAGGATCGACGCTGGAAGAGAAGAAGAAAAAAAATCATTACGAACCAACAGAAGCTCACAAACCACTAACAAACTACAAACAACTAACAAATCACAAAAACAACGAACAAAACAACTAACGCATCCCTAACAAACCACAAAAACTACTAACACATCCCTAACAAACCACTAACAACTAACAAATCACAAAAACTACTAACAAATAACAAAAACAACGAACAAAACAACTAACGCATCCCTAACAAACCACAAAACTACTAACGCATCCCTAACAAACCACTAACAACTAACAAATCACAAAAACTACTAACAAATCACAAAAACAATGAACCAACTAACATCCCTAACAAACCACTAACACGCAACTAACAAATCCCAAACAAACCACTAACAACTAACAAACCACTAACACACAACTAACAAATCACAAAAACAACTAACAAATCACAAAAACAGTGAACCAACTAACATCCCTAACAAACCACTAACACACAACTAACAAATCCCAAACAAACAAACAAAAACCCCAAACAAACAAAAATCACTAACAAATCACTAACAACTAACAAATCACAAAAACTACTAACGTAACAATTAACAAATCCCTAACAAACCACTAACACACAACTAACAAATCACAAAAACAATGAACCAACTAACATTCCTAAATACCACTAACACACAACTATCACAAAAACAACTAACAAATCCCAAACAAACAACAAATCACAAAAACTACTAACACATCCCTAACAAACCACTAATACACAACTTACAAATCACTAATACACAACTTACAAATCACTAATACACAACTTACAAAACGTTTTCTGATTTACACAAAAATGTGACTAAAACCCACCGGCTTTTAACCTCCAGGACAGAGCTTATTTTAAAGGATAATCCATTTTTAAATCCTGGCTGCTCTGAGTGCTCCAGTGATCGCTCCAAATAAAAGATCTGGGAAGGTTGTGAATAAGTTTCTGCCCCCTTGTAACGAATCTTGCTTCCTTCTAACTTCACAGGACGTTACATTTAATTATACGAGCTAGTAGGATGGAGAATCCTGTAGAACTGATCCTGTACTTATTATTAAGCTTAAATAATAACATAATTAAACACAAAGTCTATAAATAATTTCTATTTACTGCTCATGAAAGACGATCGCGGAGGCTGATTGGTTTAAACTGGCCTCTCTGGACATAAACACGCTATATAAATTAGCCTAAGATACTCAAATCCCTTTACGAGCCTGAATTTAATCCAAATCGAGTCCAAGAAGAAAACAAACCGCCATTATAGGAGATTAAAACAGAAGGAATCCATTATCAGTTCCAGAGCTAACTCACGAAGCGTAAAGCACAGTCCGGCCCGCGAACACCATCCTGCCAAAATCTCTATCATCCGTACATTTATCAAACCCCACATCACCCGTAAGCCTTTATTAGACATTAGGAAGACGTTCCGGG
>JAVSBV010000108.1:0-20200 GCA_033117975.1 Parotocinclus spilosoma
TTGGTCCAATTAAGCGGAATTTTGGTCCAAATAAGCGAATAACATTACACGTATATAATAGGATTTGTTTCGGTACTATAGGATTTGGTCCGAATAAGCGGCTGGTCCCATTAACCGGCGGTCCAATTAACTGGATTCGACTGTATATAAGTGCTACCTACTATATGTAGTACTATGCAAAAGTCTTAGGCCACCAATATACATGGTGAGTTAAAAGTCACAGGACACTTCGCGTGCTGCACATAGACTTTTCCCAAAGGCTGGCAAGACCATTACTGAGGTTTGTTGGACGATAGCGGTTCTTCAGACGATCTCTACGTTTCTTGTCGTCCCCAGTCCCAGTTTCTCTGAAGCTGAATATGAGTGATGTAACAATGCTGTGTGAAATTTGGGGTCTTTCTGGGTGTCAGCTCGTGAAGTCTGCTGCTATTATAGGTCAGCTGCATTCCCCGGACATCAAAATCATCAATTCTCAATCTCAGTCTTCAGTTGTGACCAACAGCAAAAGTAGTAGACTTTGTTGTGAACATTTTACTGCGGTACATGCCCAGTAAAGTGGGTCCGATGATGCCATTACTCTTTTGGTTACAGTGGTAACCTAAGACCTTCTTGCTGTGAGGCAGCAGTGCTACCCACAGAGCCACCCTGCTGCTCGTCTACATGCTTTTTATTATAAAGTGTACGAAATAAAACCCGTGTGAGCAAAATAACAGATGCCTATTAAGCAAGGGTGTCTACTTATAGCCATTAAGAGTATAGGCAGCATGCAGGTGGCTGTAAATCAATACAGCATTGACTTACTGCCTTCTGTTGTGTTCATAACAAACAGTATTAATGCATTAAAGTCCTGCACCTTTGAGTCCTAATGTGATTAGATTCATACCCAGTGCATGGAAATATCACAGTGAACTGCAAAGTGCAGACGAAATGACATCCATGTGCACGCTATTAGTGTGCAGCACTCTCACACACATTCACATGTCTCGTTAGGATAATTACGGCATGACACATGCGCTGTAATCGTTGTCTCAATGACACTTTATATGGAGATAAGGCTAGAGAACAGCTGGCTCCCACATGGTGCTTCAGGTGCTTCCAGTCTCTAAGTGGCTGCAGATGTTTTGGTGTTGACAGTATTGTCTAGGTCAAACAATTATTGTCAGACCTTTTTGTAGTATTTTGTGCAACCTGAACCCTGTTTAAGAGAAACAGAACGCACACATATACATTTAAAGTGTAGTTTCATCTCCTTCCAGGTCCTGTGTGGAGTTTGTACATCTCTGTGTGTCTGTGTTAGTTTTCTGTGGGTGCTCTGGCTTCCTCCTACATTTCTCAGACGTGCCATGGGTTACTCGGTATATCTAAAGTGTCTCTGTGTGACAGATTTGGAGTTCATATGTGTGTGTATGCACTGATAGCCTCACGTGGCCCTGAATTAGATCAAGCAGGTTTGGAAGGTGAGCTATAAATCTTTTATTTCCAAAAAATATATTGATGGTTTCACTGAACTCTACTCTCCCAGAATTGTTGGCACCTTTGGTCATGGTAACATGTGTTGGAATTATTCCTACACCTAAATTTTTGACACATTGTAAATCAAGAATGATCACACCCGAGATTATGTTCACTGGATGATCTCGATTTAACTTTTACCTTTAAACTCTTTACAGCTTAGTTAAACCGAGTTCGGAGTTCATTGCAGAATAAGGTGCAGAATTGTTGGCAACTTTACCATTGATTGGTTGTTCCAATAAGTGTTTGGAATCAAATGAAGCCTCGTATGTGTGACTGTAATGATGAAATATGTAAGTGATTTCAATATTAGAGAGAAATTGTACATTTTGGGGGGAATACTGTACAGAGGAGGCTCTAGTACTCTGTTGGGCTGCCTCTAGTTTGGATGCAAGATGAGATACGGTTAGTCATAAAGGCATACAGGTTCTGTATGATATTCTGTAGCATATTTACCCACATCACTACTGGAGTGACCATCAGTCATATACGATGGCTCCCCAGATCATCACACCAGCAATTGGGGAAGTGTGTTGTCCACAGCAAAGGCGCTATTGAAGCACTAACCATGACACTTAAACCCGACTGTCATCACATCCCAAAAAGAACTTTGATTCCTTACTAAAGATGATACAGTGCCAGCCGTTTTTTGTTCATAACACCACTGCAGATGACATTGACAGTGCCTTTCTGAATATGCTAAGTCACTTAATGGGTGCTGTGACAACAAACTTCCTTTAGGAAATGATCTGGACATAGACAGGTGTGTAGTGCCACCTGTGGCTGGATGGTAGACAACGAAACTGTAAGAGCTGCTTGTCCACCGACAAGTTCTTCTTCACAGGTGTTCTGCTGTCTGGAGCCTGTACACTGTGTGTGCTCCCTCACAGAACCATTGCTTCCAACTAGGGCTGCCATGATTAGTCGACTAGTCACGATTATAGTCAACGACTAATTTAATAGTCGATGCGTCATATTTTTTTATTTACATTTTTTAAATACTTTGTTTTTCTCTCCAAACTGCTGCGGCAGTTCCCACTGCTGCGTCTGCCTTTCTGTCCTTGACGCCCATGATGCGCAGTAGTGGAAACCGGGGTAGACATCCAAGGACGTTATACAGACAGGCTCTGGTATCATGTCTACCCAGCTACAGAACTCAAAAGTGGGGGATCACTTTAAGAATATGATGAAGAGGGACCGTCATCTCGGTCCCTCTAAGCTAAATTGCTAGTTAGCTGGTAAAATTAGCGTAAACAGAGCATTAACTTAGTACTTACTCATCTTGATAGCTGTAAAAGTTAACATTAGCGATGGCGATTTGTTTCATTAGCATTAGCACGCATTCATGTGTTTTCTGTAACGTTATAACAGTGATGTGTTTGAATAGGAATGCTAATGTTTTCTACCGTTACGTTTCAGTAGTTCATTCGTTTAATGAACTATGATTTTAATTGTTTTTATTTTTAGTTAGCATATAGCTAAAATCTAATGATGGTTATATAATAGCAGCTGCATTCTAGTGCGATAAGCTGTATGTTTTATATTCAATTAACGTATGATCCGATTAGTCGACTAATCATAAAAAATAATCAGTGATTAGTTGACTATAAAAATAATCGTTTGTGGCAGCCCTGGTCAGCGTCAATGGCTATTTAACGACAGACAAGGTTACATTAAAACTACTCGTATATACCCAGATCAACCCAATTTAGCAGAATCAGAATGTATGTTTTTTGGGCTGTGAAAGGAAACTGAAACACCCAAAAAAAAAAACACACAGACACGAGGAGGACATGCAAACACCACATAGGCTGAGCAGTCAGAAGTCAGGATTGAATTGGGTATACTGGAGCTGCGAGGTGACCACATCAACTGCCACATTACCGTTCCAAAACTTGGGATGCCAAAGCACACAACACATTTACAACAGCATTTAGCAGCAACATGGAACACATCTACAGAAACAAAATCCTTCAATACTCAAGAATCAGGACACAAATACGAGGCAGTTAATAATAATCTCAGTAGAACACACGCGGGAGTGTGTTATTGTGAACAACATCATGGCAGTGATTTTGCCGCAGATCATCACAGTACACAAAAAATAAGTTGCTGCTATCAAACAGTAACAATTCCAAATACAGCATGCTAGAAACAGCAGATCATTTATAAAACATGAACAAGTAACATTTGTTTCTCGCATATGAAAAATAATTTGAAATTAAAATGAAAATGAATTAACAATTAATTTTTGTATCCACTTGTCCCTAGTAAGGGACGCAGGAAAGCCAGGGGGCAAGGTCGGAACAACCCTAGACAGTGTTCCAATCCACTAGCAAGCACATTCATCCACACACCTAAGCACCCACAATGGAATATCCTAAATGTTTTGTAAGTCGTGCATGTTATGGTATTGCTGCATCCCTATTAATTAATTCCTGAAGTACAGCAAACAAGTGTACCAAAAGAACTTTTCCCATAAGGACCAATGTAAGCCACTCCAGAACCCCCAAAACTCCATACTGGATAAGGTATTTGGTGCATTAATAAGAGTTTGTTTAAGTATATTTAAACACTACTATCCTGGCCACTTTGTGTTTCATATAAATCTAAAAACAGCCTCTCACATACACTGGTCAGGGAGTTAAATCGATTAGAATGGAACTTTACAGATGCCCTGAATATGCAGAAAAAATAAACAATGTTGTGTTGTCTTTGTTTCTACTGCAAAGTACTCATACAAGTTTTATTCCTGAGAATATCGAGAACCGAATTTGGCAAGTTGTGAAGCGGTATTTTGATAGTGCATGGTATGCAGTTTGGAACATAGCCTGTCCCAGATTTCATTTAAACTATTTTGCAAGTGAATGCAGAATCAGTTCATTCAAACTGTGAAATCAATTTGTTATGAAAATATACAAAATTTGCAACAATAATGGTGGCAGTCACTGGTGACATCAAACACCATGTCTGTCATACTGAAAGATCACAATCTCTGTTAACTAGCAAGCCACTGGAATAGTGTGACAGTTCAGTTTCTGTCTCATATCACCCAGTTCTAGGGTTTTCATGTTCTCTGCAGGGTTCTCTCCTCACCCTCTCCCTTTCTAGATATAAACTAACAATATATACTCCATGATATATCCCTCTACACTCACCAAGCACTTTAATAGGAACACTGTACTAGTTCTTTGTAAGGCTTTCCTTGACTCAATTATTTGCTGCATGAATTCCCAAATTTTCCGATTTTTCAACTGCACTTTCCTGATGCAAGTGTCCTTGTTTACCACATCCCAAAAGATACTGGATTCTAAGCCACTGAACAATGAATTCCCAGTCGAACAGCTTTTGCTTTGTGACATGCTGCATTGTTTTTTAAGCAGCCATTTCAAGATGGGTAAATTGTGGTGATGAGGTGCACCTGGTCAGCAACATTACCCAAACAGCTTGTTGCATTCAAGCAGATTGTGTCTTATTACAGTGTGTGCCAAGTAAATGTCCCTACACCATTACGCCATCTAGACCAGCCTTGACTCTTGAGACAAGAAAATGGATTTATGATATCGGCAAGATTCCAATTTGGCGTGGTCAAAATTAAATACAGCAATTACAAAAACAATACCTGCCTAATGTAAACTATTTGTTTAATAGGTGCTTTTACTAGAAACTAGCATGTGCAAGCTGTTATCTTGTGTTCCGGGTGTGTTGTTAAACCAGATTAAACACAGCTCGTACGTGCCTCGCATGGTCAAAATGCAAAATTTACTTGTGCATTCTCAAAGCCCTGATGAGTATCTGGTTGAGATCATGACTAAGCTTTAAACAAGTAACATTACTACACAATTGCTTTAGTTACAAAAGCAACACCACTAATTACAAATTTCAGTTCTTTTCCAAGAAAACGTTAATTCCTACAACACTGAAAAAACTCAAATGAAAAGAAACCAATATAAATAAAATACTGCACTAGGTCTGTTCAGTACAGTATGTTTTAATGAATAAAGTATTACGCTATACCTGTACTGTAGTAAAAAGAAACTTTAGTGATTAGAATACAGTATGGCAAATTTATAAATTTACAATAAATGTATCTTAAACAACATGCATCTGCAGCCAGGAATGATTAATAACAACAGTCCAACTTTTGCATTATTCTTACTTCTTGGGCACTCAACCTGTCAATAGAAGAGTTTTTCCGAACAGCTTCATTTTTAATAGTTAAAAATCTGTTCAATGTATTGCCTTGCAATCTGTTGCATTTAATTCAAACACCAGTGACCTCTTATAAAAAAAACTCTGTTCTCTGTGTATTCACATGAAACTTTACATTTAACATAAAACGATGCTTGCTACCAAGATGATTTAAGCATAATATATTCATAATCATAAGGCCTATCGGAAACACATTCATCAGTGGATCTACTACATCACTCATGTAAGCCAGCTAAAAAAAGCCTTCCCCAAGCTGCAGTTTCAGGGCTGAAATTAAGAAAATACTAACCGCCCAAAATAACTGAATTCTTGTAGAAACCAAAATAATAATAAAATAAAACAAAATAATAATAATACATTTTAAAAAACCCCAGGCATGATACCAAAGATTAGTGCAATTTACACCATTATGCATATATTTTAAAACTATAACACTTTTCAAAACGCATAGCAGTAAAAGCAATTTTTTTTTAATTAATCAAGCTGAATATGCTTATTCAATTACTACCGCTATATTGAATATACAGGAATTTCAGTACTCAAAAAACCTTAGAGCTTCGGCAAACCAACAAACTCTGAAAAAGCCCCAAAATTTTAGACAGGGTTTAAACAGCAGAGGATATGATTAAGGGAATGTAAAACAAAATTTAAATGAATTATGATTTCTGAAGTCAAAAGGCTAAGAAAATAACCCGAAAAATTATTGAATTCATCGGGTTAGACGACCAGCCTTTTTTAGTGGTGGAAGAATAGTTGTGCCTGCAAGTATTTAGTACATTTTCTCATGGAAAAAGTCAGTAAAAACATTTTTTTTCTAAGACAATTTTATTGTTTATGTAACCAGTAGCACTCATCACAACTCAAACCAAAAGTTTGCAGCCAGTCAATGTGATCATATCGGTATCGGCAGCATAAACCATGATCGAAGGAACCCTAATAAATAATTATAAACCATAATCGACCAATCCGGCTGATTCTGTGCCGGTCACAATTAATACACAAACACAGCCACACGTATTGATGATGAAGAAGTGTTAGATTTCACTTTAGTTTTTCACTTTTTTGTGCTACTCCCTATGTCTATAACACAATATTAAAGAGGAAGTAGGGAGACTAATGAGAGGATAGCGATCTATTTCAGACAGAGCCCTGTTTAAGTGTGGAAATGGTGAGGGAGTCTACAGTGAGTGCCATTTGCTGAGCATGGCGAAAGTAAATGAGGAGAAACATCGCTAAAAATGTTTGAAACAACGCATTTAATGAAACAGTTAAACATTATTAGCATAACTGAACATGTGGAATTTGAAAAGTATAAAGGTAAAGCTAGCAAGAGCATTGAGCCAGGCAGAAGCCCCACTATCTTTCTTGAGTAATGAAGGAGGTTTAATAGAAAAGCTAAAAAGTGGAAACAGAATCAAAGCATTAAAACTGACTTGTCAGTTCTCTCATCTAGTTTGACACGTTTCTGTTTACACCCAAGAATCAAACAACTTTTGACTTTATTTGGTTTTCTGGTGATCTTGTTTACTGAAATAAAATAAAATGCATCTTTTTTAATGTTTGAAATATTCCCTCATTTTTGTGAGCAGTGAATTTGGAGTATTTTGAACAAAAAGTATACATGACTCAATTACACATTCCATAAGGAGACTCTGGTGTCATCATTTGATGTGTACTTGGCAACATATATAAAATATCAGACCAATGTTTACTTTAATACAGACTTACTTTCCTGCACTGTGTTCACTCAGATAAAGACAATAGATAGGCAACCAATCCATTAAATTTAATCCACTAAACATGACCAGATATACCACAAAAGCTTAACCACTGGAAGAGAAAAAACAACAACATTTTCTGACAAAAAAAAAAGAGAGCCAAAGCAAGCAGAGATGGCAAACAAAGTGCTTAATAAAGAGTCATAAACTAAGCAAACAAATTCTGAGCCTGTGCGTTCAACCACTTTATACAAAGGGTTTAAATAGCAGGGGATTCGATTAAGGAAATGCAGGGACAGCTGAGTAGAATCAACACACCAGAAAAATGTGACCACAGAGCTGTGTTAGGGACGAGTAAAAGGGTGAGAAAATCTGGGATGGAACTCCGAGGACGCCGGCATAACAGTTGGATTCATGTACAATCAAGATTTTTTTTTTTTACTTGTCAGAACTGTTTAAAAATAAGTAGAACTTAAAGTTAGTAAAAAATGTGTTAGTTTTGTTCTCCTGCAGTGGTCAACACAGTCATGATTAATTGCAGCAGCTGCAAATCAACATAGAAAATGACATGAAAATGACAAATGACACAGGACAAGTAAACTGTAATAATTGTTCGTGCTTAGAGATGGGTATCAAAACACGGTTCTGAAATTCCAAGAACTGTTTAAAAAAATGATTCCAAATATGTGTTCCTACTAACGTGGTCTGTATGAAGCAGCCACCTCAGCCTGAGCTGGCATGTTACATAATCACGTAATTTAGTTTTAATACACACTGTTGGAGCATCAGAGAAAAATGCCGCTCAAACGTTTTTCTCCATTTTGAGAGAAAACAAAAAGGCTAAATGCAATATGTGTGGAAAGTTCATCTGTAGTAAAAGAGGTTGCACCTCCAACAGGGCAAAACATGGAGGCACTAGCACGAAGTTAAGCTTTAGCAGTGTATACAGTTCAACTGACTGTAGGTTCCTAGCCCAAATGCTAGGTCTGATGGGAGAGTCTCACAAGCCTAACGTGAAGACAGCAAAATGTGGTTTAACATCTAAAAACGAAGCTCTAGAACTTGCACTGTGTTCAGTTGCACTGACTTAATCTTTACTCCTGAAATGACAACCTGTGAACCAAAAGGACAGTGAACTTTATTTTAAGACTTTTTCCAGCTTTTTCCCCTGTTTAAACCTAAATATGGGTGTATATGGTGTGTGACATGGAATATAAACACAATATGACATTGTTGACTTCTACATTCAAAACCTTTCACCTGTTGATCACTTAAGAAGAAATCCCCTATTTATTAAACTGAAGCTTATTGTTACTTGTTTCTGGGTCTAAGTACAAGCGAGAGTGTCAAGCTTAATTCCCTCTTCTTTCCATATATAACAATATCACTGCACTTAATACTTACAATCACTTAAGACTGCAAATGCAACAACAACAAAAACAAACAAATAGCCCTTTGCTTGTGTGTTTTTGTTGAATTTACCAACATGTGATTCTATTGGTTGTGTTCTTGGGCTACTGCTTACTTGTACTAAAAGTTTTGTCTACTCGGAAGAATAAAAAAGCCAAAATTGTGCTCCTTAACCTGAGCGCCTGGGCAATGTATAAGTGGGAATCACAGTAGACAAACAAATCGGAATTTGGGGGTTAAACATGCATGGACTCAATCGTATTGTACTCTCTAATTAAGACGTGTTCCCTTTCAAACTAACGCTTTGTTGACAGTTTTGTTCCAAACTCCTAAGTTAAACTTCTTACCAAAAGTTTAATTATTGTGCCTAGTTACCTACAGCGACTTAATATAAACTGAATATTTAAATAAAAGCCCTTTGAAGAAAAAAAAAAACATTTCTGGTCATAAACCAATAAACATTATTATGGCTGTACATCTGCCTACAGCATTGAAGTTTGTAAAATAAAGTCTAGGTCATTTACAAGCTTGCATGTTTCTAATCAGATTTTTTGAGGTTAACTGCCAAGTATGAAAAAACTCCAAACCGCCACAGCCCTAATCAGGGGTGCGCTCATCCCATGTTAACATGAGGTCAATATTAATACCAGAGAATTGGCCAACATGACACAGATACTGCATACCAGTGTATGTTATTATTTCCAGCCAGTAAGAAATACAGATCCTGATGCAAGCTAAAAACCAGATTTGCACACCCACAGCGTTTGCAGCACATAGATTAATATTTCAAATGGCACTCGCTCAGCATATTTGATCCAATTCTGGCTCGCAGGATGCCGCCATCATAGGGTGTAAGGTGGGATCCAACACATGGCACCAAACCATAGCAGAGCGAACACACTTGCACACTTACTCATGGGCACTACAGAAACACCAGCTGACCCAAGACATGCGTGTGGAATGTGAAGAAAACCTTGCGAACACCCACACAGACATGGGAAGTTCATGGCAACTCCGTACTGGAGCTGTGAGTCAACAATGCTAACCACAGTGCCACCCATGTAGAGGTCTTATTTATTAAAATTGCCTTAAATGGCTTTTTTTTATTTGGTTTGTGAACTGCGAAGGTGTGGGTTCACCTGAATATATAAAGGAAATTATATTATGTTGCAATTTACTGAACATGACTGTGAATAACAAACCTGAATACAGAAGGATTATTTACATTTATGGTCAACTCCACCTTAACTGCTACTTTATGCTACTGGCATTAAACTTAATTGGCTATACATTAAAATTAGCAATGCCTAATGCTTTTAGTTATGATTTCTTAAATATAACAAGAACCAGTTTTAAAAATGTACTATAAAAAAGCACTACAAGGTTTAATACAAATTTTGTGCTGCATAGTTGCAATAGCAGAGCAGGACATCCCATCTCCATAAACAAAACATAAAACGTTTGAAGTTTCTACTACTGTTTTAGCTGATGTTATCAATTCTTTGTTGGGCTTAACTAAGCTGGATGGCTTCATGTTAACCTTACTGAAGTTAAATACTAATTAAATGCATGTCCTGTACAGTAATGGAAGATGTAGTGTTTTTGGGAAGTTTTAAAATGTAACAAACCCTTGTGTTGACAACACAGACTTAAAACAGCTCATATTTTAACTACTGGCTGCCAAATGATTGTAGGTAAATTTTACACATTTTACATGTGAAAAGAAAGCACATAAAACATCTGATAGCAATGGCAAAATGCCCCTTTAATGATGAGTAATCGTTTCATTTCTTATATCATTAATCACAACTACTCCCACCTGCAGTGGGATTAAGGTAATGTGAGAAATCATCTATGAGAAATATATTTATTTATCATATTTTTGTTAAATAGCAGTGTTTCAGTACAGCAGCACAGGACACGATGCCATTCCCCAAATTTCAACACCAGAAAAGCTGAGATCATTTCAAGATATAAAAGGCAACACGGCAAACATTTACATGTCATAATCAAGACTACATAATGTATTTAAGGTGGCACATACCCCTGTGATATGACTCTGCCGTCGATTGGGCAGCAGAGCATCCTTTATACCCTATCTAAACAGCTCTTTTTAGAACGATTGGTTTTGAGTGCCTGCTACTTTAAAGGATAATGAGCCACTATTCACACCACCCCACACTGCTTCAGGCTACATGTGAAATCATTCCAATCATTATTTTAAAGGTATTATATGCTTAATAATTATGCTGTGTTATGAAATTTAAAAATGTCACATTAAACATCTGGAGTATGTGTATACTAAATACTATACTAAAACTAAATTTAACTACTTAAAATTTGGCTTTTAGCTCTTAGGGCCTTGAATATCAGAATCAGGCCTTCTTGGAAATGATTCACACTTTTAGTGTAATGCACGTCATTCAGCACGAATGGCCATTTAAATAAAACCCCAGAACAGCACGGAGTGTAAGTATATAGAGAATACAAATTTATATCAGCATCTCAGCTACAACCTAAAAAGGGTCTGTGTCTGGGTTGCGAGGCTGTAAAGTGCAACGTGATGTAACCATATTTTCAACTAAAAACACCTAGTATAAGAGACTTTCACCAATGGGTCCTTTTGTTACTGTCTATACGTTGTTTTATTTATATTTTTATATATATATATATATATAAATGCATTTGTATGCATTTCTGTTTATTACATCTATTATCTTAATACAATTATATTTTTGGCACATTTTCGTATTTGGTACCTACATTTAGTTCTCTGCTGTGCTTGAAGGGTGAGCAGTGCACATACTAGAGATGGATCCAAACTGATCCAGCATGGATATCTGGTACTGTACTGTTATCACTACACTTTAGATACACTGCATGTTAATGCAGATCAACAGCAAGTCAAACTCGACTTTCGAGATCCAGGAATTGAGCGTCTTGTTTTTTTATTAAGGTCTTCTTGACAGCTTACAATTCTCTACATTTGTGGCTTAAAGCTCAACAAAAGGGTCAAGTGAAACTAGAAAGTAGACGGATAATAAAATGCATCAAATACATTGCTAGCATCAGAAAGCGTGTATGAGAAATAACCTTGGCTTGCTGTTGACCTGTACAGTGTATCTAATACGTAGCGATAACAGTACAGTATAAAGCTATTGCTTTCGAAGATGAAAATAAAGATTTAAGACACAGGAGGCGAAGTCCCAACATGGATAGGCAGGTTTCCATTATGAAATGTTTTTTTCCCCCCAGATTACGTTTTTCCCGCAACTACTGCTTCTGCTACGCACAATGCATTGCAGCCACAGAATACACCTTCAAAATAAAATACACATAACCCTTCTGCGTTAGGCAGAACAGGTACAATATTACCATCATTCACTTAGTGATGCATGTCTATTTCAGCCTCAATGTACCTTTAAACGCAATACCCACAATAATAATGATAATATTAAAGTATAAAGAGTTCTTGTATCAGTAATTGTGTATTGGAGTCAAATTTAAATTAAAAAGTCCATCAGTCCATCACCAACCCATATGGTCAATTCGGATTTCATTTTTCAGTCCAAGAATTACAAGTGATACTATGCATATATGTTTTGTTTAAAAATGTCTTATTGTTCTGAAATGTTTGAGTTCTTCCTCTGCTGCTTACTTTTTTAAACAGCAATCGTTTACTCTAAAGAACTAGAACGCGAACACATGGCTGTAACCTAAATAACACTATCACTGCTCGCCAACTACTATTGCACTATACAGGAAGAGCCTGTTTAGTGCACTTTGGAGCACAACTGAAATCAAACGTATCCTCAATCAGTGCATGTCATCGCGGATCTGTCTATTAAATGTTGTTTAAATATTGTGCACGTATGACCGGCACAGAATAGGTTGGATGAGACGGATTGACCAATCACACTAAAGGGCCCTGTCAATGAAAATCTAGACCATGTGCATACCTTTTCACACTTGTACAAAAAACTTTATTTAAAAGGAAAGTTTAGATCAAATATACACTGTGTGCAGAATTATTAGGCAAGTTGTATTTAAGAGGATTCTGTTTATTATTGAACAACAACTATGTTCGCAATCAACCCAAAGGACTCAAATATCAAAGCTTAATATTATTGGAAGTTGGAGTGGGATTGTTTTTAGATTTGGCTATCTTAGGAGGATATCTGTTTGTGCACATTACTATTACTGTGCAGAATTATTAGGCAACTTAATAAAAACCAAATGTATCACACTTGTTTATTTTCACCAGGTAAACCAATATAACAACACAAAATTTAGAAATAAACATTTCTGACATCGAAAAACAAAACCAAATCAGTGACCAATATAGCCACCTTTCTTTACGATGACACTCAAAAGCCTGCCATCCATAGATTATGTCAGATGCTTGATTTGTTTATGATCAACATTGTGTGCAGCAGCCACCACAGCCTCCCAGACACTGTTCAGAGAGGTGTACCGTTTTCCCTCCCTGTAGAGCTCCTGTTTTATGAGGGACCACAGGTTCTCTATACGGTTCAGATCAGGTGAACAAGGGGGCCATGTCATTATTTTTTCTTCTTTTAGACCTTTACTGGCCAGCCACGCTGTGGAGTATTTGGATGCTTGAGATGGAGCCTTGTCCTGCATGAAAATCATGTTTTTCTTGAACGATACCGACTTCTTCCTGTACCACTGCTTGAAGAAGGTGTCTTCCAGAAACTGGCAGTAGGTCTGGGAGTTGAGCTTCACTCCATACTCAACCTGAAAATGTCCCACAAGTTCATCTTTTATGATGCCAGCCCATACCAGTACCCCACCTCCAACTTGCTGGCATCTGAGTCAGAGTGGAGCTCTCTGCTCTTTACTGATCCACCCTCAGGTCCATCCATCTGGCCCATCAAGAGTCACTCGCATTTCATCAGTTCATAAAACCATAGAAAAATCTGTCTTAAGATATTTCTTGGCCCAGTCTTGTCGTTTTATCTTATGTTTCTTGTTCAAAGGTGGTAGTTTTTCAGCCTTCTTTACCTTGGCCATGTCCCGGAGTATCGCGCACCTCGTGCTTTTTGATACTTCAGTAACGTTGCAGCGCTGAAATATGGCAAAAATGGTGGCAAATGGTAACTTGGCAGCTTCATGCTTGATTTTTCTCAATTCATGGGCAGTTATCATGCTTATTGCGACCCTGTTGGCAATTTGCAATGAAACCCTTGACTGCTCGGTGGCCACGCTTTAAAAGTTTGCCAACTACAAGACTGCTGCATCCCTCTGCAAGACATCTCTCAATTTTTGACTTTTCAGAGTCTGTCAAATCTCTCTTCTGACCCATCTTGCCAAAGGAAAGGAAGATGACTCATAATTAAGCACACCTTATATAGGGTGTTGATGTCACTAGGCCACACTCCTTCTCATTACAGAGATGCACATCACATGATTTACTTTATTGGTAGATTCAAGCCTATACAGTGGACTAAGACAACATATATGAAAAGGATGATGTGATCAAAATACACATTTGCCTAATAATTCTGCACACAGTAAACCACGATAACTGCAGGGACCAAGAAGCTCAAGGCTGAACCTAAACCAACATCCACTCATTATCACTGTATAGCAGTATAAACACTCATTACACACCTCAACTCATTGTTCCCCATGTTTTCTTACCTATTGACAATCTACACATATGAAAGTCACTTACTTGAAACATTAATTTTGGTGTGCACAACTCAACGAAATTGTCATACTATTGTCAGCTATCTTAATAAGTACCTGTACAGTCAATTTAGCTTTGTGAAGACACAAAACAAATTAAACAAGACTTCAAAAGCCTTGTTTTAGCCCATGGCTTGCATTAAGCATACAAGATGATATTTTAAATATTGATTCTCAAACAGCAGCAAACCATGGAATACCAAATAAGTGTTTAAAAGCAATCATTCGTTGGTTTACTAGAAGAAACATTTAGGGCTGTCACAATTATTACATTATCCCAATTATTTAGGATAATCACATATTATTGCAATTATCTAGGCCTAAAAGTAGCAGTCATTTAACAGTTGTTAGATTTCTGCGAAAAGTAAAAATTAACTGAGTGTACCAGGTCGAGGCAACAAAGTTTGAATAAAAGAAAAAACAGTAAACATATTCACTGAGACAAAATGGATTTGACTAAAACAAAGGTTTGAATTGTCAAGCTTGGTTCTGTAACATGTAACTTGTGTTAAGGGTAACGCTGAGTAAGGTTGGAGTATCTGTTGGCCGTGTAGTTAATTCTCCATTTTTGGCACGTATGCTAGCAGAATATTTTTTGTTTGCTGTTAATTTTACTTCGTTTTTATTTTTGCATATTTGTAGTCTCGTGTGTGGGCTTCTGGGTGCATGCAAATAAAGTGCAGAACTTTTGACAGTAGCATTTGTACTTAATTAGCCATGTACAGAAACTGTTCAGCACAATTCTTACACGGCAACTATCATCAGCTTAAGTATCATGACACTGACAGGTCTAAGAATGTTATTAAAAGTCAAATTTGCACTTCAGTTATTGGTCCAAGAGATCATGTGATCAATAATATAGTATCACAGACAAGTGGCTATACAGGCAAAAAAAGTCATTTGTCAAATGAAAAGTGTTGCAGAATACTACTGCTTTGCCTCTCGAAGTTTATTGATAACCAGTTTTGGGTTTCATTAGGGCTACGTCACTCTCAGCACTCTCAGGTTCATGTCCTTGTAACTTGCCACTGTTAACTCCAATAATATAAACCTGCAGTACAAAACGCCAAAACTGCACCAAACAGCAGAATTATTTTTATACCTGGTGTTACTAAAAAACAAATGGGAAAAAAAACTTGCATGAAAAACACAGCTAAAAGTAATTATACCATTATACCACAAACAAGAAGTGAAGATCAAACTATGTAACCTGAGTCAAAGACACTGGATATTGCAGCAGTGTAACATTATATATGGATGATTAAGTCATGATGTTAAGAAATAAACCTACAAATCAGTACAGTATGTAGAGTATTACACCAAGATCAAAACTTCAGATCAAATCTTCACTAATAACACTAATTATTACTGTAGTAACAAAAATGATGTATTTAAACTTACTTTGTGTTTACAAAGTGGAGTCTTAACAGGTGTTTCAGTATAACTGCAATGGCGCTGTAGTATGGCAGCAGTGGTGTAGCTAGTAAAGTAAGACTATTGACCAGATGCTGAGGTTTCAATTCCCATAACAGCCAAGCTGTCACTGTTAGACCATTTAACAAAGCCCATAACCCCCACAATTGGTCGGATTTTTCCATGTACAACTGTATCAATCGTACTCAACCCTGGGTGACAACTGTACCAAGTCAAATGAAAAATCCTGAAGGCTTGAGGAACAGAAAGGCCTAATAAACATACATAAATTATGGTTACAAATGTTTCGAGTCTATGCAACAGAAGCGCAGTTCTTGGCACTAAATTTGATTTAGTTTGTCCATGTTACTCTGCCAACCAAGTGTTTGACATTGATACAATCATTTCACTTTCAGTGGAAACAAGAAATACACAATTTATGGTGATGTCAATGATGCGGTTCAAGTAACGAGGTTCATATTAGAAATGCGCAGACCAATCAGTGACCGGTGACCAGAATTCGTAAGTTTTCACAATTGGCTAATCAGTCTTATATAAATGCTGTGCAAGTCACATTTAACTTGTGCAGCACACAAACACAGCCTAAAGAACCCAGTGCTTTTGCTTAATTTAATACAGTTAGTGTGTGCTGGGAGCTTTAAACACATGTTAACCACTCACAGTTTAGTTTATGAGACTGCTGCTGACATATTAATGATAAGGAACCATTAGATTTCAGGGGTGTTTGGGGCATTACTTACTCAGCTAAATAGTTTATCTCTATAAATTGCAAATCTAATGAGGGAGTAGGGTAATATTTGGACACAGCCAAGTCTTCAGCGTGGTGGAAGCTGCTCAGATTATATCTATAGCTAAAATAAGCCGCTATGGAACAACTCCGAAAATGTTCAGAACAACAAATCTAGCAAGAGCGCACAGCCAGCAGCACCACAACATATCTTTAACAATCTTTATTCTTTAGCAATGAAGAAGATTCTATTAAAAGAGAAGGTAAACAAAAATGTTTCTGTGTTCTGTCATTCAGAATTCCTAGACAGAACATTTTTTTTTATTTTTTATCAGCTGTAGTTTAAGAAAAATGAAATTTGTGCATCTCTAGTTGATATTATCCATCCTAAATCTGATTATGTATTAGTCAAAACAATGAACAAAACTGACTAATTGAAAATTGGGTATTTGATGAATTGATGGTGGTGCGTGCAAAGGACTTCAATCCATATTGAGTGGTGCAGAAACACGACAGTACAGTTACTTTCTAGAACAAGGGTGTCAAACAAGACCATATACAACCTTCTGCGCCACTCCATCTAACCTGTGCTACTACTAAAACATTTATCTGTTCCATAATACACTACTCTTCAGCATTTACCCATCACTATGTATGGTATACGCAACAATTCATACCCAACTTATCCGAAACATCATCAGTCTTGGATACATATAACTTAAAGCAGGAGAGCATGAATCCTCACACAGATAAGCCTGTGTTATTTCACTATAAAGACGATGTAACGCTTATGAAAGGAGACATTACCTCACACTCACGGCAGTAAGTAAAAAAAGAGTAACAGGATTCATTGTTTAAAAGCTTAAAGGATTGCTCTTCATTAACATTATGGATTCCTGAGTGAAGCCGCTCTCAGCATTTTGGCTTGACGGGGAAAATAAAGGAAATAACGCAAAGCGTGTCACTGGTTAGTACAACCTGTGTGTGAATGCATGGTCAAATTCTAATAACTACGCAACATTCAGAAGAACATAGAATTATTTTGATTGATGCATAAGGAGTAAGTTGAATTGAGGTCTGATGACAATGACTTGAAAACGGAAATTATGTCTCTTCAAATCCGAGAGGTGTAACAAGCAGCAGTGTGTTGTCCTGCACAGAAAACGGACAATGTTTGGAGAATGTGTTTGTTGACATAGGCCATTTAATCATCTAGACACACAAATGGTCAGTCCAATTGTCAAAGCCCGTTTTTCCCTAGACATCGTTCAAAAATCCTAGATCAATGTGTTTTCGTAAAACACGTTTTGAACTTCAAGTAAGTAGCTAGCACTTATCCAATTTGAAATCAACTAAAGAAAAAAAAAAAAGTAAAGGTGGCTGCAGAAATTGAGTTTGGCACCCCCGCTGCAGATCTTCTACCAGACGTGGAGGAGGATTGTGTTTGCTTTAAACACCAGGTTCCGGCTGAGATCTGATGGCAAATTAGATCCTGCAAACATGGTCAGATCCAATGGCTGACTGGAGTCACCGTGTACGCTTAGTGCTAGTGAGGTGACTCGCAACATGGTGCGTCTTTCCTTCACAGCAGTGCGTGTCATTACGTGTAGGCAGCCCGCTGTATTTGGACGGATCTTCGCACAGCCCACCCAAGCCGAGTCTGATCTCGCGACACGGCCCTGATCTGGTGGCATAGGCTAGTTGTTATTTACATCAGACGGGTGTAAGTTAGCCAGATAAGCGGAGCACATATCGAGAGTTACGTAGCTAGTTGCAGGCTAACGTCCATTCCAGCCATCAATGTGTAACAGCAGATCAGATCACAGATGGCTTCGGAGATAAGAGACTGTCTAATGTGCCCAATGACAAACTTCTGTACGTCCCCTACAGTGTGGAACACGTTAAGCAGCAGGCGATGGCGATATCCGCTGCTGGGTTAGGCCCTGAGCACAGCCTTCGTTGCAGCATTAGGCTAACTGGCTAGCACCGACTGGACCCGTAACTAGCAACGTGGGTTGTGGGGAATCGCGTTGAAATTCATCCCAGTCGCACTTTGTGGGCGTAGTAAAATTCTCAGCATTCCGTAACATGACGGCATGTAGTTTGGTGGCGGTTAAATGATAGTAGAGAAGGTGGAATTTGACGGCTTAAGTAGCCACACTGCGCTCACCATAATTAAGTAACATTAGCTTTAGCTCGGGCTAACTCGTTAGCATAGTTGGCTAACTAACATTAGCTTACCTCAGATACTTCATCCTCGTCGCTGCCGGATCCGGGGCCCGACGAAAGCACTGCGGCTGCGGTCAGTTTGAAATCGAGTCTATCCGCTGCAGGCCCACCAGGCTCGCCGAACAAGCGCACTTTCTTGCCCCCGACCCCCAAGCCGAGGCCTCCCAGCCCGGCTGCTGGTGTAGCTGCGACCCCCATGCCGAGCGCGGGGGAGCGCGGACTCACCGACTCCAGCTCGTCCTCGAAGCCGTCCGTCAACATTGCCGTCCCGGCTACTGCATCCTGCATATTCTTCTAAATAATATATGTGTTAGTAAACCTAAGGCGGTCCTCTCGCTTCCGTTGGGGTTGTATTGTTCTAAAAGGAGCCCGTTTTACTTCAGAAAAAACCCTCAAACTCTCCTGAAGAGATTCGAGAAGAGATTCTCTTTCCCCCAAGCCATTAACTTTCTAACAACCTAGCCTGACGTCGTTCTATTTCTGTATAGCCCCGCCTCTGTTAGAAATCTCTGACGCCTATTGGCCAACGTCTCGGAATTCTCCGGGATGAATGGCTGAGCGGGACGCCACTCAAAAGGAAGCACGCAATGTTAAGGTTGGTTTACAGCACGGCTATAAGAGTTTAACGCCAGGAAGCTTTACATTCAAAATACGATTGGATGTCGTTGCGTCTGTCACTCGCTCCCGCCCTTTGGATACGCCTATTTGTGTCTTATGAGAAAAGTAACTTAAGAGGATAATAGGCTTTGGGGTAACAAACCTCATGACTGTACAAAGTTTAGTCTACGTTCAGAAGATACCTGCCATTTGTCCAAACACAATCACAAACGTGTGTCAATGCCCTTGTTCAGAGAGACCTACAAGTAAAATGTATGCCCTTGCTCAAGGGTCCAACGGTTCAGTGCAGTAAATCATTGCACCTGTGTGATTTATTGCATCACATACACACACACACGTACATACATGCTTATGTATACACACACATACAGTGGGTACAGAAAGTATTTAGACCCCTTAAAATTTTTCACTCTTTGTTTCATTGTAGCCATTTGCTAAAATCACAAAAGTTCATTTTATTTCTCATTAATGTACACTCAGCATCCCATCTTGACAAAAAAACAGACATAGAAATTTTTGTATTTTTTTAATAAAAGACAAATTGAAATATCACATGGTCATAAGTATTCAGACCCTTTGTTATGACACTCATATTTAACTCACAAGCTGTCCATTTCTTCTTATCCTT
>JAVSBV010000108.1:39309-57085 GCA_033117975.1 Parotocinclus spilosoma
CATGCAGACTCCACACAGAAAGGACCCAGGTCTCTCCACCCTGGGATTGAACCCGGGACCTTCTTATTGTGAGGCACATGACATTAAGATGGAGCTCAGTTTGACAATTAAGAAGGTTGCTGCTGAAGGTTTATTGACTGGCCCCAAACACAGCCTGAACACTTCCATTAAATGTGATTAAGCAAGCTTTTTCTGTACTTTTCTCAATACAGGAAATTGAATTATCCATGGTAATCCTACATGATAGTCATGATAACACCGCAGAGAAGCTTGGTTAAAAGTGCTGGAGTATTTATTGCAGTAAAAGTATTTGGGTGTGTTTTCTATACATATGGCTATTTCCTGGTATCGGTTATGCTCTGCAATCAAATTTGTTACGCCTGCAGGTGGGACCTATCATGATTACACGGGGCATGTCAGGTCTGCCCAAAATATTTTCAGGACCAGTCCTAAGCAGTTTATGTTTGTTTACCCAGCAGCCAAAGTGGCCCAAATTGTTTGCAACAGATATGTTATCCTTTGGGGCAGTGTGAATGGAAAAACGCACTAAACTACATGACTTGCATGATCTCAAATTTCAGAAATGTGACTCGATGAACAGCCAGATCGGAATTCTTGAGACTGTTACGTCATTACAACTGAAAATTCATCATAAATTTGTGATGACGGTTTACTTCTGAATAAGCAGTATATTACACATCGGTTTATGAGCGTGAACTGTTCAGACATGTCAGATATATAGTACTGTGCAAAAGTCTTAGGCCACCATTAGATTAGCTATGCCATCATTTTACCAATGGAATAATGACATATTAAATTACTTATAATGCTTTTGTTACATTAAAATCAAAACGTACATATTACAAATCGTAGAATAAAAAAACTGCTGTAGATAAATCAGAAAAAAAACGGCTTCTATAGATATGCAAAAGCTCACAAAGCAGGAATAAATATACAAACGACAAATCCAAGTTTAAAAACTTTGGAACCAGTTGTCAACAATGTGTTGTATTATTGTGATCACTGGTTGGCCTAAGACTTTTGCACAGCACTGTAGGTCACATTAAACAGTCATTGTAAATGTCATTTGGTTTGGAAAACTGGGCCACTTTGCCTGCTGGGAGAGCGTAGCCCGAGTGTTAAGACCGTCTTGTTTAAGGAGTCCAGAGCTCTGCAGTTTTTACGACTCTGGAACAAATTCAACAACCTTATGAAAACAAATAGAGAGCCAACGTTAAATATGATGAACAGGTTTCAACTGGATTCTGCTTCACTGCCAAGTCTTCCAAGGCAGGTTTTGATACATCTGAAATTACCTCCTTGTATATAGAATGACACAACTGCTGTACGATTGAGAAAATCATTAAAGATTGCGATAGACAAACTGGATTTACAGTTGTTGCTCAACTGGGAGTTTGATTTATTGTCATGTGCTCAGTTAGGTTTGGGGAAATCTGAAATGACTTCCTTGTAGACTTTTCTGAAGGATCTTTATAAGAAGGAAATGGTAGACCAGCATAAAGATTAACAGGTTTAACGGTCAACTCTTTAGTCTCCATGACGTCACATGTGGGTTTTTGCAATCTGGCTTCCTTATGAATTCCCCTGTTTCTACATTGTGTAAAATCAGTCGTGTGGTTTCATTTCAGCTTCCTTTCAAGTGAATGTTGTAAAAGTCTAAGCAGACCAGCTTACCATTGAGCAACACAGCATCTGGGAATTCACAGGTTATAGCTTTCTGAAAGGGGTACCAGTACAGGGCTGAGTAGGGGTTACTGACACGTCTGTTGTATGTTCTAAGTTTCAAATATTCATTAAACAAATTGCTGTCACTTCCTGTCACTAAGTTCTTTATGTCAGGCAGCTTCATTGTACTTTTCTGGTGCAGAGCCAGGACTGACTGTCACTAGTATGAGCAGATCAGCACATAGCCATTAGGGGGTGCTGTATACATTAAAGGATCCTGTTACAGGCTCCAAAGAAGGTTAAGGTTAAGGTGGATAAGGGCATCTGCTAAATTCTGTAAATGTAAATAGCCATTTCACCACCAGCACTGGTTTCCCAACACGGATCCTCACACTTCCTTTTTTTTACATTCTGCTAAAGTGAGGTATTAACGGTGATCTGTATGTATTAAATGTACTTTGCAGAAGTCAATTGCTGAGTGAAAACACTGTGGGACGGACAGTGAAATAAATTCCCCTCCATCCATCCATTCATAATCATGAGGATTATTGGGTGGATCCGTGTCTTTAGGTGTGAGACCATTCAGAGAGAAGCATCAACACCTTTCATGGTGCCACTAATGTCATACATTTTCTCAGATCTTTGGTTATGTCAAGGTTTGGGGAGTTTTTATTTTCCATTATCGCTCTTCAGCCATGACACACAGACACCTTCTTTTTGGGGGAGATGTACCATTTTGCCCAAACTGACAATTAAAAACATAATAGAATGCCAAGCCCGCGACAATACCAATAACAAATTCTACAGAGACACTAATATGACAGACCTCCTTGAACACAAATATTCCACCAAAAATCCTGAATTACCTCGAGATTAAAAAACAAATATAGCACAATAGCCTTTACTTGGTTTAAACATGTGAACAAAACGCATCTAAAATGACATGTACATAGCCTGGCTTTAAGCTGGAAAGCCAATAAACACAAACAAACACCATCATCGCCCTAGGTTTTTTTCAGTTAGGCCTGTGAGAACATGCTATACTGCCAAAAACGCTACTGTCCATACAGCCTGAATAAAACGTAATTAAGTTTGTGAATCTTCTTTATTTTATAGGTGCGGATGCTGGCCGATCCCACAGGAGCCTTCACTGCGGTAAGCTCTGCTTTCATCTACGTTCATCCACCTTTTTTCATTAGCATAGCAGCTGGCAGGAAATTGTATGTGAATTCTTATGCAAATCTCCTTAATGCTATGTGGCGGAATCATGTCATGGTTTATAATCTCTAATCCTGCTTCCTCTATCAATCTGTAAACAGGATCAAATCATTAATTGTTTTTTACCTTACAGGCAGTGGATCTCTTTCTGGATAATGCTGACCTTTTGCAGGTGCTTGGTAACAAGAGATCCAAGAGGTAAGAACCAGTCGTTTTGGTCACCATGGTTAGTATTTTTGTTCAGTTGTAGCTGTAAACTGTAACAGAATCTTGGTTTACTTCTTTCGTTTGGTGCAAAATACCCTGTGTCAAAATTGTCATTATCATCTTTACTGCCTTCTTATAAATCAGGTCCCTGCACAAATGTTCCATGTGACTTTGACTTCCTTTACTGCCAATTCTTACTATTCTGTTTCCCACGATCCTTACGGCTTAAATTCCCAAATCATGCTGTCATATTAGAACACACCACTTTTTAACCAGAGAATGAAACGCTAGCTCTAGAATATTTGTAGTTCCCCCCCCCCCCCTCCTAAATATAGATCATCACAGTTACCCTCAAAGCTAAGGCAGGTGTCCTGAATTGTCCCGAGATGTTTGATTCCTACCGGTGGCAGCTTATTATTCCCTCTACTGCTAAATGATCTCCTTTGTCTCCCCTTCATTGATTTTCAATTTGCTGATTTGACATCACTTTTGAAAGGCAGTGGCATGTTCCCTGGCAACCACATCCTGTTCATTTTCTAAACCAAGTAGAGCTATGACATCACCGTACTTAAATATATGAGACTTCCCCACTCTGGGGACGATCTATCAAAAGATCCTTACCCAAAGAAAGATTCCTTCATTAACAGTTAAAGCTAATATTTCTATTATAATTTAAATCTATTGTAGCAGAAAAAGAATTGTCACAGTAAAGAGGAGTTTTTGATTTGGCACGTGTACTTGCTACCACTGGCAAATTGTGGAATCACCATATTAATGTATGTTCATCCACCTTGGGTTTTTTTTTTTTTTAAATAACTTTGCAGCAAATCATGTGACACCAAATATCTTTTGTTGAATTGCTGACTTATGGCCACACGATTTAAATTATTTTCAATAATGGCATTTTTTCAGATGAAATATGAAAACTGACACGCCTTTAATTTGCATTTCTAAAATACACTGCCCACAAATTACATATATATTAATGAAATAACCCTAATAAAATATCCCTTACTTTTTATAAATAAGTGTGCCTGTGACCCTGACTGGGAGGAGTAGACATGGAACAATATCTTTTTACATTACATTTCGTTCGACCCCTTGGCCAAAACCTTTTTTTTTATTGCTTGTTTCGCGGATCCGCCGACAATCATATTTGAAGGATCCAACAAAAGTTTTTTGGGGGTATTTCTCAGATCCGCCACAGCACCAATGGTTGAATTAAAAAAATATATATATACATTTGTTAGCCTTTTCGGCCCTCCGATGGAGTGCCAACGGATTTCTTCTGTGCGTTTATTTTTTACCAGATTCACTTTAATTTTAGGTTAAATAAATTATTTTTATTTCTTTCTCCTTCCTTGTATTGATTCCACATAGTCCTCGAGAAATTTAAAAATAAAGATTTTTTTGGATTTTTAAAGTAGGGACATCTGAGGAACAAGCAATTAAAGTCTGGGTTTACCCAGAGTAACAAATGACTTCTGATCCAGAGTGCAGTACAGAGGAGCACTCAGTCTCGTCCCTGAATTATTTCACGAGTCTAACACTGAGACTTAAGAACTTAACACCGAGTAGGAACTTTAATCAGTAACGTTCTCTCCTCTCTGCAGATACGTCATGGTTGTTGAAGACGGTGTGGTAAAGAAGCTCAATGTGGAGCCTGATGGCACAGGTCTCACCTGCAGCTTATCCTCCAGCGTCCTGTCTGATCTGGTCTAGAACAGCCTGAACGAGCTTCTAGCTTTCCACATGAAGTTCTACATTCTTACTGTAAAGTCCACACAACACAATTTGATCATGAATTGGTTTAAAACCAATGGAAACATTTCAGTTGGCCATAGCTGTTCAACTTTATAGACTTTCGAAGCTTTAGAACATCAGATGGTAGCATAACATTTTTTTACTTAAAACGCACAATCCAAAGCAGACTCTGCATCGCACAATAACATTATAAAACTGTAAACCGACAAGTTTGACATCAGTACAAATAAATTTACACTCCTGTTAAAAGCTTTGTGTCAGACTCATTATTGGGACAGTAGGACTGACTGAAACTTATCTGGGTTCTTATGAAAACCTTTAATCAAAACATCGAGTTTACTGTTCATTCTACATTTACAATGTGATACAAGCAACTGGATAATATTAAAATGAACAAACAGCACCAAACTGAATTAAACCAGCATTTTAATTAACCAGAAGTCCATCCGATGCAAACACCACTTCCTGGTATCGTACCGGTGCTCGTAGCTGGACTGAATACTTCACTTCACTTTATAAAAGCGACTTCTGGAATTTTGCCTTGAGCCTAAAAGAAGAGAAACATTAGTAAACGTGTTCAGTATTACTTCTGATTGGTGCTTTGTGTTGTTGATTCAATTGAACAGTACCTTAAGGTCTGTGAAAATCTGTGCAGCTCGGTCAAAATCCCAGTCATTATCCTGCAGGCACCTGAAATACAGCAATTGCAGTTTTTTTTTTAATTGTTAGCTAAAATAGCTCTAGACAGAATAATCAGACTGCCATATCAGCCAACGACTCGCTCACAACTGGGAGGAACTGGGATTCCTGGGTGCCTAAAAACAACTAAATGCTGTGAGAACGGGACCAATTATGAGAAACTGGGTTTAAAAATAAAATAGTTGCTATTTGGGTTTTTGCTGTCATCTGGTAATTTTTTTTAAATTCAATTAAGTGCAATAATTTTTTATTTTTTTTTAAAGACAGAACGCAAACAGATCCAGTGCATTTATGTTCTTTCAATTTCAGCAATTGTGCGTAATTAGCAGAGCCACTCATGTAGAAGAGCGTTCCAAATACAGTACTCACAAAAATTAGGGGATATTTTAAAATGAATACACAATAAGAACTGCTGGACAATCTGATCCTGTCCATGCCCTATCACTGTCGGTGTGATTTAGCACTCTTGGATGACCTTACACCCTAGTGAACAGTCAGTGTGGGGGTATTCTTGTCCAGTTTCACATGCTTGTGTTCACCACCCTAAATATATCACTTGCTACTCGATCAGGATAATTAAGTTTGCATCTCATCTGCGTAAATGAACAACTTTCTTTAACATTATTTGCTTTTCTGATGAGCTTGTTTAGTGAAATAAAATCTAATGCTTCCTTTTTTAATCGCTTCATATTCTTGTTGTAATATCCCATCACAGTGGCCTGGGTTCAAGTCCCAGTTGTGTATGTGTGTCTGAACTGTGCTAGCCATGTGGTTAACCCCAGAGACCGGCAGCATAAATAAACGATTACATTTCAATATCAGCAGATGAGCGAGCGTTATAAAAATGATAGTTATACTATCCAAGAAATCACAAACATCAACTGATTCTCAACATTAGTTCACTTACACTCATTAACAAGATGATTCTCAGAAGACATTATTTATTTAAGCCTAGAGATAGAACTATTTTCTGGTTCTAATTTCAAATAAAGAACTTTGTAGTGTTGAAGATGTCTTACTTTTGAGACCACTCCAGGTTCATGCCAGACTTCAGGGAAAAAGCAGAGAGCATCTCCTGCTGGGTGGCAGACAGCGTAGGAACGGGGCTGCTGGAGGGGGTGGGGGCTGGGGCGACAAATGCCTGCCGTATCTCTTCTGTTGTAGCATTCCGAATGAACAACTCGTCATTCACCAAGCAAATCCTGAAACCAGGACAAATCAATCTTTGTCAAATTTGTGCACTACATACACAAGCAAACCCACTAGTTCACAAAACACAGTGAACTCAAATGTGAATGACTAGAACATCCGTGTTAAAAACATGCACCCTGAGCTCTGTGGTACAGAAGATTGAGTGCTAGACTAAACACCAGACTCATGCATTTAATTACTAGACATGCATCACTTTGTGGCTGTTAAGGTTGGATATGATCAACTGTATAATGATTGTTTCATTTTTGATTGAAATTAACACAAAATACATGAATTTCTCTGCTAATAAAATCTCCAAAGAAAAGAACGAGCATTAAGTATTAAAGTATTGAGCATTAAGCAACAAATGAAGTGTATCAAAATGTAAATATCATTATTATATTCTGGGCCCATGATTAACATCACATAAATAATAAAATAATATAAAAATAGGTTCTAAAGTCTGACTAAGTCATAAATCAATAGTGGAGACAATATCACAGAATTTGACATTTTGTGTACATACAATGTTATTTTATAAACTTGTGACTTGGTACATGGATAAACTATTGACAGTTGTCTGAAAATGTAATCTTTACATGCTTTCTTGCTTTGTGTATATGCTGGGTTGCTTCGTTTTAAGTAAGTCCAACAGGCTCTTTCTGTTCCTGTCTTTACATATACTGCTCACAATGTGTCATTTTAATTGGGAATTTTAACGGGGCAATATCTCCAAATGAAATATCCCATAATTTCTGTGAGCTGTGTATTCTGCTGGTATGCCCATTGTATAAAATCCAAACAGTCTAATTTCACGGTGGTGCCAAAACCTTAATGGTTTAATCATGTCGTTTCAGGGTAGAACCTCAGTGGCACTGGAGTAGTGTCCAGTCATTAAGATACTGTTGTTAGATGTTCACAGTAACACATAAAATGCCGTTAGATAAATTGTAGTGACAGCTTACCAGTTTTTAATCCAAAAGTATCATATTACCCATATCATAAGTTTAGCACATTTAAAATCCATACTGTAAAAAAAAAAAAATTACATTTCAAGACAAATGCTGGAATGCTAATTTAAAACCACATATCTCTGTATTTTCTAATAATCCCACTGTATTAATCTGCCACACAAAATGCAAATATGTTGGAACCGTTGTTACAGTTAAGTGGAAGTTCTGGGGCTAAGGGCCTTGCTTAAGGGCCCAACTGGGACAGCTTGGCAGAGGTGGGATTTGAACCCTGGGTCATCATGTCCAGAGTGCAGTACCTTAACCGCTAGGCTACCACAGTCCCTCAATATCAATAATAATGCTGTGTTTTTACTGTTGTATCCCGTTTTCGTTTTTCTAACACAGTGGAACTATTTATAAAAGTCTATTAATTATGGAAGCACAACTCTCCAATTGAACAAAGCTGTATGAAAAAAGCCTTACGTTCCGTTTCCAGGAGACACTGCGATAAACACTCGAGAGAACGCTCTGTACGAGTCCCGGGATTTACCATCCACTAAAAGAAAGAGGCAGGAGTTAATGTGGTAACATGTAAAATCCGTAATCCATCAGTCTGCTAGACTTATCCCTGATCAAGAACCGCAAACGTACCTTCTTTGAACACTCCGCTGACAGTGAACGATAACAGCATGCTCTGAGAAAAACGGAAAAATAGCACAAAATTTCAACAATAGCACAGCAGCTCGATTATTTTTCAACGCAAATCAATTCCCTAATGCTGGGTAATCCACTCACAGTGTAGGTGTTGACGTCCACAACAAACGAGGCAATATCATGTTGGGTTTTAGGAAGTTCGTTTAGAAAAGCTACCACGTTCAGGCGTGTGTGTTTCATCAAGCGAAACCTTGTGGCTGAACAACCGGAATGAGAGGATTTCCGTTTAGGATGCAGTAATAAAGTAATACAATGTTTACTCCGCTAAAAATTATAATTGCTAGAATGTCAGGATTCATGTTTAGTTCAATCCACACCGAAGCAACTATAAAAATGTGAATTTCTTACTGGAATCCTTGACTCGCTTGATGTTGCGACTGTCTTTCTGGTACTCTCCCAAACTGCACCTAGAAAAAAAGATGGAAAGCAAGCCTTTATTATTCAACTCAACCATTTTACTCTCTACAGGAAATTGGCTTTGAGACCAGAGAGTTTCATTTGCATACGTCAAAGCATTCTTTCAGCCAGCCAGTGTGAAAACATTCATTATAATCTTTCCATGTGGTGTTTAGAGATTGTGTATATTAGAAAGGCACCGATCAATCAGAATGATGGGCCGTAATCTGTGGCATTTAAAACAGCACCACCACGCTGAATATGCAGATATTGAATAAACTAACAAAGGCAAATATTTTCACGCTAAAGCTGGAAAGAGCACACAGCCAGGCACAAGCCAGTAGCCTCTGCTATTTTTATCAGTTAAGGAGTTTCTGTATGCTGTAATTTATAACTCTCAGACCGAGACAAAATGGGTATCGGCCAAAAAGGGGATAGCCGGTCATGTGTTTAAAAAAAGAGAAATGCACCCACCGATCAGCCAGTGAATGGAATCGGTGGGTTTTCAGCATAATCAGCCGATGCTCACAGCGTGACGGTCTGTTTATTTTTGTGTTTTTGTGTCTCTGAGATTTAGCACAAGGGCTGATCAGTCAGTTTATGTATGTAAGGAGCTTTAAACTTGAACAGTTAAAGCTCAGTGTTTTAAGTGTGCATGTGTATTTTTTGGTGCATTACAGTAGTGATGTATAACAGGTGTACATGCGACTTAAGTGAAGTGAGCTGCAATTCAGCACAAACTGGTATGAGACTTAAGGAAATTTTTAAAGAGTACAAATTTAATTGTCTGATAGTTACAAACCACACAGTGGCAGGTACAAGAAAACAGCCCCAGCTATGCTGCTTTCAAATTCTCTATGCTGTCACTTAGAATTCTTATACAGAAAAAAAATCAGAACGGGCCAATCATGTATTTAAAATAAATAAATAGAATTTGGCCAAGGAAATTGCAATCGATGCATCTTAAGTATATACTGTATGCAGTTAATCCGTTGATTTGCTCACACACTGAATGGTTAAGTGTAAAATTAAACAATATTCTACACTAAACACACTGGGATAATTGAAAAGTAATGGTTGTGCTGTTAAAACGAAAGAATCATTTGTAAAATATTTGAACATTACAACATTATGGCTAATAAGTCCAAGTCTACCGAGCAGTGGGGATAGGAGATTAAACAATAACTAATAAGGACTAGTGTACTGTACTTTGAAGGGTTCTGCATGCTGAAGGGGACGATGAGTGAGAATGTTGCTCCGTCATGGTAAGCGTCGAGCAGGGGCTGTCGATCTGACGAATCATATATAGCATAATACCTGAGAAGACACGTAAATGATTTAGAACGAATCCCTGCTCTAATTTATACTAAACAACAAACCAAACACACTAAAGGGAGAAACGTACTGTTGAAGGAAGCACTGGATGAGTCCTTTGAGTTCTTCCGAGCCGAAGTAACTAGGCTAGGTTGGGAGATTTAAACATATTAGCTCCAAAAACACAAAAAAAGAAACACAGACGAGACAAAAACGGGAATGAAGCGCCTAGCTGAGGCTACCTTGCATGGTGGCAGAACTGCAGGGGCGACTTCCAGGTCAAAGCCAATGGGAGGAGGAAGTACATGTCCATCCTGTGGTACAGGAGAGAACAGAAGTGAGATCACACGAAACAAGACTACCATGAACTAGATGTTGACTCATGCCATGATTCTACTGTGGGCTAGTTTCTACTGTGGAAAATAATTTATCGTTGTGGCAGATAAACCGGGTGGACAGAGTGATGTGCAGGGCCTACCAGTTTGAGCAGTCTGGGGAACCTCTCCCGTATAGCACTGTCCAACAACCACAAAGACAGAAGGAGACAAGACAGACTGCGAGTTAATGGTGATGCAAGCTAGAAAGCAGATACTCTTTTCTGCGCGATCCAGACAGCCAATAATGAGACTTCCTGACACGAGGTTACTTGGAAGACTGACTTAATAATAAGAGATTGAGTTCATTTTCTTATCAAGAAAATAAAGCATAATAAATGAATGGCAAACCTGAGATGTTGAAATACACAAGATGGTCTCTGGTAGCAATATTTACCACAAAAAGTTTTAGAATTTCAACACTACATATTCAAACATGGTACAAACGGAAACGTCCCATACACAGGTCAAGGCTCTGAGCCACATATGGTGCTTGTCTGTATGTAGAATGTAGTACTCACCCCACGCCAGTACTCACCAACAGCCCCCTACACGGCGCAACTCATTGACCAGCAGACTCTGAATGGTGGGGGTGAAGGAAGGGGAGTGTGTGGGGTAGTGGTGGACATTACTTTCAGGCACACAGTGAGTGGACCTAGGACTCTCAGGGGGTTTGGGAGGGCACGGTGAGTTCACTTTAAAATAGGTGTGTAGTACTGCCAGGTCAAAGTAACTGAAATGTTTGGTCTGGTTGAATGTGATGTTATGTGCTTAAAGGTGGCCCTTAAAATTAGTTGTCTCAAAAACTCACTATTGCTGGAATATTGTTTTTAAAGACAAGAACTGTGCAGAATATTTGTACTTTCGGTGGCATTTAATAAAAACCTGGAAAATTGTATATTTCTTAATTCAGATATATTTCTGCAGAACTATTGTTTTAAACATATGGATTTGTTTTAAAATGTTTTCTCGTGTCTGGGATCTTCCCCTTAACAACCTAGATACTGCTGATACGAAAACTAAAAGGTCAATATATTAAATACATATAGTATCAAGAAGGGGCACACTAGGAAAAGACTGAGAGCAGAAATCAGCACGTATATACACGACAAAGGTCATCAGTAATGACAGTTAAGTAGAAAAGAGGCCGCAATAAAGTTGAACACCGAGCTTTTATACAGAATAGCGCTGATTCTAACAATCTAGGCGACGAACAGACCAAGGTAATGACACGACTCGAACCACAGAGCCTAATATTTTGGGACTCTGCCATCACATTTAAATATGACAGGGTGTTCTTTTAACAAAAAGATTATATCTACATTTTTAACGAGCCTAGCGAGCTATTTCTGATTTGTTGCTGACCTAATTGCATAGTAGTTGATTAACTTGATATGTACTGCTCCAGTCCTGAGATTAGAACAAGGCCAGAAAGCCCACATTTAACAGCCAAAAGAGAGAGCATTTGTATGTCGATTTTTAACATTCACGTTATCCACGTCGAAGGGACATGGAGTTGGATGTCCTCCTTAGGCTCCAAACCTCCCATTGAGGGTTTGTTTGGTCACACAGAATGTTGTTGAGAACTGCTTGGTATGAAGGTTTTTTTTTGTAAAAACCAGCACTCTCCCCTCCTCCACCCGAAATGTTTCCTTTGTCAGCAATAGCAATTCACACCTTTCTTTCTTCTATTCTTCTTGGACGATGTTCGGTGTTTGTTCCATGAAGTGCTGTGGCCAGTATTACGGCTGTGCCTGCCTTAGGTTGTCCCGAGTATATGGTGGGATCTTACCCGTCTTTGGCTAACCAGCCCTCGTCACTGGCCAATCAGCAGATGCAACACTTAAAGGGTGAAGGGGGAAGAGGTGGCACCATTACAGAGCAGTATAGATAACAGTACTTTAGTGTGCACTGCCTTGCACATTGGCTTTTTCCATCTCCTTCTTAGGCCCGATGCTCTCACAGGGTTAGCTCTCAGATGATGTAGGCATAAGCTAAGAAAAAGCAACATGTACTGTGGACTTCAAGTTTTTCAACTAAACTACATGTTCTTCCTAACATAAATACGACAGTATGACGCGTATTCTGTAAAAAGCTAGAGTGGCAACTGCAAGAGTGCAAAAACTGCAAGATCTAAAGTCCAGCAAGAGAAAGAATAAGAGAAAAGGTGAATAAGCAACATAATTTGTTAAAAGCTTTACTCTAATTTCTGGTACAATAATCAACTGGCCAATTTGGGAACAGAATATTACTAATTGGAAGCACTGTTACAATAAATGGGCTAAAATGCCACCACAGTACTAAACCAAGCAGATTTCCAATAAGCTCAATATTGTAGTCGATTGTGTTTAATTAGTGTGCAAGATTACATTTGAATATTCTGCAGTCCTACATTTAGCCTACACCAAAAAAAATATTTATACATTACATTAAATATTAAAAATAAATATGAAAACTGAAAGCTACAGTTTAAATTAAACTCCATTAGATGTTGGGTTGAATGGTTTGTATCCATGAGGTTAACTGTTTTTGTTCCTTTTAAAAACTGTTTAACAACCTCAGGTCTTCTGTAGCATTTAGGTTACCCATTTTTAATTGAGAAGTATTTGATGCAGCTCTTACTTAAGTTGGGGAAATGGTTATAAGCCAGCATCGATCACCTGTGATGATGAATGAAGTACAAGGGGTATTTACTCTTCAAGTTTTTTACATTTAAAGGACACGCCCATCCTTAGTGACAATCAACTTTTCCAACAGTGTTGATTTAAACTTGCTAGTTTCCAATTAAATGTTCACAGCCATAATCATTTAGCCACTATTGCCACAAGAGCTCAACAGAAATTTGCAAAATAAATTAATTGTCAACATTTGTGTGTCCTAAATCTACAGCTCTGAGTGATAACTAAACTGAGAAAGGCAAGCTGGTTACAAAGGTGGTAGAACAGTGATTTAAACTGGAACCTTTTAGTTAGTAACCCGCAGCCTATTTCTATTGAACCGTTTTCTTTCGTTTCTAAACAAGGCCCCTTTCAAGCTTAAATTGAAATTGCTTCAACTAGCACCACCTGAAATGTATTTTTCCTTCTGGGAAGAGGGTGAATGTAGTGTGCACACACACACACAGACATGCAGTAAACCGATTCACACATTCAGCCTGACCGACATTAGCTCACAGCAAAAGTTAGACAAAAGAACTGACCTAATGTAATCTGCCTGGTCTTTAAAATGCCCACACAGAGGGTTCCTTTGCAGTGATAACTCAACCAGCTTCAGTCCCTTCAGTTTATCCAGTTCTCTTTCTGTCTTTATCTATTAAAAACACAAAGAAACAAGTTAGGCTTTAAAATGTGACAAAAGGCTAAATTCATGTTTGACATCGGTGCCTCCATACCTCATTGTGCGAGAGATTCAGAATCTTCAGATTAGGGACTTTGCTGACAATTTCAACAAGGTCATTGAGCCTGTATAACCTGTTGTTGCTTAGGTTTAAACAAACCAGCTGTGAGGGTTAAAGAACAGAAAATTAATTATAGGAATAGTTTAGCCAAAAACACACATTTTTTTCCATTACAGCACATTCAAGAAGTGTTTATTTAACAGGACAATGTGATAAGATGATGTGATTTATTTTTAATCCTGCACATTGCAGTTCATTGGGTGTGTTCATAGGGAACATGAAGTTTTAGGCAGTGTTTTAAATGGTCCCCTAATCGCTATTTCCTACACTACTAGACCTGGAAGGAGCAGAACTGAGTGTTAAACGATTACAGTGACTTGCTCATTACTGTGTGATGATGCATTAACTCACTAAACATGAACTGTAACTAGGTCGTTTGTGGAATGTGGAAACATTGTGTGTGGGGTGGGGGAATAGCATTACTCTAATTGCAACACTTTCATGGTCTCTCGGTCTTAAACTGATTATGTAACGTTACCTACTCAACAGAACAAATGTGATAGGGACTAATTGAAAAGGAAATTAAATTAAATATACTAGTCAAATGGCAAATGTTTTGGCGGTGGCTGTCAGAGAAAGCTGTTCAGAGCCCCAGGACCTATACCCAGAGCTGTGATGAAGTTCAAGTTGATTGCAAAATGTACAACAATAAATCAGATATTTACCTACTATTATGAAATAATTGCTGATATGAATAGTACATTTTTATTTATTTATCTGGTATTATTTACTCAGTTTTACTATTAATACAAAAAACTTAATTAATACTTATTAAAACTTAATTATTTAAATTAACATCAAGGCCACCCAAAGAGATTAATCACTTTTTGAGTCCTCCCAAGGTTTCTTCCTTACAACTTTTATGGAGTTTTTCCTTTTCACTGTCGCCCTAGGTTTGCTCATTTTGGGATTTGTCCTTTAACATAATAATGTTGTACAGCTGCTTTGAGACAATGCTCCATTGTTTAAAAAAAAATAAATAAATAAATAAATAAATTGGACTTTCCACTACCAAGTCAGTATTACTGCACTGCTGAGAATAAACCAACACCCAAACAATGCATCAGGGCGTCTGATAAATACTGTAAATGTAAATACTGTAAAATAATCTGTGCTGGTCCTGCCTTTAGAGTAAATGGGACTAAAAGTATGTAGAGAATCAAGTGGTCTGTAATTGTACAGACTGTATATGTATGATAAGTGGGCTGATAAAATGGACAATGGGTGTAAAAACAAGGAGGTGTACCTAATAAAGTGGTTGAGGAGTGTACACTTTTATACTGAAGCCAGATGGGCTACAAACCATAACTGTAGAACTAAATTGCTTCTATATGGTAAGTGGGCAATAACTGTGGGAACAAGGATGCCTACCTGTTTACAGTGACCTGTGTGTGTGTGTGTGTGTGTGTAAGTAAATGATTGATATTCTCCATTTGGGGAATGTGTTAAAATGTTTCACACAGGTGACGTAGAACAAGGAAGTTTTTTTGTACCTCGGGGATGTTCTCTTCAATGATTTTGATGACTGCCTGCATGGAGTTTTTCCTGCTTAGTGTAACATCAATGTTTTGGGAAACCAAATCTGAGAGGAAAAAAAAAAAAAAGAGTACAATAAAACAAATCACGTTTTAACAAAACGCATGCCCCGAGTATTGGTAGTGTAGAGTCCTTTCCTATAGTGTTTATTTGAAAAGATTTGAAAAATGGGGCATTTACAAAGCACTCCTTATTACAGGATAACTAATCTTTTGTGGAAGTCTTCATGCAGTGACTGAAAACAGCCTCATAGGGGCAATACAATCTCAGCTTCTCCCAAAAGTTCTTCAAAAAGCAAGTTAATAGTTTAGATGTAGACCAGTAGTAAGTGTATTTATATCTAATCAGCAATGTACTACAAAAAAAAACTAACAATAAATGGCTTTTATTTTAAAAACACTATTCACATCACATGAGTGGATAATGTTAGCTTTAACAGAAAGTAAAAAAAAAATTTGATTCAATAAACACAAAAAGACATCAGTAATAACCAAAACAATGAAATTGCATCAAAAATATTTTGGGTACTTTTATTAGCAACTGCCAAACTGCAGTTACAATGGTTTCCATTTATTTAACAGAATCTGCTAAACCATAAAATGATGTATCCCAAATCAGTTTAGAAAATAACCCATAAGCACCAGCAAACACACAGACACACACACACACAATACTTTAAAAATAAATAACCCATAATTGAATATCCTCTCATTTTTGTGAGCAGTGTAGTGACAATACCTGTGCAATAAGACTAGGCATGAATTCTAAGTATTAAATAATAATGATGTAATATAATAATAATGTATGTATAAATGTAATAATAAAAATAATATAATGTAATGCCACCATAGCTAATAGTTTTATTCAAATCTTCAACAGTAAGCAGTTAGTACTGTAAACGTAAAGATTTAGGAATAACGGTAACGTGTTGCTTGTGGAATTTTAAACGTGACCTACCTGGGTCTACTCTTATGTTGTTCAAATCAAGGGCCTGCTGAGAACCATCAAAGCGCTTGGACATGCATTGCTGTGGGAGGAGAAAAAGGCTTCATGTCAAGACTTAATAACAGAAGGGCTTTTGTTTATAAAACAATGTGAATAATGGCTAAAAATAATTCTCAAAATGGCTACACTGAGGTCCAACAGCTTTCGGTGTTTGTTTACACGACTCTGACGAAAAGTAACACTGTGATCAAGGAGGAAGGGAGAAACAGCTTTTTAAACAATTTGAAACAAAAAAACCTCCTGCCACATCATACCACCTCCTCCTTCCTTCACAGAGTGTAAACACATCTCAAAGGTCTAAAGCATGAAATTTACTTCAGTCAAGTAAACAACAGCAGCTCAGAGGGCACTGAACGCCTTAAGCTATTTGCCAGAACTTCCAGCCTATATATCATGAAACATCTGAAAATAAAATTATTTTCTCTTATGAGTTTTTAGCTACTTGAAGAGCTCTACTCTGTCACTGCCACCAGAGCCAAAGAAACACAAACGTGATTAGCAATAGTGGGTGCAGCAGGTACGTTAACAGTCTGTATGTTTTCTTACTTTTGGAAGAGCAAGTGTCCTACTAAAATACGCTGCTCAATAAATATATAAATTTGAACATTCAAAAAATGAATTAGAAGCGATTTAAAAAATTAATCTTTGATTAAAATTTAACAAAATCAGAAAAGCAAATGACAAGTCTTAGAAAGTTGTTTGATTATGCAAATGAGATGCAAACCCAATAATGGTGATTGAGTAGTAAGTGACATTTTCATGGGCATTAACATAATTATGTGAAACTGGACGAGAGTGCCCCCACATTGACTGTTCAGTAGGGTGTATGGTCACCCAATAGTGCAAAAACACACTGACAGTTGGGGCATGGACAGGATCAGATTGTCCAGCAGTTCTTGTGGGATCCTCTTCATACTCATTTTGAAATATCCCCATTTTTGTTAGCAGTGCATTTAAAGTGTAAAAAAAAAATTTCATTTCTGTGAAACAATGAAATAATGTGTACTTTTCTTGCATAAAAACAATTATAAAAATGTCAAGCCCTATTAATGTAAAGCCCTATTAATTACATCCATGAGTTTCACCTTGTTAAAACGTTAACAAACCTTGTTAAAAGCCCATATTTCTTAAATAATTCTCAATAGACCGATTTAGTAACAGGAAACCTTTACAGAACCTGTTGTTGTTCTCACACACACACACACACACACACACACACACACACACACACACACACACACACACACACACACACACACACA
>JAVSBV010000108.1:61841-72956 GCA_033117975.1 Parotocinclus spilosoma
ACGCGCTTTTGCTGTGGCTAAGTGGCGACTTGTGGCTTCTTTTTTGTAGTAAATGGAAATGTTAAGCAAAGACCTGTGGCAGTAAAGGTATGGGGAAAAACTCGGGAGTTTTCGGGTAGTGATGCCAGAGACAGAGTTTCTCTCTGTCTATATATATTATAGACATATATATATATTACATACTGTACACATTCTTTGGTCCTATTAAGCGGAATTTTGGTCCAAATAAGCGAATAACATTACATTACATAAAATAGTATTTGTTTCGGTACTTTAGGATTTGGTCCGAATAAGCGGCTGGTCCCATTAACCGGAATCGACTGTATAAACAAAGTGTATAAATAAATATATAAATACACTATCATTTAAAAACTAGGGAACAAGGCATTTAACAGCAAGCTCACTATCGTCGCTGTGATCCACCATCTTGAGAGTCATCCGTCATGGCAATATCACCATCATCATCTTCAAATCTGGATCTAGGACCAGGCCCTCCACCACCTCCCTGTCCTCCACGATGTCTCTGTTTTGGTATCTGGTCACTGTACAGGGGCGCTCTGAAAGGTCCTCTGCCTTTTCTGCGCCGGATCTTTGAGCCTCCAACGCGGTCATCGTGTTCTGAAATGGAGATTAAGACTTACTATCAACACTCAGATGCTTTTGGTTGATTTGGGAGAATTGCAATTATTTCACACAATTGCAACATACAGTAATTAGGACATGCACTTTGTCCTTGTACTTACTGCTCCTGGCACCGGGACCGCACGACAATACTCTACACCCTATCCCCCCCAAATAAAAAGCATTTCATTCCAATGGTTGCAAACAATTTATTTAAATATTTCTTTCAACGATGCATCACTACCTCAAAGCAGCTTTACACATGTGAACAAGCCTAGTGGAACAGGGGCAAGGGAAAAAACTCAGTGACAATTGAAAGGTTTGGGAAGACCCGCCCAAACCTCCAACCTCCTTGGGCAGCCCAGGTGTTACATGTAATAATTACATTTACAAGCTACACGTAACAATTAAAAGACAGTATTAAAAAGATCATGTAATTCAAATAGAATTTAACAACGACATCATTTTCATCATCTCTTTTCTTGTTTGCTGCATGACAACATTTCATGAAGGCTGCCAAGGCAACGGCAGATACATAAAGACTTTTATTTGGTATTTTTTACAAGAAGCAAACAGTTCTTATGGACAGCGCGATGGAACAAAGTCACAAAATAACGAGGAAAGCACAATAAGGAAGCATCCAAAAACAGATTACACACAAAGTAATTCAGAAAACTGTTTCCTATAGTCCCTAAAAGTGTATATGGCATGTAAAAAATATTGACTAGGGACCATTGCCACAGGGTCAATAAGCAAACATTTTTCACTGCATTAAAACATACCAGCTTTCAAATATTACTGTGCATTAACCCAGCAGTCCTAATTTATTAATTCCTTTTCGTACATCAGACAGCCCTACTGTGGTATAACCTAATTACTGGGTGTAAACAAAATAACTGATGTAGTACAGCTGACGTGACTACCTATCATAAGAATATTTAACATTTTCTTGGCTAATATCACTGCACATATTTGTATTAAAAACCTGTCCTGTCAAACCATATTTATTTCTATAGCACTTACAAAGAAGCGTTGTCTAAAACCAGCTTTGCAACATTATATTATGTTCAAAGGCCAACTGCAAATTGAGCAAGCCAAGGGCAAAAGTGAAAAGGGAAAAACGCACTAAGCTCTAAGGAAGAAACCCTGAGAGGACCAAGACTCAAAAAGGGACTAATGCTCCTTGGGTGGCCTAGATGTTAAATGGAATAGTTATGTTTGTATTGAGAAATGAGGCCACACTGACATGTTTGCTCTTTATTCGATTTAGATACTGTATACAAACCAGGTAGAAATTCTGTGTTTTTCAGTCACTTGACTGCACAAGTTCATTCCAGATGCCGTCTTTTAGGAGGATCAAAGGCATCCTGTTTTCACAGATATTGCAATGTACTCGAGCAGACCAGTCTTAAGCAACAAGTGACCAGCAGTTTGGAAATAGACGAAAGCACATGATATCCCTGTGGTAACACGAACAGCAGGAAAAACTGGTAGACCTTTCCTCGGCGTCTCATCAGGCTGGTTCTGCTTTCCCCAACGTCTACTGCCATTCTGTTGAGATGACATCATCAGAGCGTTGCTAGCCACCTCTGTCCAGGGCACCAAAACAGTAGCTGCTTAACTGCCACTTCACTGTAGGGCTCATAGCCGCTTGGCCACCACCCTATCCACACAAGCGGAGGCAACAGGACCGCTGCTTTGTCAAAGTCAATATAGTAGCCGTTCCACTGAAATCATCGTAGCCACCGTTAGCCGCCTCTCTGCCCAGGGCAGTAGCATCTGCTCCTAACTGAGTGCCATACCTGATCCTGTCCAAGGTACCAGTGCAATATCTGGTATTCCTCTGAACCGTTCCTCTGAAGGTGTCATAGCTGCTTCAGCTACCTCTCTGTCCAACGCTGTGCTAATACAGCAGCCACCACGCAGTCCAGAGCACCAGCACTGTAGCTCCACTTCTATTCCAAGGAACCACTCTGTCAACACATTAACTAGTGTTTGCCATCAGTCCATCGAGGGTGTGGTAGCAGCTGTTAGTTACTGCTCCAGCAAAGGTGTTGTAGCTTCTGTTGGCCATCACTCCGTCCTGCGCACAGTAACCACCGCTCCACCGAACGTGCAGTTAGTAGCTGATGGATGTTACTCTGTTTACAGCATCGCAGCCACCACTCCGTCCATACAGTAGATGTTTTGTCCAGAGTGCCGTAGCCACTTCTTCCACAAGGCTACCAGGACTGCGGTAACATCCAGGGTACCACCGTAGCCCCAGTTCCAACGGTCCAGTAACCATTGTTGTGTCCTGTTGTTGAGCGCTGGAACAATAGCTGCTCTTCTGTACTTCTGGTTTGGTAAGATGGAGCAGCCCACACAGCACTTTCTTGGCCACCATGCCTGCTACTAAAAACTTCAGTACCTTTAAGTAGACAATCAACTTATACAGAAGCATTAGACCTTCAAATGCAAATGACTTTTTTTTTCTTTAATCTTTTTTCATTAAGATATTCAAGTTCTACTTAAAAAACGCCTATACAATATTGGATTTTTGGTCACGCGTTTCGCAGCAGGATATAAAGTTATCTAGCTACCGTTTTCTTTTTTTAAGTGTTCCCTGTGGGTTTTGTATGTTTTATGGACATTTTTATTGATATTTTATTGATCGTACTAGTAATGAGAATGTGTTTTCATAATTTTCTATTATAGTACGTGTGTTTTACAGTCTATACACACAATATATAGCAATAACCGCGCTATTAACATTAAACTCCCTTCTTTAGCACGGATTTAACTTTGCATTTAATGACACAGTTCGCATTATCTTGTTCTCAATGGTCCAACACAGCCTTGCGGCATCATGCATGGAAACATTTGCTTTTATTTAATATTGATTTATACTAATAAAAATCAAAACCAAGCCTCCCGTCATCTGCGCCACACCGAGATCCTGTTACATAGAATGCTAGCTATAGATTATGCTAGCTGCAGTTTATACACCATTATTTTATGTATTCCATGCAGTTTGAGTTCAAACTGATATAATATTGATTCATTTAAATATTACATTAAGAAGGACTCAGACATTTGAAGGTTTGTGCGAACTGTATCCTAGCTCACTAAAGCAAACAATATGCTAGCGCTAAAGCTAACTAACAAAAAGCTAACTGCCGCTGTGGTTATAGCACATAACTTTACTTCACACGTAAATGCATTAATAAAATGGCATTACACGAGAAACAGTTCAATCAAAACCACGATTATCACGTTTAAACAACCCAATAACTACGCACGTAACGCACTCATTAAATGGGCTAAGCTAACGGCTAGCCCAGCATTATGGACTCACCGCTGTAAAATCGCGACTCGTCTGCTGTCGCCATCTTATGTTTAATAAGGACCAACTTTGACTCTACAGAAGCAGAAACCTCTTGCGCCTCACGGTCTAAAGAAGGTTGTAAAGAAGCCACGGAACAACATAAACCCTGAACTCAGACTGAATTGTACCAGCAGAATAAACTCAAACTCCGTCAACGAGGTTTTTGTTTTCGGTAGTGTAAAGTCCAGTGCGCATGCGCGAGCCTCAATGTCTCACAGGGGTGGTGTTTCTCCCTTGCGTGCGAACTGATGATCAAAAAAAAAAAAACACTTTTCATGAGGGGATTTCTGTTAAATACCACGTTTTCCCCAATTTTTTTGTGAGCGGTGTACAGTGAATTTGGTGTGATCTAAACGTTCAAATTAAAATATTTTCACCTTTACTCCAGACCTTTTTAATTGCTTGTTCCTCGGATGTCTCTACTTAAGAATCTACTAAGGAGGGAGGAAAAAAAAGAAAAAGAAATCTTTATTTTTCAGCACTTTCTCGAGGACTATGTGGAATCAAAAAATATTTTTTTATTTAAAAATAAAACTTATTTAACCTACAATTAAATTAAAGTGAATCTGAAAAAATTAAAAAAAACAGAAAAAAAAATATTTTTTTTTACTTCAACCATTGGTGCTGTGGCGGATCCCAGAAATACAAAAAAACATTTTATTTTGTATTCTTCAAATATCGTCGGCGGATCCGCGAAACAAGCAATAACAAAAGTCTGGCCTTATCTTAATTCAGTGGTGCTAAAAGTATAAACCAAAAAATCTAACAATGTGATACACTTGGTCATTTAATTCCTGAGAAAAGTTATTTAATATTACATATCTATAATGCTTATTTGAAAATGAAACATCCCATAATGAAATATCCCCTAATTATACTGTATACGTATATTGTATAGTGTGTAAGTGACCATGGTATGCTAAGCTTTCAGTAGCTGATGTGAGCCCTTTGTGCAACAATAACTACAAATAAACATTTCCACTAACTGTTTATCAGACCTGCACATCTTTGTGTTTGCACTTGGCAGTGTTGGCAAGTTTTCCGTTAGCACTTTGTGCTCCATGTCTGCGCTTGGTGATCTTGAGCACTTTGATACTCAGTTCAAACTTTGGTTCAGTGGGTCTCATATTGAGGCTCTGGCCTGCTTTGGACGCATGCCCACCTGCCTCCCTTGTTGTTTGGTTGGGTTCATCTCTGCTTGCGTACCATTGTGATTCTGACATAGCCTGTTCTGGGCCTGACTGGTTGTTTACACAATTGCTTTTGGACACTGATTTTATGTAGTTTTGTGTGGAGTCAAGCGTGTTGTTGCCATTTTCACCACTACACTTCTCCTTCTGTGATGCCCTAACAAGACATGAAAGTAACACTGTGATAAAGTTCATCTTTGCATAACAATTTCAATGTTCATTAGTAAAGCCTGAAAATAATCCATGTACTCACCAACCTGTCTTAGTTTGTTGATGGAATTCAACTGCATTTCATCCTAAAAGAGTTATTAGGCTTGATGATATATTATAGGTTTATCCATGGTTTTCAAATGTTGAACTAAAATTCAAGCGTCACATGCTATATATAGAAAGAAGACAAGTAATCAATGCTTCTTTATCAAAAATAAGTAATTCAGATTCGAGCCTTCACTCTGCACAAATTCCTATGAATAGGAATTGAGGCAATATGGGGATGGTACACAAAACATGGGATTTGGAACAACTTATGTAGGTGTATTCACAAAAATAACCACTTTACGAGGCATTAGGGGAATTGATGAAACCTGTCCAAAACAGGGACAAAATTGGCATATCTTTCCCACACAGTTTTCTGATCGTGAGCCAAGGATTCAGGGTGTTCCCTTATAAAAATGCTGAGGGCAAAAAACACACTTTTGCGAGACAGTAGATCCTAGGGATGTTTATTTTCCAATTTCCGTCCTGTCAGCTTACTGGCATCGGAGATTTACATCCAGAACTCCCGATCGTCTGATAGTGAGTTCATAAAGCAAGCATTAAGCACACGCATGAACAGAAGGTCACACACCATGTCAGATTGTTTGTTATGCTCTAGGTTGAGTTATGGTCTATATATCAAGGGTTGTGGCAGCAAAGTCTCCAGAGAAAGTGAAAGTGAAAAACTGTATTGTTGTGCAGACAATGTCTGATGACCTGGGTGCTGTTTTTTAGTATTTGTAGTTTCCTTTGGATCGTGCACTGTACCCCGGAGCTTAAGGTCAGGATCAAACCATGGCTCTCTGGAGTAGCGCAGCAACTGTGTGAACCGCTTGCACTGCTGTGCTGCCCTATAGACATTATTAGCACCAACATTATACTGTAGCTCAGTACAGTGTTAAGCCTATGGTATTTATACACATAACAACCAAGGTAGTCGAAATAGCATCTCCCTTAAAGACACATCTAGCCTTAAAGCAGATGGGCTACTAAGAGTACACTGGGTGCTACTGTAAGCTGTCCTGATGAGTCAGAGTTTGATCCATCCTGCCTTGTATTAACGGTTCAGGCTGGTGGTGTAATGATGTAGGGGATCATTTCTTGGCACACTTTGTGCCCCTAAATGTGCCCTTTGTGCCCTTAAAACCAACTTTTTTATTTACATTTTTACAAGGTACATCCAAGCAACTGGGGGTTAAAAGCTTTGCTCAAATGTCCAGAAGAGCCAACTTTGGCAGAGCTAGGATTTGAACACTCAACTGTCTGGTTAACAGTCAATCACTTAAACACTGCACCGTTACTGGACTGGGTCCATGCGTTTTCATTCCACTTTCCTAAAACAAGTGAAGGGCTGCTTTTAATTTCCCAGAGGCATGCGAGTGTGTAATTCCTGGTGATGGATTAATGCGGAACTTGTTCTTTAGTTAAATCTTTTGAACACATTTTTAACACACACAAATTTGCCCACATTGCTCTCAGCTTCAGTTCATGTAAACGGTGTGGGAAGGATTGACATGATTTCTACAAATCTCAGTTAACAACATGGGTTTTTCTAGACTATGTATTAAGTATACCAGTTTAAAAAAAACACCTAACCTCTGGAGGAACACACTGTATGGTCCTCCTGGAATCTCCTAAAAAGTGAACTTAAAATTCTTGGAAGGATAGAGCCCCTCTGACCTTAAGTGCGGATAATTTAAAAGGGAGGCACCAGGGGAAGGGACAGGAAGAATCAAAAGGAAAAAGGAGGAGATAAAGGGTCCCACTGCAGTACAAGCTCATCCAGACCATCAGTGGAGAAGAATTTCAGAGTGTTCTTTAAACTGCAGCTCCTAAGCCTGCATGGTCTACGCTTAAGCAGCCATGTATAACAGCAGCTATGCAAAGGGCAACATGGGCTGGACAGCCAAGAAAATGGCTAAATCTGAGGAGAAGAGTTGTGGCTACTACCTGAAGATCATCTTCTTCTTTTCCTCGCTGATCCAATCCCTCATCATTGTCAGTCTGGTGCTCTTTCTTGTTTATGGGCAGCCAGAGTACACAGCTGCGGAGAAGAGGGTGCAGGAGCTGGAGCAAAATTACGGCAAGGTCACTATGGAAAATATTGCTCTTCGAGCCATGCTGAAGAATCTTACTCAGGTACTCAATGTCACGCTCACGGCCAAGAAGGTCGTCGATAAGGACCTGGGTACACTACGCAAACTGACAAACACTTCAAATTTTAACATCAATGCCTTGCAATCCAGATGGGTAAGAATGATTTCTATTAGGTCTCAATGGGTAGCTAAATTATACTACTTAAACTACATTATATGCTACTGTCCTAGAATAAATTATAAATAATTATTCTATAGAAGTTATGTCAAATTGGACATTTATAATTTTTCCATATTAATAACCATGTTTACATTTGTACAAATTACAGTCAAAACTTTACTGTTTGCAGTTTTTTGGAATTTTTAGCAACCTTTATTTAATGATAAATACTGCACAATGCAGCTTAACTGGTAAACGGAGCATGATATTGTGTCAAACTACATAGAAACTGTATTTGTGTGAAAATATCTGCATAATATTTACTTTAGCACGTTTGGTACTCTGCAGAGGCAGTGCGAGATGGACAGAAGGGTTGTAATGAATGCCCCATGTCCTCCCAACTATTGCTCAGAGGGTAATTTGCTATGGTTAAACAAAATGACATAAGGTCTAATTACAGTCACAAAAAAAGTCCTGTCTGCTGTTAAACAATGTAAATATTTTCCTGTTAGGCAGGAGTGGCTTAATGCTGAAGCAAACTGAAGAAATACTAAAATTAGTCAGGGCAAACTTCTCTGAAAAAGTGACTACTATGGGACTGGACTTGGAGAACGCCAAGAAAGAGAAGCTCACGTTTCACTTGGAATCCATTGAGCTGCGGCGTGACAAAGCCTACCTGGAGGAAAGGATTAAAGCTTACGAGCAAATGTGCAAGCAGGACTTTGTTCGGTCTCTCCAAGGAATCCCAGAGGTGACCAGGGAGTTTCTAAAGAAAGTCGACGATCTGTTCATGAAGCACGACACCTTTCAGTTAACGTGTGAAAAACAAGGCAAGAAACTCGAAGAAATCGGCGCAAACTGCAGCAGTCTGTCGAGAGAGGTGGAGAATAAGCTACAGACATATCTGGACAGGGTGGGCAGTCAGGTCACGGCTATCGTCAGTGCAAATGCCAGATACATGATAGAAAACAAACGGCTGAAAGAGGACTCAACTTGGTGCAAAAACAACCACAGTGCCACGATTGAAGACAATCAAAAGGCCCTCAAGCAAGTCCAGTTAAAGCATGACCAAACTGTGGAAGAACTCCTGCTGCAGGTTAGAAAACTAACTGGAAATGAGAGACTTCAAGGAGATCTGCTGTCTGTGAAAGACATCGAAATTAAAATGCTTGCAGACAATATCAAGGTCCTCAACGCATCTCTCAATAGTTGTAAGGTAGGAAAATGTATATTTGTCATATATTACTGTAATCAACTGACATTTATACTGGAAGCCAAACCGTGTATTCATAACGGCTGCGTGTTTGTTTTGCAGTCCTTGCCAAAAAGTCCATACGGACAATTTCCAAGTGGATCTTCCACCTCATTTAACTGGCATAATCTTGGCTCTTCTGGGACAAGACTTAGCACCGGTCTTGCTGGTACAGGTAGTATTGGAAACGTTGGATCTAATGGAGTTGTACCTGGAAGAACAAATTTGGCTACAGGTACAGGAACAACAGGATTATTCAACACAGGCTCAAGTGGACCTGCTTTGCCCAGACCAGGTTATACTCCTGTCGGAACCAATGCAGCTGGATCGTCTCCATTTGGAGGAGTCGTAAGCACAAGTGACGCCCAGTTCACAGGTAAGATATGTCCAACGTTTGACACGCATCAAGCTCTTGACTGGCTGAAGTCTGATTTTACTGCATTCCTGCTTCTTTGTCCTCAGCCGAACTTAATCAGCACTTGCGTGAGCTACAGAGGTATGCAAAGGCAGACTGAAGAACTGATCACAGACCAGGACAAGGACCAAATCTGGAATGCCTTTAATTTGGACTTGGAAAACAATGATGCAGTCATTAGGTATGCACTGATGCACTACCTGGTGACCTGGTGTTGGACTTAATATTTTCCAGTTCATATTTTGTAAAATGACTATACATAATGTTTTGAGAAAACAGAGTGAGTAATCCTTCTGTTCCCCTTTGAGAATTGCTGTACCAGATCAGTATTGTATATCAGCTCTGATAGTGGTATCATAGCAACAACAAGATTGGTACATTCCTATAACCAGTTCTTTAACCTAAATTTGTACATACAGTCTTCAAGAATTATAATGTTAATATAATAAATAACTAACTGATATGGCACATTTATTAGAAAGGCAACATGTATTTCTTCATTTCTGTAACTGTAAGTATGATAAAATAATAATTATCATGTATAAATAAAACAATAAAAAATTAAAATATCTTTCTCTGTTCAGTAATCACTTATAATTATAGTTACACAATACACAGATACCCGAAAATCACACAAACTTTACAACAGTTCTAGTCAATTTTAGGATTAAATTTGATAATGTACTGGAAAAAAAATCACATATTCAACTAAATAGAATCTATTAATGAGCACATTACAGAAAAAGAAGATAACCACTGGTTTAAAGACTTGTTAAATGTTTACTCAAACGAGCGAGAAATGTGTTCTATTTAAATTTGTTCCCTGAAGAGTTTTTATTTTAAAAAGAAAACTTGTTCTGAGCAGGATTACACCAACATCCAATAAGGCAATTAATAAGACTCAGAAATACATCATTTGTATTAAATCTGCAAGTATGGCAAGTTCCCAATTTATGGACGTCAGTGGAATGCAAATAAACAGTACTTTAGTTCTTGACATATTTTATGGGTTTTAAAGTGATGGTCCATCCCACCAGTATATTTAAAAAGGGACCTGTTTGTCTGCCAACCTGTTTATTGCCTAAACCCAATGGTTTACCAATCAAGACCTGAGCCTTAAAATAACTCTGGCTAACCAAGAGCTATTGTCGATGTTTTGCGTCAGTGGGAAGTTATTTAAAACAAAACCCTTTCCGACCAGAGCAGATCCATTCTGTGCTAAAGCCAAACTGTCATTAAGCCAGGTTGCCAGCAGGCTCAGATAACGTGCACGGCTACGTTCCTTTAGATGAACTTTGCAAACAATAAGACAGTTGAAGTAGTGCAAGAATAAACACCCATCACGTTTTGGCAGTTCATTCAGGATATACCCACTGAGAGGATGCACTGTCTTTCCACCAGACAATGTGCCTTATGTCCATAGAGACATTGCCACTGATAAGCTGCACTACATGTGCAGAATGAAAAACAATTAGAAACGCTTCCCATGCTGACTCACTTCCTGTAAGAAGCAACGCCAAAAGCATTGGAATGAAATAATGAGAACTCTTAAGCAGAGCAGAAATGAGGCGCCAATTAATAAATAATGCAGCTGGATAATGGAAGCCGCGACTCTGAGTGAAGGATATCCTTTGTTTAGCGCAAGTGACGTCCACTTAAGTCTGCCTGAACTGAAGAGACGTCCCCAGTGTGCTTGACTTGACATCAAACAATGCAACAATGCATGGAGTCCTTGACAACAAGATTTTGTTTACATATA
>JAVSBV010000108.1:83350-129031 GCA_033117975.1 Parotocinclus spilosoma
CCTTTTCACCGGGAAAAGATTGTGATTTTTTTTTTTTTTTTTTTTTTTTTTTTTAATTTTTGCTCAAATACTGTACTCCTCGGGGGATAGTAGGTGGGTGGGGCTTTTTAAAATTTCCAATCTCTTCTGACGTTTACCATATTTAAATTTTTCCTGTTACGTCTTCCTGTCCTGTCTTACCCCCCTGTAGGACGGGTTGATTGTTCCAATTTCGCTGTATATTGTACCTGCTAGAATGTATATGTGACAAAGAGATAAGATAAGAGTCCTTTATTAGTCCCACAGTGGGGAAATTCACTGTGTTACAGCATCACTCAGCAAGGCACTCAGTACAAAAAATAGACAAAAATATATATACAGTACGAATGCTAAAAATTACGAACTATTAAGAATTTATTGCACATGGGTAGGGGAAAATATTGCACAATATAAAGTTCTGCTTACTGTAAGTAAGTGTATGTGTGTTAGTGTTTACGTGTGTGTGCGCGTGTATATATAGTCCTCTGTGTATATGTCTATATTTGTGTACATACATATATAGTCTACTTGGAGCAGTGCTGGTTATAGAGTCTAACAGCAGCAGCAGGAAGGAAGGACCTGTGATACCGCTCCTTCACACACTTGGGGTGAAGCAGCCTGTCGCTGATGGAGCTGCCTAGTGCTGCTAGAGTCAGTTGACTTGATTTGAAAGTTGACATTATTACTAACCCCAAACTAGAATTACATATGAATTATATTCCAGTGTTGGAAATCCACTTGACTCATCTCTCAAGTCTGGATCAATTTTTATAAAGAAGTATAAAGGTTGTAGTTTTAATTCTGTTTAATTGCAATAAGACATTTAGTGACTGAATTTAGCAACGGTCCTTTTTTCGTGCACAAGTTGTTCGCATAATCAAATTCTATTAATCGCTCAGTATTCCGAGCTGGTACATCATGGCCCTTCTGCCCGAGAGTGATGTAAGCACAGTTTCAGACTGTAATCCATCCTTAATTTGACTGAGATGCAAGCAGACCAAAATAAGCAGGGAGTAAGGAGAGCAATGTGGAGAGGAGAAGCACAGCTACTTCTTTTATATTTTAATTTCAGCATTAAGGTTATTTGTGAGTGCAGAGTCCTCTCTCCCGACATTAATCTTGGGAAGACAAAGGACTCCAGGTGTCCCAATTAACTTGGCATGTCTAGTACTCGAGTCCTCACCAAATGTCACAGAGCTGCATGCATGTCTATTTTTCAGAGGTGTGGAGTTAGTCACTGTTCTCCATAGAGCATGTAGGCTGCCTGCCAAAAGGCACAAGTCGTGCCTTTTGTGCACGTTGTCATGTGAACAATGCGCTTCGTTTTTGAGAAGTATTCCCTCGGTAGTGTAGGAGAAGGTCTGAGCTTGAAGCACAGTTGGATTTGTTAAGGCTGAGGCGTTGCTTGCTGTTGATGCGATGCGGTGGAGAGAGGCAATTAAACTGCTGAAGTTGATGTTCACTCTTGTTGAGTTTCAAGTTGTAGCAAAGTACAGGCAGCGATTAAACACAAACCTCACACTTCTGTTTTAAAGTGGCGTTGCTTTGTACTACACTCAGAACCTAATGTCCAGTCTGATGCCATTCACAACAGTCCCCAACAGTCAGACGGTTAGCCACTCCACATATGTAAATTCTTCACATTAAATATCTGTGTAGGTATAGACTAAATGTCAGCTACAATCATGCTTCATTTAGTCAATGTACCTGGAAATTGTGCTTTTAACTTGCGATAGTTAAAAATAACTACGAACATGGTTTCAATGGAAAGCAAATCCAGGTACGGTGGGTTGCTGATGCAGCCTGAAGAAATTTGACATGGGTAAATTGAGTCGTCTTTCAAAAAAACATATTATAGAAAGCAAACATTGTGAACCAAAGCAGATTCTACGGGCAAACCATTAAGAGCCAGTGACTTAAATACTTTACTATTTCTGGTCAAGCTTCTTAGGACTGGAGAAGGCTCAACTTGGCATCTCAAAGCTGCCAGATGATGTTATTGCTCAAGTGTAATTGGAGCTCGCAATAAATACTTATTACTGGATCCTACCGAGACTGTTTATTTTGTTCAGCTATTTAAAAATGCATGTCCTGTATTCTACAACCCTAGAGGCATTATTATAGATGGTCATTATACCATTTGCTTGGGCCATGGTATATCTAATCTAATGGTGGCTTAACACTTTTTTGCACAGTACTATAAAAGGATGGAAAACAACGTACGAGTGCCATGCCCTACCCAAATGCAGAAAACACACCAGAAGGGTCTATCAAACAGAGCCCAATACGGTGTGAATTTTTCCATCAAAAGTGACGGAGCCAGTTTGTACCGCTACATTCCACATCAAATATTTATTTTAAAGAAGTTACATTTGGATGGCATACTGGGGGCACAAGAGGGTGCAATCTGTGCAACACCACCCACCATTTCCACTGCTCATACTCTGATGCCGTTCGCAGCATTCGCCTTGTCACATGGTTTGCCACTCCACATACATTACGTGAGTCATTTCATGAAAAGTCTTTCAGTGTGAATGTAGACCAAATGTCAGTTGAAATCATGTTTCATTCACTTAAATTGCTTGGAATGTGTACGTTTAACCTATGGTGCTTAAAAATAACGGCGCAAACCGAGTTCAAGCATAAAAACAAATCCGCATATGCCAGGGTGCTGATGAAGCCAGATGACATATCTCGGTAATTGGTAAGCTCGCTTTAGACGCCACAGACACACCAGTAAGGACCAGTGGCTTAGATACCAGTGCTGGAAATTCGCCAAATGTCAGGATGCTAGTGTTAGGATACTGTTAGTGTTCCACATCGTTGTGAGAGTTTAAAATACAAATCTGGTAAATATATTTCCTGATGGCAGATACCCAATAAATCTGCATGTAACAAACGTTAAATGTACCTATACATCATGTTATGAATTTAAAGTGTCATTTCAGTCACTGCATATTTAACATGTAACAACACTCATGAGTATATGCTTGTTTATGACAGAACAGCAGGTAGTGTATTTCGGAGAAAAGAGGCTTTGAAATATTTTGAGTAACTTGAGAATAAAACACATTTACGGCATTTATCAGACGCCCTTATCCAGAGCACCTGATACAGTCCTACAATTTAAGTAATTGTGGGTTGAGGGCCTTGCTTAAGGTCCCAACTGTGGCAGAGGTGGGATTTGAACCCTGAACCACCAGGTCCAGTGTCCAGGACTTTAACCGCTAGGCTACCGCAGTCCCAAACATTTACCTATGATGCGATGAATTTGCCAAGGAGGCAGATTCAGCAGGGCAGCTTCTGTTATTTGCTAAATCAGAAAGCATTAGGAGGACTAGACGAGAGAAACGTAGTGAAATCAGACTTAAGTGGAATTATTGAGGAGCATGTACAGAATATAAATAAGGTAGGAAAGAATAGTCACACTATATTTATGATGGCAACCTGGATAGGCGAGGGTGTAGAACAGAGGCCTTCCTAAGGCAAGAAGGTAACTTTATTTAATTTAACTTTATTTAGCTTGACACACCATATTCAGATTATGGAGTATTAACATTTGAGCAGCAAAGCACATCAGACCAAGAAAGCCAAACCTTTAAATTGCATAATGTTTTACATAGATTTTGTTTATAGCTAATAAAATGCATTCCTTCCCAGTTTTTAGGGTATCACATGATTCATGCCATACGAGGCAAAAGGCAGACGCACTCACACATACACAACCTGTCTGAAATGCATACATGCTGCATACTCTCCTTCCCTCTCCATTATCTCCCTGAAAACATTTATTTGTTTTGCTCCTTTCCCATTTTTATTTTGCCTTCATCTTCTACTCTCACATCTGATCTGTGGTGGCCAAAATACACAAACCATAAACTTGCATTAATGTAGACATATAAAGCTAAAATAATACTCCAGTAAAAGCCGTTCCTTTAGAACCCCACTTGAGTAAAAATACAAAAGTATTTGCCACCAAATGTACTCAAGTACCAGGATTTATCCAGGCTATTATAAGTCATAATTTTATCAAGACTCTTGTTTAATCAACTCATTCAACCAGTCTATTAACAGAATGCCATTCATTAGTCCAACAATTAAAATCATATCATATAAGTTTAAAACGATGTTCATGTTATACCCAGATTGGTGTGTTGTTCTTGCTTCTGTTGCATATATTTTTATGCACACAAGCCAAATTGAACAGCACATTTTGCAATGTAGTGGAGTAAAAAGTATGCTTTGAAAATGCAGTGAAGTCACCCAACATGGAAATACTTGAGTAAAGTACAGATAATTAATATAATGTAAAATAATTACATTTACTTCCTTACTGTCCTGCACTGATTTTGATAGTAAAGACAATATCTGAATGAACACAATTTAAAAAGCAAAGTGGCTTCTGCAGGCAAAAGTCATTATTAGTTGTGACTGCCCCAAAAAGGGCATCTCGATGAAGCTCCCAGATGCTGCTGTTACACAAATGTAAGGAAACATCAGTAAGGGAAGGTAATTTTTTTTCTCTGACTGAGAAATAAGTGTATATAATATTGCTAGAACAACAAATCTAATAGTAGCATGGTGGCTTAAGACTTTTGCACAGTATTTGTATTGTATAGTGTGTGATTTTTCTTCTCTGACCTTTTTCTCTCTATTTTTGTAGCTTGCTATTCTCTGATGCTGTCCTCTCTTTGATATTTTTTCTCGTTTCCTATTTCTTTAATCTCTCTCTTTACACCTAGTCTTAATAAAGTAAGTAAATGTTCTGTATTCACTTTCTCACTATGGGGTATTGAATGCATAATGATGGGGGACAAGAAAGTTTGCTGCAAAAATGTTTCATTTTAGCACAAAACAGAATCAAATGGGTTTCTGGATGCTTTGTGTAGCTGTGTGCATGTGCCTGATTGAGTTGATAAAATTATTTTGTAATGTATCTTCTATACTGCTTGCATAAATTAGGGGATTTTTAATTTTGAAATATGAGATTTGATAATAATGAGATACCCCCTACTCTTTGTGAGGAGTGTAGAATTGGGGCAGTGCAGGGGGTGAATTGTTAAGGCTGTGAAATCTGAATGTTCAAGTCGGGGGTGAAAACATGTTATAACTCACAAACATTGGAATGAAGATCAGTATTGAAAGAGTACAGTGATCCCTTGTTTATGGCGGGGGTTACGGTCCAGGACCACCCACGATAAACGAAAATCCACGAAGTAGGGACGCTATATTTATTTAAGTATTTATACACCATTTTGTCATGGCGGAAAGTAGCGACTCAGGCGGCCGATGCTCTAGTGTTACTTCTCGTTTTTGGTGAGTATTCATCCGGTGAGTAAATACACTATTGTAGTGTTTTTACCTGTTGAATAATCTATCAACACACTGAAGTAATGGAACGTTCTCTTTACTTAACACACCATACATCACTCTCATATCACACATGCTCCGTCCATACCGAGCTTACAGCACCAAAATATCCTACAGATTGAGTTGATACAACAGCTATTTAATGTAATTCCTAATATTTTATAATTTATAACATTCCTTTGTTAGAATTAATATTTTTATGAATTTTGTGATTTTTTTTTTTTTTACTGTAAAAGTTCTGCGTAAACCTGCGAAACAGCGAAAATACGCAATATATATTTTTTGAAAACCCGCGATGCACCGAATCCGTGAAAAGGTGAACTGCGAAGTGGCGAAGGAACACTGTATTATGAAGTGACAAATCCAGGTTCAAAATTTTGGGCCAATCGTCTATAATGTATCTTAAGTTCATTATATTATTGTTAAAATAACAAATCTAATTTTGGTCTAAAATGTTTGCACAGTACTCTGTGTTGTTTCATACTGCTCCTCCAGTGCATTGTTGTTGGGTTTTGCACATTGGAATCTCACTTGCTTTTGTATCAAACTCTCTCTTTGTGATGTGAAAGCAAAGCTGAATCTGAAAAGTGAATGTAAGGTTATGGTGGCTGTCTGTAATCTGTCATTCACAATTAAGATGATACACAGAGTAAATGTGTGGATGAAAGACTTAGCAGTGACGTTTGTGTAAAGACCAGTGGTAGGATTTGCATTCAAGTCCAAGCTCTGTGCTGTCACAGGCGAGAGAGGATGTGTCAAGGACACCAGAGCATTGAAACAGCCTTCCATTCTGAAGCCGTGTTTGCTAAAGTTTTTTTGTTTACCTTCCTGTGAAGGTTAAAAGTGAACAAAACTCAGGAACTGGTTATAGAGTGAAAGCCTGTGGGTGTATCCTGAGCTTTGTTCTGTAGGAGACACTGCTAACTGTGATAAATATCTTCAGACTTTCTTGCAACTCATGACCCCATGAGACTACAGATGAAATTCCAACGATTATGAAATGAGTTTGCTGAACATGCCGTCCTGTGTAGTTTCTTGTTTCGAGATGGAGATGTCTTCTTTTTGACAAAACAACATTTTAAAGAATGAAATGCGTACCTAAATTGTTTTTTGTTTTATTGGCTATTATTATAAAAATTGATAGTGGCACATCATTGATGCGGACAGATTTTTGTTGAGGTGTTTTATTTGTGGTGTTCACAACTGAGGTTTTCCGTATTCACCCTTCATTTCACTCAATTTCTAAAGACGCTTTGGTGCCTTTTCTTCAATTTTACAGCTTCTGGCATTTACACACTTCATTAAATTGACAAAAAGGAGGTTCCAATATATAGCTTGTGCCAAAAAAAAATTATACCATCCATGTGGGATGGAATGTGTATGTAATGTTTAACTAGAGAATTCTTGTACTCTCAGTCAGTGAGAAAGCAGGCTGCCAACTTTCCACTGTGATCTTAATCGTATAAAGGAGGAGAAGATTGAATAGACTTTACATAAAATATTGGGCCCTAGATAAAGAAGTCAAGAGAACTTAATTTAGGATCTCCTATTCAGCAAGAATGTATCGTAAATATGAAAATCCCAAACCAATTTATGGAAGTGTAATCATTTTGCATGCGTTACTAAGCTACTGACAACATTGCACAGATTTTGGAAGTAGACTTAAACACGTTACTGAAGCAATGTAAACACATTTGACCCTGCATTCACACATGCAGGCATCTAGTAGCTGCTGTGTCTTGGAATGGAAGCTGTCCAGCTTCACTAAGAAATGTCAGCCAAAATATATACACTGCTCACAAAAATGAGGGGATATTTCAAACGTAATGTGACGTGATAAAATATAAACATTTTATTTTATTTTATGAAACAGGACAATCAGAAAAGCAAATGAAAAGTCAAAAAGTTGCTCAGTTATGCAAATGGGATACAAACTCAATGAAGGTGATTGAGTACCAAGTGACACATTTATGGGCTGAACAGAAGCTTGGTAAACTGGACGAGAGTCCCCCCAGAGTGCCCCTGTGTTTTGGCCTTAAGGTCGAGCTGCAGAAATTGTAGACTCGTTCAGAAGATTGCTTGGACTGCTGGGGCGTGGAATGTCTGGAAGATTTCCCCTCTGTGCTATGGACACGGACTGGTGCTTTTGGCTCCCCTTCTCTCCCAACCAATGAACTCACCTTCCATTTACTGCTTCTTCCCCAGTCGCATCGTGACGGGTCTGTGTGAGCGCTGTACGTAGCTGCCGTAGACCGGATGGCCGCTCGTTGTTGCTGCCCCCCCCAATCCTTTTTTCCCTCCCCCGTAGCTAGTCTTTCGTGAATGTCATTAAATGTGCTTCTGTGCCAAGGAGTTTTTTTGTGCTCACATACTGTACTCCTCGGAGTATAGTAGATGGGTGGGGGCGGGCTTTTTTAAAATCTCCAATCTTTCCCAATGTTTACCGTATTCTAATTTCCCTCAGTTACGTTTTCCAATCCTGTCTTTCCACCCCCACACAGCACCATGTTATATTGTATGTTTGGAAGGGTTAATGGTTCTAATTTTGCTTTATATTGTACCTGCTACAATGTATATGTGACAATAAACTTGACTTGACATTGACTGTTCAATAGGGAGCATGTTCATCCAAGACCGCCAGAACACACTGACAGTGATGGGGCATGGACAGAATCAGATCGTCCAGCAGTTCTTGTGAGATCCTCCTCTTATTCCTTTGAAATATCCCCTCATTTTGGTGAACAGTGTACTATAATAATTGCATAATGCCATATTACAATACTTAAAGTGTCTTGGAAAAAAATGTTGCTATACCATTTCAAACCAGGATTGTGGTGTTGGACTGCACTCATGATACATAATTGATATGCAGAATTTTCCAGAGCCAATCAGTAAGGTTTGTCACTTAATGAAGTCATGCTCATTTGCATGGAACAGAGAAAATCTGGTTGAATATCTTGTTGCTGCCCTGTCACTCTTCCACCAAAGAAATTGACAGTTTCCTTTTACAAGTATACAGCTAGAGTTAAATGTCTACTGAGCTCTAAAAAGCTACTGTTAAGGATGGAAAACAAAACCAGAAGTAACATCAGCCTTAGTTAAAATATTAACAATGTTTACTTTAGCAGAGATCAGGATGACAACTGTATTCATCTAAGTGAATTGTTCAATAACTAGTTATCACTGGTTTCCATCTGCTATATCATAATGCATTCAGCAAATGGATAAATGCAGAATTCTATGCACCTTTTAGCTGCTAGTGAGGTAAATAATGTACTGCTTTCTGTCATAGTTGCCTATGAAGCAAATATCAAATAAATGTTTTAATGGATGAAATGTAAGCTTAAATTAGAAGCCCTTTTGTGGTTCTCTGCTTTCTCATGCAGTCTTCTGTGGGGAGTCATGTTATTAATAAAAAAAGGGTCTGTCAGATAAAGTTATGGTGAAGACAAACTTCAGTTATATGAATGTCCATAAAGAAAATGGTTGCCAGTTGGGTTGCTTTCAATTTATATTGGTTTCTGGTGGCCAACACATGGGACGGAGCAATCACATTAGAGGATAACATTTTCATACACAGTATGGGTCCAGATTTTTTTGTTCATTTGGTATTAAAACATGATATTTAGTCTTTATGATTCCAAATAACATAAGATTTATTGTTTTAGCAGTAGTACACTGCTCACAAAAAATAAGAAATTTAGAAATATCCCCAAATTGTTGCGAGCTGTATCTAAATACCATAATTACTTCCCTCAGTCCCATACCTATACAAATGTGTTTTCTGTATTAAAAACTTTAAAAGAAGAAAATGGGGCAAACCGCTTCGATAGGCTACATAAAAAAAGTAGCTTGATCATGATCAATGTTTTTTATTTATTTGTTTTTAATGGGTAGCGACTAATAAACCACTTCTTCAGAAGGGAAAGTGGGTGAAAAGGCAAATATATGGTAAAACTCACAAAGACTGGAAAGAAGATCGGAGGAAAAGAGTATTACTAGGTGATGTATAGAAAGGTTTAGGTCCAGTCGTCAGCAATACGTTATACAGTATATGCTCAATTATGCCATCTAATGGATTGTAATGAGTGTGTTAAAGCAGAAAACGGTCCACTTATGAAATGTTATTTTTATATAATGTTATATTTATGCTTCATGTCATTGATGATAATGATTTCATGCTTCACAGTGGGCTGAGGACAACATCTCAACCATAGCAATCATTTTCACTTGTTTTCACACTTCCCTGGCATGACTGTCTTCATGTTGTTTCTTAACGGTGTGTTAGTCTGGCATCAACACTCTCTTCTTCAGCCCCTCAGAACAACACAAAGCATTTCACATCACCTGATATCCGAGAAGCCTTGTAACCTGGTCTGCCTCACATTAAAGACTTCCTGCAGCATAATTCTGACCCCTTAATTTCGCACAGTCTCTTTCCCCTCCCTCCCTTTGTTTACAGCGTCCATCTTCTAGCCTTTGTTGACCGCCCTTTTTTTTATCAGCTATTTCACAAACAGTCCATCCATAGTCCTGTCTCTCCCTCTCCCTCTTTTTTTTTTTTTTTTTTTTGGAAACCCTATTCTTTGTTTACCCAGCAGGGATGAAAAGAGAAGTATGGGTGGGTATAACAAAAGCCTGGCAATAAAACCATAATAGATGGCATGAGCAGACGTATGTGGACTTTTAATTAGACATTTGTTCTTTCTCTCTGACATTTGTGTTTCCCTGGCTGGTTACTTGTAGTAACGATAAAGAATTTGCAGAAACGCTTGTGGAGGTGACATTGATTCTTGGCTCTCAACAGGAAGTCCCGACCAGTATTGTTGCACAAATGTTTTGCTTGCAAATTCATATTAAAAACATCGTATTTTGTTATAAGCCCCTTTCTTTTCTCAGTAGTGTTAAATACAGTCTGACGCACAATTTGAACGACTATCACATCCATTTTCAGTTTGTTTGAACATCTTCTTTGAAAACCATGTTGTTTGTCTGGATTGTTCCCTCTTTGTGCCTTAACGTATTTAGTGGGCATATTTACATTTAATTGTCCACAGTTAGTAACCACATAGTTGGAAGCACACCTCCCAAAATGCAGTAGCGCTAATATTTCATTTTATTTGTGTCTTTTAGGAGTGATAAAGCATTGTAAAGCACAGATGCACATTGTGGAGGTGGAAGGTGATTTGTATTAATTATGCTGTATGCAATTGTCAGCTCTGTTCGACTGTGACTGACTGATTAAGGTCACTTGGTCAGATTAAATATTGCTCTGTGATGCATTCTCAGTTTTCTGGTAATGCTGTGCTAAAATATTGTAAGGTTTCACTAAAGCTTACAATGCTAATAATCAATTGAATTGAATATGCTGGTTTCTGCTTGCTTCAGTCTTCTTTCCCATTAGTTCCATACCACTACTAACCAGCACACATGGAGCATTGCTTCCTATATGGTAGACATGTTTACTCTGATAACAGTGGGGCCACGGTGTAATTGAGTGTCCAAGAGAGTAACAACTTAACATTGAGGACAGAGTCACTGAGCTTGAAGCAACAACTGTCAAGTTCAGTGAGTGTGGTTGAAATATCCTATTGTACTCATAGCAAGAGTCCACATGGTTTTCACTGTGTGAAAGTCTACTCTGTGCCGTCCTTATTTTTCCCACGCATGGACAAGGGTGACTGAATGACTGAGACCACCAGTGAAATTTAAACCTTTATTTTATTTAGCATAAAATGTCATTTTAGGGGTGTAAAATTTCAAAGACAATAAATATTGAAATTTTCTGGGACTTTATCGATAATTAGATGATGTTTTGGCAGTGTATACCTTTTTTGTTGAATCATCCTACTAAGGTTTGCTGAGTGTGTTTGTGTGTTGGTGTCAAGCACTGGCGACTCATAGTCTTTATATTCGGTTTGTAGATGCAGAAATAAGCTAGCTGTTGAGCTGTCTTCAATGGAACTGATTTCTAACATAGTTTTCCATGTTTTAAACAGTATCCACCTTTTCAAGAACAAATCACCTCCATGAACATAGATTGTGTGGCAGGTGGTGTCTGTATTTTGTCTCCTGGAGTTTTGTTCACTCACTTTTAACTTCAGTGACGCTGGCACGCTCCCGGCGCACATGCGCAATAGTCTGTCCTACCTGGCAAGCACTAAATATGTGAGGTGTTTTTGACTGTTATAGTCAAATATCATTCTAAAGGTCAGCTCACAAATCATGAAAATTACATGTTAATATATTTTGGGGGAGATATTATCCTAGACGATGCATATTGCACACCCCTGGATTATATGAATAGTCATAATAATTTAAATGAGCAGTTGGACACCATATTTTTATGCTTTTTTTTTTGTTATAATTTACTGGACTTGGCATGGACTCCACATGTTTGAGCAAAATCTGATGATTTATGTTATACCAGCTGGATTTTGCGATATTCCATGTGATGTTTCTGAACACATTACTTTGCGTGCCTATTTAAATGCTTAATGGATTGTAAGTCAGGTGATCTGTGGAAAAAAGCCCTTAACATCCAGCACTCCTTGATCTAAGTGGTAGGTGTGTAATGGGTACTAGCCTACTGCAGTGCTGCTACAAAGGTCCTAACAGGCATTGCCACTAGTGATCTCAGCCATTTGGCTTCCATTATATCTTTTCATATACAATTTATGATTCACAGTGCTGTTACAGCTGGCGATAATTTAGGATAAGTATGGGTGAAATCACATACAAAACATTTGCGACACTGTAATGACGTTCTTTCAAAATGGTTTTCACTCCGTTTATAGAACTGTCTATTGTTTGTGTTCTCTCCATGAGTCTAGAAAAGCATGGGTATTTTATGACTTTGTATGGCATTCAGTATATATTTCCAAGTCCTTTTTGCATACAGAAGTAGCAATTTCCTGACCACTAGAAATTTTCTTATTGTATCAAAGTGTCTGGTTATCTGGGATAACTTGAGCTTTCTTTAGCAAACTTTCTATACTATCAAAATCGTTTTCAACCCATTATTCTTTTATTTACATTGCAGTAGCATAAAAAGACTAGCAATATCCCGTCAATGTCCATTTCTTTTTCATAGAACACATTACAGTCGCATATATGCATGTAAATATGAGTTCTGGTCACTTTTGTGCTTGTGATTAAAATGCTGCAATTTATTATAAACCTTTAGTAGTTTCATATTCTTTTATCATTATAATTGTTGGCTGTGGTGGCCTAGCTATTAAGGTAATGGACTGTGGACCAGATGGTTCTGGGTTCAAATCTCAGCTCTGCCATTGTTGGGCCCTTGAGCAAGACACTTTACCCCATAAATTGCTTGGATTGTAATACTGTATCAGTTGTAAGTTGCTCTGCTAAATGACTAAATGTAAATGTGATTCCTAAGAAAGCTTCTTCCTTGCAGCCGAGTATTGTCCTGAAATCCGCCCTCCCTCTTTTGGATTAAAATTTGTTTTTATCCTCTTTGCTTGAGGTCCTCATTAGCATGCCAATTCTGATCAACTGAAGTTGATTCATTGAATGATGTATTAATTGATTCATTAATCTTGTCGCAGTAGAAGCGAAAGGTTGTAATCCCCTCCATATGCTCTGGGCCTGTCGGCCGAACAAAAGCCCCCCGTGAATCTCATATCTGTACATCCTGCTACCACAACTCTGATATTGACCTCTTCTTAGTTAGAATTCAGAAAGGTTACTAAATAATTGGCATCTGGTGTACAGTGCGGTGTACAGAACCCCTCATTTACACCATTTATTCCAGATATTTTTATTAGTTAAATTAGCTTTCCTTGTTCAGATGTATGAAACTGTTTGGATTTACACTCTGTACAGTGTAGCGTTTACCGCGGTGCCGTTATCTGTTTAAACGTGGCGACGTTTCCCTCGGTTTAAAATGACAGATTGCACTGTATTTACACCTGCAGTTGCTACACAACACTTTCCTCCATGTCTCCAGGATTGGCTGCCATGCTGCAGTTCGAGTTAGAGTTAGAGTTTGAAGAATTGTTGGAGGCGTAGGCTTGCAGGTAGCCCTGCATCAGGACATGACTGTACTGCTCGCTGGCTGTGCTGGACGTGCTAGCAGTGGACGCGCAGTGGACCAGCATGCTGTGCAGTGACTGACTGCGACGGGTCCAGATGACGCTCAGTCGCTTCGCGTAACTGTAGCACGTAGTGGGGGTGATTTCACCCACGTCAAAGGAACAGCTGCGTTTGGCCCCCGGTACTTGCCTCTCTCCAGGCTCCCAGTCCAGTCTTCCCTCCTCTCCTGCCTGCCCTGCCTGCGTAAGGGCCAGTGATACTAAGGAATGCCTCTTTCCCCTAGATTTGTCTTTTTCTTTCTCTAGAGACTTCCGCAGTTTCAACTTGCAGGTGTCCTTCCCAGGGTGTGGCAGGGTGTGCGCTATTTTGGATGGCGAGTAGTACAAAGTCACTCTTTCACACTCTGGTGCAAATGAGGGACCTCGTGCTGATTTCTCCTTCTCTAGCTCCAAGTCTCTGCTCTGACTGCAATGGGGCTCTGGGTTCTGTTTGTGCTCTTTATGCTTGGCTTTGGCCTGCACTGGTCTGTGCTGAGTCAGCACCCTGTTCGGCAAGGCGACCATCATCGTGCTGTTATTTCCGTTAGTCTGGGCATACACATCCACCCCTTTAGCAGACAGGAACTCCCCTGACTGGTTGGCATAGTCTCGACAGTCAGCGCAGACTCTGTGTCGCATCATCATAGCCACAGTGAAGACGAGCAGCGTTACCACCACCACCCCACCCACCATCACGGTCAGAGTGCCACCCAGGAAATGAGCTTGTAAAGAGCGGCATTCTGGGTAATCCTCATTTGTGCTGAACTTGGTGCAACCTAACACTTTGGTGTTAGATAAGGTGGAGATGCCGTCATCAAATATAGCCAACACACACAAATTGTAGTCGGCGCTGGAAACCAGATTTTTCATTGTGAAACTGTTACTGGTAGGAGGCAGGATTCTGCAATGAAAGAAGAGAGAAAATTACTTTGTGACATGTACAGAGCAAAAAAGAATAAAAAAAATACAGTACAGTACAGCGTATATACAATCAAGTTGAAATGTTGTATGAAACATAAATGAAAACACAATACGATAATTTCATGTCTTTATAATTCTTTTCAACTCGTATTCTATTGAATATGCTACAAAGACAAGACATTTAATGTTCAAAAATAAACTTTGTTTTTTGCAAATATTTACTTATTTTAAATTTGAAGCATGCAACATGTTCCAAAACAGTTGGGGCAGGGCAAAAAAAAACTGGGAAAATTGAGGAATGCTCAAAAAACACCTGTTTGGAACATTTCACAGGTGAGTGTTATGGGTATAAAGGGGGCATCCCCGAAAGGCTCAGTCGTTTAAAAACAAGGACAGGGCGAGGTTTACCACTTTGCGAACAACTGTGTGAGCAAATAGTTCAACAGCTTGAACAACGTATATAATATTATCAAAAGATTCAGAGAAATCTCTGCAAGCAAGCAGCAAGCCCTCAGGTGGCACCGCATTAAAAACCAACATCATTCTGTAACGGATATTACCACATGGGCTCAGGAACACTTCAGAAAACCATCGTCAGTGAACACAGTTCATCTCTCCATCTACAAGTGCAAGTTAAAACTCTGCCATGCCAAGTGAAAGTCAATGTATGAGCAACACCCAGAAACGCTGCTAGCTTTCCTGGACCTGAGCTCATCTTGGATAGACGGAAAAGTGTCTTGTGGCCTGACGAGGCCGTATTTCAAATTATTTTTGGATATAATGGACGACGTGTCCTCCAGACCAAAGGGGGAAAAGGACTTTCCAGGTTATTATCAGCGCCAAGTTCAAAAGCCAGCACCTCTGATGTTATGGGCTGTGTAAGTGCCCAAATCTGGGAATTTACACAGATGCTAAAAGGTACATACAGGTTTTGGATCAACATATGCTGCCATTCAAGCAACATCTTTTCTGTTTATATCAGCAAGACAATGCCAAGCCACATTTTGCACAAGTAACAACAGTCTGTCTTCATAGTAAAAGAGTGCCGGTACTAGACTGTCCTGTCTGCACTCCAGACCCGTCTCCTGTTGAAAATGTGACGTGTGCGCACATGTAAACACATTCTCTAATATACGTTGGGATATGTTCCAACTAATCCATCGTTAGTTGGATCGTAATTCATCGTAAAGAGAGGAGTGTGTGACCCCAGCTTTTCCTTACTGTCTGGAAAATATCGTTAAGAGGCCGAGTTCTTTTCTGGGATGCACTTGGTGGGAGTAAAAAGAACGTAAAACCATTTAACATATATGATGGATGGTTCTCACCCCTTACATGTGTCTCTGGCAGTACTTGGCAGCTAAAGATGTGGGTATATATGCAGTAGTTGAATATATTTATACACACATTGGTGTGTATGTATAGATCTATCAGTGTATACACCGGTGCTATTTATTTTGTATTCTATTTATGCCGCTGTAACATTTCCCTGTTGTGGTAGTAAATCTACATTACTCAGCATTCACCACTCCCACCACATGACTCCCTAGATCAAACACTGCTCAATACAGGAGAGCATACCTTAAACATGCTTAAAACATTTACATGAATCCACAATTAGACATTTCACTTTTATGGAGTTTTTCCTTTCCATTGTCACCCTAGGCTTGTTCCGGACTAGACAGTAGAAAATTGTGAAGGTGCTTTGAGACAATGCTCCACTATAAACAGTGCATAATAAGTCAATTTGGCTTAGATGTTTATTAGATATACCAATGTTTTAGCAGTGATATAATGGCCATGTATAACTCTTTCTCTGTCTCATTATTAGAAGCAGAAAAAAACAGACAACAAATCTAATGGTGGACTAAGACTTTTGCGTGGTACAGTACATCCAGGGACAGCTCAAGTGTGTTGTCATGATCTGAGCTGAGAGAGATGGGAGCAGCTGCTGTTTTGTAGTGAAAACAGTCGAAATCAATACCATGCAACAATGGCCTGTGCAGTTAAGAAAATTAAGTAGAATTCACAAAGAAAAGGCTTTAAGAGGCTCGTTCTTGCAAAGGACATTTTTGCAGTGACATTAAACCTCTTTTTTTGTCTTGCTGTTTGTCTGAAGGACTAGTCATTAAAATCTCGAGCTCCTGTCGATGAGAAGATCTTTAATGCACCACTCCAACTGTGTCTGCTGTAGTGCAGTTGTGTGCTAGCACATTTAGAAAGACACATTCATGGTCAAACAAGGTTCAGATATGGGCAATTAAATGGTGAATGCTTCCTTACATTAAAGGCCTTGAGACATGTTGATCTGCGCCATGCAGACTCCAGTCTTCTCTCTAACATCTGGTTCCTCCTGACCAACTTTCTTCAAACAGTTCTATGTTAATTATTGTTAATAATTTATGGCGCCGCTTGGGTGGCATGGAGACAGTTTGACAGCCCACCATCACTGTGACACGGTTTTTAGTCCCATTGGCGCATTCTGGGCATTGGGTGGCTTAGAGTCACAACTGGCAGCGTCTTCAGACTACATATGTGTTGTTGCCTTTGTATTAGCTGGATTTAATGCAATGTCTTTGAATACATCTACAACTGTACTACAGGTACATATTCATATATAAACTCCTTTGTTTGCATTCAAGATGAATGCCCATCCTGATCAGGGACTAATTGTAGTAATATTTAAAGCCTGTATTTCTAGCCTCGACTGTTGTAGCAATACTATGTTCTGAATGAGGTCTTTAAAAAAACTATTGCTTTATGGCATATGAGGTGAATATTATTTCCCTGTCCTAGATTCAGGAAATTGAGTCTAATTAAAAATATTCACAGAAGGCTCCTTTTGGCAACACATTGCCTCTTGCCCTCAATGCAAGTAAAGCAGGAAGTGAGTAGTATCATTACTCCATATTCTTGCTAAAGGTCCGGGCGTTCCTTTAGGGGACTCTGAGTCAAAATGGCTGTGCATTGATAGCCTATTTCTTAATAACTGATCATCAATGCCTTGGGGCTGCAATGGCACTCATTGCCCTGCTCAGCCTTCCACCGGCGAGCGACTGATGAAAGAGGAGAATAAACTCGAGCTCTCGCCCCCTCTATATATTTATCACTGTCTTGCACAGATTTTTCTTTTCCCTTTCACTGTGCATTATTGATTCCCATAATAGAGCGTCAAATGTATATTGCTCTGTAGTAGTTCCATTTTCAGCCATTATGTCATGGTGCGTTTTAATGGCGAAGCTATTAAAAATGCATCATTCGATTGTACTTGCTGTTTTCGCTATATCCCGATTGCTGCATGCGATTTGGGGGGTGCCTGCCTGCCTGCCTGTCTGTGTGCACGTGTGTGTGCAGACAAATTGTGGGTTTAAATGTGCTGGTGTTTGAACACCCTGCAGAGTTACTGAGTATGACAAGATGGAGGCTGAGATCCCATGAGCGAATGAGAGTTTATTTTAGGCACCTTGTGTAATGCACTATTGAAACTGTCAGTGCTGGTTTGTGAGCATTTGGATTAAGCTCATGTTGTATTAAAGTCCAGTAGAAAAGGTTAGCTCTGTCCTGGTCCTTTTACTGCCATTTCTTTTCTTCTTTCTGCTTCCAATTTGTTCCATTTCAGTTAGAGTAATAGCTTGTGACACCATTCTAAACTCTATAATTTGTGCTCTTTTAAAGAGTTCATTCATTGTTTTCCAGCAGTCAGTAGGACCTCTTTCACTCCAGTAAAACTTTCACATGGTTCAAAATACTAAAACATTTCTCAATTACTATTAGTCATAAGTATTCCCTATTGTTGCCATTTAAACCTGTAAGGAAAAAAATCACAGTTAAAATGTTAAGTAACGATCATTACTTTCCCTTTGAACTACACATTCGTAATTTCAGCAGTGGTGATTATCACCAGAAATAACTTTGACTTGGATCAAAGATTGTCTTTTTATTTTGTTAAGCCAAGTTAGGCTTTTACTTATGATAATAGCTTTAAATGGAATTTTATTTTAAATGTACTATGTTTGTCATTTCAGCAGTAGAGATGACTTAGTACCTAGTAACTGAGAAACATTTTGTTACATTTTTAGCACGTTTGTTTTAGGACATTAAGGCCTGTTAAACTTTGTTCATGTTAAATGTTTTAGACTCTTCTGCTTATTTAATTTTGAATTATTCCCTAATATTTGTGAGCAATATATAAAAACAGATATTTATACCTAACTGTTTGGCACATTTTTTCCGTCCTTTTGGAATTGCAACTTGGGTTAGGGATCAATAAGAACCATAATAGATATGCAGAGTCAGATTTGGAAGAATAAAATATCAGTGATACTAACCCTACTTGTCATAAGCACTGATCAATTAAGGTAAGCTTAAGTTCTTACCTGTAAACGAGGGCGTCGTCGGCTGTGCTGTTGTACTGAATCTGGTACATCCACACCAGGTAAGGCATTGAAGTTCTGCCCATATACCAGTGCACCTGGGCAGAGTTAGAAGTCACATCCTTAACTCCTACCAGTCTCTCGTTTCCAGTATTAATACTGCTGCTTCCGTCCTCTCCCTCCCCTCCGGTCAGATTCCTCACTGTTACTATACCTCCTGCAGCCCCTCCTCTACCCGTACTGATATCAGAGGCACCAGGATCTCGATGGCTAATAAGTGACACTGTTCCATTGCTTCGGTGAGGCAGTGGAATGATCTTCAGGTCGACCTGCGCAGTGGACTCACCAGCCGCGTTGATAGCGATGCAAGTGTAAGCTCCTTCATCTCTCGCACGTGTTACTAGGAAGTCCAGCGTTCCGTTATAATATGAGCGGATGCGGCTGGAGTTGGCCATTATTCGGTCATCTGGGGATACCCAGTGAATAACTGGCTCAGGGTCACCGAGAGCACGGCACTTGAGTGTAGCCCTCTGCCCCTCCAGGACCCACAGCTTGTTGGTATTGCGCGTGATCAGCGGAGGCTCGCATATGAACTCCTCCTCTGGAATAGACCAAAAGTAACGTCCAGCCAGGTGTGTAGGTGTGGCGCAGGTCTCCATATCATCCTCACGGATCAGCCTTCTCAACCACAACAGCTCACAGTTACAATGGAGCGGGTTCCCTCCAAAATTCAGACTGATGATGGCATTGTAGGGTGTTGGGCTGACTACCCCGATTTGAGACCGGGAGAACAAGGGGTCAGGAGGAAGTGTCTGCAGCCTGTTTGAGGTCATATCCAGACGGGAGAGCTTGTAAAGCTCGCTGAAGGAGCCCTCGGCAATCTGGTCTATGAGGTTGTGATCCAAGTTGAGAGTGTTTAGACTGGCCATGTTTTGGATGGCTTCCCAGGGAACTCTCCTGAGGTTGTTGTAGGACAAGTCCAGGTCTTCTAGTGTTATCAGGAAGTCGTCGAAGGCATCGCCCGAGACATCTGTAAGCTGGTTGTTGTTTATGAAAAGATGCTGAAGGTTGAGAAGGCCTGTTAGATCCTGAGGTCCCACCACAGTCAGCCGGTTAGTGTCCAGATGAAGCGAGCGCAAGCTTTCCAAATCGGCGAAGGCCAGCGGACGCAAAGAATGGATTGTGTTCCGCGACAGCGTCAAATCCACTAATCCAGTCATGTTGGCGAAGTCGGCCCCACCCACCTCCAGAATGTAGTTGTCAGCCAGTCGGAGCTCCACAGTGCGACGGTCAATGTTCGGCGGGACAAACAACAGACCTTTGTTCACACAGAGCGTGCTTAATGACTCGGACAGATTCCGGCACACACAGTGGAAGGGGCAGATGGAGACCATGCCCCACGTTTCACCAGCCATCACGCCTGGACTATATGCCAGCAGCACATAGCTCAGAAGTCCTAACCAGAGAAAAGACTGAAGGCTGGAATCTTTTTTCGTGTCTGGCAGTTGAATCCTTATGCTTGGTGGGCACAGCAGTCCTGGGCTTGACATGATAGATTTCTTTATCCACAGACCTGTGCAAAGAAGATAAAGCACAGTGTCAGCCATTTGATGTCTGCAAATCACCTGAAGTACTGGAATTACATCAAATGGATTTATGTCAAATCTGTAAATAATGGAACAACTTGTTCCTATCAATAGTAGCAGGCCAATTTCTGTCTGAAATCGCCATATTGATAATCCATGGACCTTCTTTTCCATTTACAGATACTCAGCACAAATGTAGTTGTCCATTAAATGCCATTGTGCTGTGGTGATGGACCAGCATGCTCATCCTGCTTGATTAATTTATCTGTGTATGAATTCAGAGTGGAAGCACTACAGAGCTCACATACTAACTATACAGCACTGCTCATTTATGCCTTGCATGTAATCTTTGGGCAGTCGCTTGGATTGCTAAGCGTTTATCACCACACAATTGTAGTAATAACATAATGTGATAAAATGGAGTAATGTGAATTAGAGGTGGCACCTATATGATTGCCAGAGACCAGTTTTGTGTAAACTGCAGCTCGCAGCTGTGAGATTGGCTGATTGTTATTGTCTGTTTTTCCTTGTATCTATTTTGTTTGTCCGTTCACCATAATGCTTCTACAGTAGCCTGATTTGCTCTATCGCTGTGAACTCTTAACTCTGCATGTGTGCAAATGCTGTGTCATGCCATGATATTAGGCACCATGTATAATGAAGCAGGATAGAGTTTGAGTCAGATTAAAGCCCTGTGGATCTTAAAGCAGCATTCGAGCTGGATGATGCTTGAGTGGACTACCGATGCCATTTGGAGTTTTAGGCTTCTTTTTGTTTATTACACTTTTGGTATCATCTCTACATTTACGTTATACATTTACAGCATTTAGCAGACGCCCTTATCCAGAGCGACTTACAAGTCAAGCAATGGTGGGTTAAGCGACTTGCTTAAGGAGCCAACTGTGACAGCTTGGCAGAGGTGGAATTTGAACCCAGGACCATCAGGTTCATTCAAGTCCAGAATCCAGGACCTTAACCGCTAGGCTACACCAGTCCCACTTAACAGCATTAGAAGGCTACAGAGTGGCTTCTTTTGGGACGGTTAGGTGTAGATTGGATGGAACATCAATGAATCGACGTACCTTGGCTAAATGTTTCAAATGAGCCAATTAGATCACAAATTGACTACTTATTTGACAGCCTTGACTTTTTCTTTCTAACATTGAATGACAACGTAGTTCAGTAATAAATCACTACTGATGATTTAAGTTACGTGCCAAACTGGGATTTCTACTTTGAAAACTGTCTCACAAGCACAGAATGGAATTCACCTGACAGTTGTTTGCTGAAGTGGGGAGTGGGATGTGGGAGCACATTTTTGGACGAACCTTATTAGTCTGTGGCCAAACAAGAGTTAAAATAGCTCCCTATGCTGCCCATTCTGTTCCAGACAAAGTCTCCTGAGGCTTCCTTCAATATTACAAAGGCGAATCCAGTGAGAGATCACTGAGGAACATGGCGGTGGCTCTGAGATTCCAAACATTGGTTTATTTTATCTTTCTCTTCTTATTTGCTTTCATTCCATCTTCATCCCAGGTGAATAATCTAACCCATTAACGGCTGACTGTCACGAATATCATTACCCTTAATCCATTTGTTCATGTTCCCTGGAATACCCTTGATATTTGCATACAAGCTGGGAGTAGAGGTGCAGGTAGTCCTTTCCTCTCATTCATTGTTCATCCATATCAGATAAATCATTGTCCATCAGTGTCAAAAATCCCAAGGCTGTAATCGGTGAGTACCCTCTAAATGTGGGTCATTATTCAAAACTGTCCCAGCTGTGATAAGGATCTAGTTTGCAAACAGCATCAGTCCTCTGACTGCAAGATGAGATCTGGTTAAAATAATAATAATAAAAAAAAAACAGTATTATGGATTGAATCAGTGACTGGGGCAAGGCTCTTTTTTTCGTCGCTTCAGATGGTCTGTAATTTGCCTACAGAATCTCAGCAAAAACCCGATTCAGACTTTTTCCACATAGGACTGTTAAATGTTGAGAAATGAGATACGCTAAATTTGACTCCTTTACATTGGAATGATGGAGAATATTAATGAGTAAAAACAGATGCCTTAAAGCACATAATCTAATTAGGCAAGCTCCTGATGTTGTTCGGCCCCCATAGGCTCTGACACAACTGTCTGATGGCACATGCATTACAGGCTTATGGAACGTCTGTGAAACTTCAGTTTTTCCCTCTGTGAGATTGGTCGAGATTATTTCTATGCCTCTATCTTCAGTGTACCCATCGTAGAAGACAGACAAATAGGAACGCAGACTCACCTTATCATTGCCCGACGTGAACTCCAGATAGAGCTTATAGTTCTTTCCAGTCTGTTACTAAAGCTCAACCGTCCACATTAGACTTTTTACCACTAAGCCTCCTTGCATCCCTGTCCCAGTGCTGCCTCTGTTCTGTCATGTAGACAAGTCTGTCGGAGCTGGGTATCACTCGAAGAGAGAGAATTCAGGGAGAGGCTTCAGTCGTAGCTTCTGCCTTTCAGTGGTTTAATTTGCTTTGTATTTACATCCTGATCCCATTCCTGTTTTTCTTGAGCTGCTCTGTCTTGTGGTTTTTGGTGCAGGGAGTGTGTTGGTGTCTGCATCTATCTCCGACTGCAGCGTTTCTGCTAAAGCCGAGGGTAGAGCGAGATGTAGAGAGAGCGGAGTGGGAGGGAGGCAGAAATGGACAAGGGGAGGGGGTTAAAGAAGAGGATGAAACCTTCATGGTTTGCAAAATGAGCGCAAAAGAAGAAAGGAGAAAGCTGAACAGTGCCAAATGGATTCAAATTAGGATGCACAGATTTCGTTTGATACAACTGCAGCTGTGCCCATCGCCTGATACTCCACACTCCTAAATATTAATGATTGATTGAACTACCTGAGAGCTTGCATTGATCAATTGATCCACAGGAATTCCATTGGGGTATATGGCATCATAAAGTACCAGGACATCAGTCTGCCTCTGCCAAGAAACAAAATGGGTAAATTAAATAAATAAGATTCTGTTATTGCCATCTCGGTAACCTGTTCTAAACCCCATAGAAAACCTGAGAGTTAAACTAAAGTCTCTAAGTCGTCTAAGTCTCGTCCCGTAACTACTTGTAAGAGATTAGAATGTTAGACTGTGTGTTTTGTATTTTATAGACCTATTTGTATTTATTGTACGTTTATCTGCACTGTGTTGCATTGTTTTGCACTTTGTGTTCTGTGTTGCACCACGATCCTGAAGGAATGTTGTTTAGTTTTAATATGTAATTGTACATAGCTGAAATGACAATAAAACCTCTCTGACTAAAGAGGAGAGTACACAAGACTAGACATAGGGTCCAAATTCCCAGCTCTGTATTCTCCAACCTTAGAACACACACACACACAGTGCTGTTTGTTTGATAAGTTGAGGTTGTACCAAAAATCAAATCCCAGGAGTGGCAATAATGTGGCCCATGTGGTTTTGTAAAAAATAATTATTTCTTTCTGTTTTTTTTTTTTTTTCCATTAAACTAAATTTACCTCAGTTAAAGGTTTTCTAATGTTGTCAGGGTGAGATGAAACTAATGTCTTTGAACTTCTTTTATTTTTTTTTATTTTTTTTTTATTTTATACTTATCTCGTGTAACTAAAGTTGTGCTAATAATTGTGTAGGACATGGTACGTGCAAATTCGGTGCTCCTCAATACACGGATATTGACTCTTAACCTCTGTTGATGGCATCAGTGATTCCTGCTTATTATGTTTTCTTGAATTAAGTTAGAATTTGATGTTGTGACACTGTCCCTGACTCACTCAAATGTTCATTTCAATGTTTGGATTCCTATTCCTGTTCACTCCATTTTTTTTGGACTGGTGTTTTAAGGTGAGGAAGGCGAGTCAGTCACAACCAATCTCAAACTGGGCTATATATAGAGAGATATTGAGAGAACACAGCAGAGCACGGATCTGCTCGTCCTAGGCAGCTGTCAGACGGGTCCAGTGTTCAGCCTCGTCCTGTCTCCTAAGTTGAAAACAGACCTGACAAACTTCTGCTTCATTTTCTAGCACTTACTGTAACTCAGACTTCAAGGTCCTGCTGAATAAGAATAAAAATTCATACCAGAAAAACTGGAGTAGAAATGGTGTACCAGCACAGTTTTCATGTATTGTCCTTCAGGAAATGCTTTCTAACTAATAAAAACGTGTTGTTTATATATTAGGCTGGTTTAACAGCACTAAGTATTTTTCACATGAGGGTTCAGTCCTGTTGTTGTTGCTTTGTGGCTTGTGAACCATCTCAACAGTACATATGTCTACAGTACCACTTAAGGCCAATCTACTGTGGGATTTGCTAAACTCTTATGTTACAGAGTGAATTTCCTAGTATTTCAGTGGCCTGATTTTGAATCCCAGTGGTGCCTTTCATAATTGGTCATGTCTGTGCGAGTGGCGGCTAGACTGGGCGAGTAGACTTTGTACTTGTTGACCACTGGGGTGCTGTTTAGGACGCTATACTGTTTGTCCCTTAGGATCCCTATCAAATGTGTTCCTTGGGGATGCATAGATATGCACATAGGCGCCATTTAACAACAATACGGTCATGGTCTGTTTGCTTTAATGGCAACAGGGATTACAATAGCAAATAATCTGCAATTTTAACTCTGGACACTGCATACATAAATGGCTGGATAAAGTAAGAAAAAGGTTTAGCTTGTTTTTTTACTGCCAAAAATGACTTATGTCATCCTTTGTTCCATTGCTAAGAAGGGACTTGCTCCATTATAAATAACTAGAAGTGTTGAGTACTGGTTATTTGAGCGCTGTGACTTCTTACTAGTAGTTCTGCACTGGATTTACCTACTTTACTTATAGCTTTGAAATGTGATCTTGCATTGCCTGTTCTGGAAATTAGTGTGGTCTCACGAGTGGACTCATTCCAGTTGCGTGCACCCAGTGAGGTACATATATATTTATTGTGCATGTTTTCTTTTTCTTTCATTGTATATGTTATTGTTACTGTGTGCTTGTAACTGACAAAATACAGTGCTATTTTTTCCTGTAGGGAGTAAGACGAGACCGGTAACAGTTCAGGTGTCTTATGCTGCATAGGTGGAAGCGTTCCAGTTAAATTTTCTTGCGAAAATACCCTTTATATTCTCTGTAGTATATAATGACTATGTGAACTATATAAATGTCTGGTCAGCAAACTTTTTCACAGAACTTAATTTGGTCGTTAATTAGCGAATACCTGTACGGAAATAGAAAACGTTTTTCAAATTAGTAGCTGCTCTTGGCACAAGTCATTAAGACGAGATGGCCGCTACACATAAAAACGACAAGCCAAGTTTACAGCTTTCTAAATCTCTCCTGAAATGAAAAACTGTTGTTTATGGGGTTCAGGAAATGTATCAACGACTTAAACATACACAATGTTTATGTAGAATGTGTAAGTGTTTTTAGACCTCATTAAATCCCTTTAATTTGAATGAGCGCTTGCAAGCATTCATGGGTAACTAAGTTGCAACCAAACTATAGTGAGCCATTCAGTAAAGCCTGTGTTATCTTCTCTGCAGCTGGCTTATTCCCTAATTAAGAGGTATTTACACTGTGGGACAGGCCCCCTTGTGGGCGCACAGAGTCGTTTTGGGGGGGATGGGTTTTTTAGCTGAATGTTCTTGTTAATAAATGTAAATATATTATATATATTGCAATATTATTGCTTCGAATTATGGAAATTCACCATATGGATGGGAAGCTCTGCCAAAATTGTTTTACAATAACAATTGCCTTATTTGCTCTTAGCAAATGTGAAGCACCTCATTGACCGGACTACTGGCTAGTTAACCTAACTCCTCAGGCAAATTGCACACACATTTGGATGGTGTATTGGCTCAGTTGGACACCTCAGAGCAAGCAAGTTCAAGGGTTCAATCCCAGTGACCTGGGTTTTTTTTTGTGTGGCTTCTCATTATATCTGTGTTGGTTCACTACAGTTTTCTCCCACACTCCATTAGTATGACTAGTATGCCCCACATGTCTACTCTTGATGTAACCTTGTGCATATGTCACTAAAATGGTCCTTGATGCTGATAGGGATATTAAATAAATCCAAATAAACCAACATACAAGCACACACATTTTCTCCCAAAATACTTGTACAAGTTACCAGTTCTTAACATTAGCTAAGCTATGCTTGTCATATTTATCAGTCACTCCATGCCTTTATCAGCCATAATTTCAGCAGCAGTAAAAATGATCTCTCATTTAGTTGCACAACTGAAATGTTCCTGTGCAGTGCTCAGGAAGAACTTAAGCCTCGACGGTGATGGGCTAGCCCATGAGAGCTCATGTTCTAACCCACCCTCCCACTAACTAGGTCAGCTAGAGCTTGTGGTTGCCTCTTTGGGTCCAGTGTTCCATTAGGGGTGTTGAAACTGGCGTATGCATATTTGGCACTATGCCATTTGGAATGTGGGCATGCCATCTGACCACATTGTGGTTTGCAGTTATTTACAGCTCAGTCAGGTGGGTAAATAATCTTTCCTTTTGACCTGCTTGCAGCTATACCTGTCCTGTTTGCCAACCTGTAAGACTGAATATGATTTTTGACTATAGGTTAGTTTATGGATCAGTGAAATAAATAATCTGTTATGTATCAGCAAAGGGCGTTCTTTTGACAGTCTGTGATGCAAGGTCATTTTTACCATGCAGGCATGTGGGATTCTGTCAGTTTGGGAGTCAAGTGATGTTTCAAGCCCTTGTCTTTTGAACTTAACCTTATCTTCTTATCTTCTGATCCTTAACCACCTTGTTGTTGTTTTCATCTTAAGGCTGTTACACACACAGCACATTTTTTGTGTGATGCATTTGGACTGCAGTAAATGCATTTGAACAATCACCATTGCTTCTGTGCCTCATGAAGCAGCTCTAGTATTTTGGTATTCTCGCTGCTGGCAACTTTTTCCTGCTTGGAACTAGATGGAGTAAAAGCATGGTGTTTTTGCTCTTTGTTTCCTCCTCTCCATAGAACCACAGAGATATTTCACTTCTTAAGATTCAGGTTTGGAGAGGGAAATAATAGTAACCTAATATTATTCGGTGAAAAGTACAGTATATTTGAGTAATAGCTTAAACTTGATATGGCTGGACCTCCTTAATCACATGGTGTTCATGCTAAAATGAAACGTTTCAGCTCTTGTACAAGACGGTGAAACTCCTATTTGGTTCCTTTCTTTTTTCCAAAATCAGATGTACCGAATAATGTTTTTAACAATTCATCAGAAAAACTTGTCTTCTGGTCTTCTGGTATTCACTGTGGAAAAAAAAAGAATGTTTACCAAAGTAAAAGTGGTAGTTTTTAAGAGGAAATTGTGTGTTGCTTCTGGTATATAAACAGGCTATAAAGGGAAGTCATCCAAAAAGTGCTTTGTCGACACTGGTATTTTTGGGTACAATTGAAGGATGCACTCAAATGAGGACCTATTTTTCAAACTACAGACTTTTCCCTCTTTTGTAGCTCTTAAGAACTCATAATTAATTTGCCTTGCTGTTCTCACACATTGAACGAACTTAATTTCAAAAACAGCATTAATTTTACAACAATACAATTTTTTTTGTAAATAATTTTGTTTGAATTGTTTGCAACGCTATGATCAATCGTAGAAATGCCAGCACACTACGATTTGCTTGCTTTGATAAATGGGTTACAAAAAGGTAGCACTTTTGCCAATGGAACATTGTTCTGGCTGCTTAAAAGGGGGCTCTGCGAATTACTCATGAATGAATAATAAGCTTTAAATCAGTCATTGGCAAGAAAAGTACAATGCGAGTTTATTGCCTGTCATAATTGCCACAGCTGGTCCTTGATTTGAAATAGGCTGGATATTAAATAGCATGGGGCGTTTTTTGTCTTGTACTCACCATGCTGAAACCTAGTGCAGAAGGCCTCGTTTAGAAAGCTTAGTGGAGTTCAATTTGATTTGAACTACATGTGACCCATTTTCATTAAAACAGTTTAGAGACTTAAACGGTGTGGGATGTGTGAGTATAAACATGTTTAATGCTTTTTGAATTTTACTGACAGTTGTTCCCACAGGCTTTACAAACAGCTGAAGTAATTTCAGTACCATGGACAGCAACCGTCAGGCGACTGGCCCAGTCTTTACAGCTTACGTTTACAGCTCACTTTATTAGGCACTTTTGATCATTATGTTTAATTTACCATATAGATGCATTTTCGTTTTACAAGTACAGATTGTACTTCATAAACTAGACTGAGTATAAAAACAAGATGTACCTTATAAATTGGCCCGTGAGTATGCATGTTAGTTCAGCGATACAAGCCACAGTTGCTGTTAGACTGCTTTGATTAATGGCCATCTCTTCACTGTATAGTGGAGCTTACTTTTTTGTCCTCTGGCTACTACCTGCTCCTAATTCATTTACTTTTAAGCAAACAGGTGTCCTTGAAGCTCTCTTCAGTCCCTCTGTGCTTTAAAGGGTTGCATTGTGTGAACGTTTTTTTTTTTGTGTCCTGCAGTACCGCCCACTTGATGCGGTTTATTGTGGAAACTGTGAGGCTAGTGGGCAGAAAATCTTTTAGAGGCGTATCAAACGCTTCCCTTGACTGTGGAGCTTTGTGTACCTTGGCACAACCCACTGGGGACATTTAGCTGATCCCCTCAAGGGAAACTGTTTTTGTTTGTTTGTTTGTTTGTTTGTTTGTTTTTAACTAAAGGCATCTATAAAACCAAAAGAGTCAAATGATTTGTAGGAGGTAGGAGTGGGTGTAGGTATAGCACTAAATTAGCTACAGTGACCATTGTCATTGGAAGTTCTCTACAATGCTATTAAACTATTTTACATTGTGAGCATTTTTTAAAACCATTTATTAAAGAAATGTCAACATTCAAGATTTAAAATAAATTTTAAGATTTAAGGTTAGGATTAGGTGTAGGTGGTAGCTAATTATTGCTAATTAATCGTCATGTCAATGAAAGTCCCCGACCCTGATAGTGAGACGACAATGCGGGTATATTTGCTTGTGTGGGTGTGTGCATGACGTATGTGTGTGTGTGTGTGTAATATAGACACTGTGACTCACATTATGACTGTATAAACCATTTAGTATTCTGTTTTTTTGCCTGTATTGTTCCCAAACTAAACGGTGGGAGGTGTAACAGTAAAGCAATTCTTATACCAGTTTCCACTGGTATCCTCAAGGATCTCGTTTTTTGTAGTTTGTGGAAACCCATTTAAAAAAACGGTGTAATTATCTTATCATTTTTTTTTTTCTAATACCTACCAAGTTTTATGAAGCAGTTCAGGTTTTTGCATTGTTGCGCAGATTTTCTGTAGAAATAATTCAAGTCTGCATTCTTGCAATACAATTTTTGCTTTATAAATTGTTTAGGACAGAGTAACCCACCTCAGCCAAGCTGTCACTGTTGAGTAGACGAGAGCAAGTCCTTTTAATTAAGCAATAGAACACGAGAGGGAGTGTGTTTTCGCGGATAACATCACGGCTGTGATTTAATCTACGGCACTCGCCTTAGATTAAATCACAGCCGTGATGTTATTCACGATAACACACTCCCTCTCGTGTTCTATTGCTTTTATACAACAGTTTTTTTTTTTTGTTTTTTTTTTACAAAATAAATGAAGAAAATAAATAAAACAACATCAGGTAATTAATAATAGATATGCTTTAATGAGGACGGAGCCTTCCACCAAAAAGTAGTTCCACAACAACAGTTCCATGGCCTGTCTCAAGGGCTACAATACGGAGTATACAGGCTAACACCACGAACGCTAGCTTTAAATCAAAATTGGGATTAAGCAAAGATTAAGCGGAAAGAAATACATATATTTAAAGTCGTTTTGTAAGAGCCAGTCCGTGAAGCACTTTGTAGCCCACTTTTCGCTCATTTCGAGCCAGTTCCAGCGCGCTCAGTTGCTCTACCGTCAGTGCAGTCGACCTAACCGTTTTTGTGGTAATGGTAGGTTCAGAATTAAATGTAGGTGTGGAGTCACAGTCTTCTTCAGAGTCTGTCCAATGTTATGTTAAAAGCATCCATTTGATTCATTTTTGCAGTTTGTATAAGCACTGATACAAAAACATTTGTGTGTGTGTATATGCCTTTACTAGGCAACGCATCCGCGGAGTGATACAGCTTTAATGTGAGAAAGCCGTGCTGTTATCACGTATATCAGCACGATTAGAACACTTCTCAACCAATCAGATTGTTAGGTCGGAACTAACTGTTGTATAACTCACAATTTGTTTGGTTTGTAAGACTGAATTAGTCACTCTGGATAATGATGTCAGCTACATGTAATTGTGTAATAATCAGACACAATTCCTCTCTGTTTTCAGACACTGCTTATTTGTGGGATAACCATGGATTTTAGTGCATAGTTTAAGGTACTAGCCCACCACTGCAGAGACACATTCAAGTTTCTTAGCAGTGTCTCCAGCCTGGCCAGGGGCATCAAAAACGCATTTTCAATGTCTTAAGGAAATATGGATGAATATTTAATCTTCCTCTTCCTGTACCACAAAGATTGTGGATTTCATAATAAGCAAAGTCTGTTTCTCTGTGAATTAGTTCCTCATGTAGAAAGTCTGCTGATGGCCTGTGAGTAGAGGTGGTCAGCAGCCATAGGTTGTATAAAGGCACAAACTGGCCTATGGACCTCCTCCCTCAGTGAAGGGTTGGCCCTTGCTGTCAGACTGAAAAATGTGGTAAATGCAACGAGGAATTTAATGTTGCCTATACTGTGTTATCCTGCTTTTTACTGCACCGTTTTGCCATAAAATGCCAACAAAGTCACTCGTGATTTACAAAAGTGCTTGAAAACATGAAGATTTAGGTTGTACAGGTTATACATAATGTGATGTACAGTATTTAGGGGCAGTTGCAGTGCCTCTGTGACAACAATCTTGGCCCCTCGTTCACTCACTTCTGAAAGCATTTGATACCTCTGCTTTCACCATTTTATTTGTTTTACTTTATTTTTTGTTACCATTTCCTTTACTGCAAAGCGCTTCTGTACTGTAAAACTACTACTAGTATAAAAGCTGCTATGTAAATAAAACCATTATTATTATTTTATGGTATACATGTTTGCTCCATAGTGTCCCAGAGATTCACAAGCTTCACTGAGAGACTATTAGGTCAGTGTCTGGGGCTTCAAAGCTGATTTTCAAAGCATACTGCTCTGATCACCAGGGGGAGTTTGAGTTTAATGAGTGAACAGCATGACGTTAAAGTCAGATGTTTGATCATTTGAGTCGCAAAAATATTGAAATCCACCAAGATTAATTAATAGTATAGAAACTTTGGTAAACATTTAATTCCCACATTTTAATGAAACTGAAGGCTTCCTGCATAGCCTTAAAGGAATTGCCTGTGCTAATAAGTAAATAGTTAAGAACTTTGCAGTTAATCATTAAGCACACTATGAACTGACGTTTTTCACTATAAATACTTATGAGCTTATTTGCTGAATATAACTGTTTTTAAACTAATTACAAGGTGACTGGTACATTCACCATACAGAGAAATAACATGGGAATCTAATTAACTAAGCCCTTAATATTCACTGTTGCTTAGTATTTACTAAAGGTTAACTGTCAACTAATACATTAATGACAGCCAATTATGTCCTGCTGCAGTAGGTGGTTGGTTTCTCTCTTGCACACTGTGCTACCTGTTAGGCGCCAGCTCACTGCGTTCCTGATTATGTAAATGTACACGACTATGAAAATGAATTAATTAATAATTACTGACTAATTACCCACATGTCTGGTAATTAGGTCCCATTTTTTGTCCCTTCTTGTAAAGTTTTACCAGAGTTTTTGTATTTAGTCAAAATAGCATACCCCCTTATCAAGGGCAACATATAACAAGGGGTGTGCACCGAAAAAAAAAAACAAAAAAAAAACAACAACCCTAATATCTTAGTATTTTGGGGGATTTAAACAATGATAATTAGATGATGCTTTGGTTGTGTATATGTTCACCGATCAAAGTATTTAAAAGTTGTTTAAACCCAACTGCCTGAATTGGCACCATGTTTTTTACGATGTAATTGGTGACACCATTTGTTATGTTTTACCATCTGTTGATTCTCTTGTTGTAACACACTTTTTTACAAAATAATTTTGATGTAAAAAAATAGTTTTGATGTAATTGTGATAGATTTTTAATTATGTCTTTATGCTGGTACCAGCATCCCCAGTTTGATCCCGACCTCAGACTCTGTCTTTGTGTAGTTTGCTTGTTCTCCCCATGTCTGAGTGGGTTTACTTTAGGTACTCCAATTTCCTCCCACAGTCTATAGACATTCATGAAGTTCACTGATTATTGTTAAGTTGGCCCTATCTGCAAATGTATAGCTAGTTTCGATGTAAACTTGTGTATCGAGGTAACGTTGTGCCTGTCATAAACAGCCATTGACGTTAAATATAATAAATAGCGAAAAATAAACGTGTTTTTAAAATGTGGTCTTGTTATATTGATGAACTGGCTGTCGTGTAAAGTTTTGGTCTGGATCTAGTCTCAGTTTATGACCATTTTCTATTCAAATGTTGACTTTGTGAAAGGTTCAGTACACCTCTTATAATCTGCAGGATGTTCTACTGTCACAGAAATCTGGGTCAGACTGTGCTCTGTTCAAGAGCATCTCTCTCACTCTCTTTCACTCCCCCACGCTCTGTATCTATTCCTCTTTAGAACACTTTCACCAATCATCCAGCCGCCTCACGAATCAGACAGATGTTTATATGCATACTTTATTATTTTTATGTTCTGTTTACATTATTATTGTTATTTTTCATTATAGCATTTCACATACACTTACACTTTACGTTTTTATTTGCAATTCACTACAAAGCTCGTTTCAGTCTTAGTTACATGCAGCCATGATTAGCTGTGTCTCATAAACAGATTCTGGTCAGGGGAGCATCCCCTGGACTGCAAGAGCAACCTCTGCCCAGAGGTACCACGTGATGGGTTTCTTTTTTATGTAAATGCCATAGAAATTAAACTGCATGGATAAAACATAAAAAATATACAGGTATACATTGTTTAACAGTCGATTGTATTAACAATTGTATTAATAAAAACAGACTTTGTGACCCTAAACAGATACAGAATGGCAAAGACTCATGGATCTGCAACCAATGAATGGTGCATACAAGATCCTCAAGCAGAGGCAGGAGTTAAAGAGCCATTCAGCAAACGTCCAACGTTCACTTGAAAGCTTAATACCTTACCATGTTTGGATAGTCAGTTGATGAGTTTAGAGGTGTTTTGGTCAGTGCCCTGTTTCACAGATGTAATGCATGTTATGTTAAACAGCTCTTGAGTGTGTCATTATTACCCTAGGGGCAGTTTTTTTAACAGCTGATGATTTATGGGATTTATTCACAGCAGAAAAGCTTACTCATTGTTGGTGATCAGGATTTATCAATGTAGGAAAATGTGCCCTTGTGTGCCCCTCACACACACAATCGTCACATTTGTTCTTTCAGTCTTACACTAATTTGTTTACAGAGAAATCAATATTCAGCATGAACCTTTTGTCCTTTCCCCACAGCTGTGGCTATCATATTGCCCTTCCTCTGTCAGGTTGATTTTAATGTGTTTTTATTCCTTAATTTCCCATAATGTTTATATTATAAATGCTCTGTTCATTTATTTAATACATCGTTCAGTAAGTTTAATGTCTTAAAAACTTTTCGCCCGGGGTAAAAAGCAAGTGTGCACTCGCTTAAAAGTGCATGAGCAAAAAGAATAATTCATTTCAAGCACATTTTTACATCTCTTTTTGTTTTTTTTTTTGTTTTTTTAACACAATCAGATTTGGAATTAGAAGGAACGCATCCATTTTTTCCTTTTCTGTTTTATTACAGTTATCAAGACCTCTGTCGTTAAAGTGAGCAGACGTTAATCAGATGGTCATTAAATCGTGCTTACCTGTAATTTATATATAACTGTTGTTTCTTTTACTTGTTTTATATTTAAGCCTAAAAAGGCAGAATAGTACAGTTAATACTAACAAATACAGGAAAAAAAAATGATTGCTACATAATGCTGTGCATAAACTAACTACCCACTTAGCATAACCATATGCAAAAAAGGGCTTCTATTCTGTCAGCTTGCTAGATAGAGTCTGCATTATTAAATCACAGTTCCACCCCTCGGGCCCGAAAACACTTTTGGTAAAATTTTATATTTTACTGTTATGCCATATTAATCTGCAGAAAATGTCCACACTGCCTGCTGGATAACTTTAAGGTTATCACTTTTTATTATTTATTATATATTATTTTATTATTTTTTACTTTTGGCATTTTTGTGGATTATTGCTTAAAGACCCAGGCAGTTGCTTGCTTTGTCTGTCCCTAATTTTGTGTTTAAATCCCAATAATGCTGATCAAAAATAGTTTTATTAGGCTTTGGCAACAAATATTGCGATAAATAAAAGAGTGAAAAATATCCAGGCCAGCTAACCTGATTAGCAAAGAATTTCTCACATGTAAAAACATCTGCTTCTTGTGTATTTTTACAGTATATGTATATAGTACTGTATACAATATGCATACTAGAGTACTATCACCCAAATTTTTTTTGTTCCTGTATCTTTGCCTCTCGTTACATACAGTATACTGCTAACAAAAAATAGGAGATATTTCACTAATTAGGTTACATTTACGGTATTTCACTTACATTTACGGTATTTCACTTACATTTACGGTATTTAGCAGACGCCCTTATCCAGAGCGACTTACAACTTGTACAGTTTTAGAATCCATGCAACTGTGGGTTAAGGGTCAAGGACCCAACTGTGGCAGCTTGGTAGAGGCGGGATTTGAACCCTGGACCTTCTGGTCCATAGTCCAGTACCTTAACCACTAGGCTACCACAGTCCACTTGTACACTTGTTCAAAGGGAAGTCACATGGCAAAAGCAAGACATACAGACATGGTCAAGATGAACCTACTAAAGTTCAAAATGAGCATGAAATGGAGAAGAAATGTAAGTGACATTGTACAATGGCATGAGCGTAGATGCTAAGGGCTGGTCTGAGTATTTCAGAATCCTAACAAAAATGGTTTGGTGCTTGAACTATTGCTGAAAAAAAAAATCTTGATATATTTTTCTATCAATAGTATACCTCTTGCCTCGTTGCACATTCTGGAAAAATTTGTATATTTACCTAGAGTTTTATGTAATTAAAAACAGTATGAACCCATGATGTTTAATGTTTTGGCTGGTCAAATCATTTCTTTTGCTACCGTATATCCAAGGCATAAGGACAATAATTATCTGTAAAAATAAGATCTGTGGAACAGAAGCAAATCAATAACTCAAATCTATCTTAATTCGGTTTCTTTTCTGATTCCAGAACCATCCATATAAAAAATGAAACGTGTGTGTTAGGAGCTGTAGTAGTTTCTTTCTGCCCAGCGTTCTTTCTGTATACTTATTTTTGCTGAACTAAAAATATCTCGGAAGTCACCAAGACCTTACCATCTTGGTGAGGGAATCAAGATTTGAGTCTAAACAGTCATGGTTGGTAATTCTTTGTGAGGTGCACAGAGCTCATTGAAAAGGATTAGTTGGCTTTTTAATATGTATAAGTGTTTAGTTTCAGGATTAGTTATGAAAACTTTGATCGATTTTTGTCTTATATGTAAGAGTGGGCCGATTTCCCAGACGTGGATTAGGTGTAGCTTTGGACTGAAATGGAATGTCAATGCACATTTACAATTGGAAGATCTTTCAAACCCAGGATTAGGACTAATCATCAACTGGTACACTGAACCCTTTATTAATGATTCTTCTTAACTTCACTGCTCCCAAACTACCTTGTTGTTTTAGCTTTTTTGCATTATTATTGGTTCAAAAGAATCTTGACTCTTGCAGTCATGGGGCAGACCATGTGATACTGACGACTTTACTTTTCAGCCATGTGCTCTTCCTTTCGCTGTTCCTCACTCTGTGTCTACATAAATGTTCCTGGACATTGATGCAGAGAAAACTGCGTGATGGAAGGGGCTTATTGAACGTTTAGATAATGATATTGATTTTCAGTCTATTCACTGAAACGTCCCATTTGCCCCAGTAGGATCTTTAGGCACCTTGGTTCTTGCTGTGTGTGTTCCGTCTGTAGAGTGTGTTGTGTCTGCAAGCTCTTTTGTTAGTCCACTCATTTGCAATTTCTCAATGTAAAACCACTCTTTGCTGAATGCATTTCTCTTTCTCTTTGCTGGCAGACAAATATTCCGTTTCTTCAGAATGTATTGAGTCATGACCAGTTCCTCTACGGCACAGTGGATACACAGTTCATTGACGAGAACACAGACCTTTTCAACCTCAAACCTGGCCAGAACCGAGCACAGAAACTTCTGCATTATCTCGGTATGTACTGCCGGTATGGTAAGGATTTTCTGATTAACCGTCTTGTAAGAGTAGGTCAGGTTCAGTTCAAATGTGTTTGCGAATGCAAATAGACCGATATGATCACACTATTGATGCAGCCAGTCAATTCTTTTTCATATTAATGATAACATTTCCATGGTGGATATGTTAGACTTGCTGTTCTCTCATCTTTGTATTGATGCACGACTTTCCTTAGAAGCTACTTCAAAGATTGGCTGGATTGAATCATCATGTCAAGCTTGTTGTAGCTGACTTTCAATTTAAATACAGTAGCTCTAGTTTTGTAGCTTCTAAGCTTGCATGTGTGTGGATGCTCTAATCTTAGGTCATGTTATGGTGAATGGTCCCACTACTCCCATTCCTGTCAAGGCTAAGCCGTCCTCCATTGATCCGGCCGTTCCGACTGTACCTCTGGGTAAGCAATGCACCCACGTGTACAAACGTACATACACACATTCTCAGACTTGGTAATACTAAAACAAACCTGTTCAAAGCGTGTTCAAGAACTGCTCTACAGATGAGACTGATGGTACGGCTGTGCTGCACTGGTACCTGCTGCAGTTTGTTCATCATCTCGACATGAAATGCAAACGTAATGAAAATGCGTTTGCGAAAACTGAGTAGCCTAATATTAGGAAGCTTGTCATGCAGAAGGTTGAAATTTAGGTGGGTTTATAAAAGGATCCAAACATTTGTTTGCAATTTTGTTTAAGGCAATGCGATAAGTGTACTGAGAATTAATTGAGGCTTGCAAAGAAAATTCCGTTGTTTATGGGAAATGTATCTATTAAGCCATGAATGTCTGTATGCGAGAGGAAGATGGAGCAGCTATTTGAGTAATGGCGCTATTAAAATGGTGGTGTTATTTAGTGTGCTCTACACAGCCTGGCAATTCTGATAAAGTACATGAGTGATTTTGTGCGTGTGTGTGTCTTTGCGTCTGTACATGTGCTGCATGCCCTAGGCGATCCTCCGACTGGGTTTAGGGATGTGTTGCTGAGGGAGGGCCCTGCAGGCTTCGCCAAGGCGGTGCGCTCCCACAAAGGTTTGCTTCTGATGGACACAACCTTCAGAGATGCCCACCAGTCTCTCCTGGCCACCCGGGTGCGCACCCATGACCTGAAAAAGATCGCACCCTTTGTAGCTCACAATTTCAGCAACCTCTTCAGCACTGAAAATTGGGGAGGTGGGTCCTCTTATCTCTTATTGCTTTCATTAAATCATTCCTTAACCTGTTTGTTGCTTGAGTCTGCATATTGTGTTGTATGTTGTTTATTGCATTTTCAAGTATTCGTTTCTCATCTCGCCTGTCATACCTTCAACCAAAGCAACTGCATGCATGTGAATAATCCAATCATTATCTGATTTAGCCAGTCACCTGATTAACCAAGTGTCAACTTGCACTTTAACCGACTTACGCTTATATCCTAAATCAGATTAAAGTTATTATTAGAGTTCAGAAAAATCTGATAAAGACAGTAGCCCATTAATCATGTTTGTTAGAATAAACATGTATCCAGTTTTTTGCTGCCACTATTTTAGTGCTCCGCGTCATTTTCCTGTGTAATTTAGTTTGAGTTACTGTACAACTCATTTTACCTGTGACAGATAAATTCTTATTAACATAAGGGTAAATACATGGTTTGGTTGGAATGGTTTAATTCCTGAACCCAGTAATGATTAAAACCAGTGGCATTTTAGCTTTTGAAAGAATTCACACTGCTCATGCGACCCAACCTAACACAACACACTCTTCTCAGTCTGAGCAAGAACACCGAGATGAAATGCTCAAATTCTACACTGCTCATGATGGCTGATTTCAGCTTCTGATTCCTAATAAAGAAAAATACAGACAAATGGTCAGTTGTCCAGTGAGAGAGGGAAAAGGTTTTAAGTGTGTTTATTGATCTAACACACACACACTCACACACGCACACACTCCAAGGCATCTTCCTGAATGCAATGACCCAGATGGTGCACATATAAACAACAGCTGAAAAGAATCAAACCATCTGGGGACTACAGTAAGAAAATGGGCACCTGAAGCACCAGAGTTGTTTCAAGACATTTTTTTACACTTTGGAGAGAGACCCTTCAAGCTGGGACAAGTTTTGTTCATACATCTCCTCCTATGAGCAAGCATATACTGTATATTAGTGCTGGTTACATTTCACAACACCAAACCATGGTTTGTAAAGAAGCTCAGGTTCTCTAGACACCATAAGGACCAGGTACACAAAGCTGGTCATGAGGGGTTTCATGCCATTGAACAAAAGATCTGTACAGCAATTCAACAAGCCAAATAACAGAAACTGAGCAACACTCCTCTGCAGTTTAGAGAGCACTAATACTCATCACTGAATAGAAAATAAATTTTCGGCATTCCACATTATCATGTGAAAGCTGCTAACGAGCTGATTAAAAGCACAAAACATTCGAGTTGGGAACTAAAAATACACACTACTTCTCCAATGACAATACAATGCAATGACAACTCCATCCATTTTCCAACCCGTCCTGACTCTGTTCTCTCTATTCTATGGATCAACATTAGGAAGCATTCTGAACTCATCTGACACAGTGTGGCCCCTGTTCACCAAAAATACGGCTTACAACAGACTGTTGGCTAAATAGCTGTATGAGGCGAAGATCAGGAAACAAGTTGTGGACAATGTGTTAGATTCCAGACATTTATCATTCCATCCATCCATTCATTTAATTTAAATACATTTGTCTGTTAACATGATATCGCTTAGTCAGGACTGGCAACACATTGTATATGGTAAGTGTTTTTTGTTGTTGTTGTTATTCAGCACCCACAAATTCTAAACTTGATACCAGCCCACCCATTTTCCTTCATCCAAACTACCTACAGTATTAGAATCAATAAACTAATTCTGATTTAGATTAATTTCAGTATGTTCATACTTGGAATAATGCTGTATCTCAATATCTTACTTTATTTGTGAGCAGACACAGAGAAATTAACTTATTTTAATCTAAACTTTTAAATACTACCTTAAATTATCACTGTTATTATACACAATCAGCCATAACATTGAAAGCAACTAGATGGCACATGTTTGCTTCTTTAAGCAAAATCTCAACAATAATTTATTTTTCAGTAGTAAGGTGGGAGCCATTATTATTTATTTTTGAAATTTAAATTAAGCTGATTTTGAGTAGCTACGCTATTTTAATAATCTAGCAGTGGAATAAAGTTATTTTTAAAAGTTTCAGTTTCTCAATGTTCTATATTTGCTGTGTTATGAATGTCATTTATATATAAAAAATGGTGCATCCAGATAGAAATGCCAGGTTGCTGCACAGCTCGCTCTACAGTTATGTTTCAGGCAGATATGTAAATAATTACAGGTGAGGTCTGATTGGACACTGGGTCTTGCCACGAGAGTATGAAATTGCTTCCTTGCTGCCATATAAAAAGGCTGGAACAACTGTAACTGAGAAAAGTGGAAAGACACTCCATTATTTTAGTCAACAAAGGTGAATGGTTAACAGATAAAGAAATGTTTTAACACTGTTGACATGTTAAAAACAGTGACTTATCTTTAGTTTCATGTTATTAATAGAATCCAGATCACTTAAATTACTATTTTGATTTCCAAGGAACAAATATGTGCCGTTTATTGTCTGCATTACGTTCTGTGAAAAGGACATACTAGATGTCAACCAGACTGTAGTCAGTCTTTTTAAGCTACTGTAATGTAAATCCGAAATGTTTCCAAATTTGTTTTACAGTACATTCAACATACTTAAAAACGTCATTTAGAGCTTGTTGAAAATAAGTAGCAGTAAAGTCATATACACAAGCAGGAGCAATCGGTACAAAAAGTCTCTAAACACATTATCCAAGTCAGATCAGGTTAAACTCTAAACACGAGTTAGTAAACTTTAGCTTGAGCGATCGATTTCTGATTTTAAATTCTCCCGCCTCATGGATCTGCAGCGTTGATTGGTTGTTAAACGCTGTTGATGGGAGATGGACAAAAGAAGCAAAATGCATTGCTCTGTAATAATACGCTGCCATGTCAGGTGGCATAACAGTACATTAATGAGCAAATATGTTATCATTATATTATAAATATAATAATGAGTTCAGTATAATACTGTATACTGTAACATCATACAGAGGGCAGCAATGTACAGTGTTTATGACCATCTGAGTTCATTTATGGCTGTGAAGTCAAGTTAAAAGACAGATTTCATTTATGATTTACATTATTTTTTTAATCTCCTGTTATAACTTATTTTCATTTTTAACACCTCGGTTGTTAAAGCAAATTTTCTGACATTGATTGGATGGACATTAAATGGCCCATTACCTGATCTACAATGTGTGTATGATTTATGTTTATGCATTCCTGAGAAGGTGCAAAAAACACAACACAAGTTTTTGCCTGTGCTCAGATCTGGGAGAGTTTGCTGTTTCACAGAAAGGAAAGGCAAAAACTGGACAAACGGTTAACTGCACTAATTCTAAAAGTATTTAACATTTCCTTCCTGTTATTACTATTTCTGGCTGTTTCTAGGTGCTACATTTGATGTAGCGATGCGCTTTCTGTGCGAGTGTCCATGGAAGAGGTTGCAGGAGCTGAGGTCTCTCATGCCCAACGTGCCTTTTCAGATGCTTCTAAGAGGAGCCAACGCCGTGGGTTATACGAACTATCCTGACAATGCTGTCTACAAGTCAGTTACCATCACACATTTACCATGTCACTCAGTATATACAAAGGATTTTAAGATAAATGATTTAACTCCATTAATGAATATAATGCCACAAAGTGATCTGGAACAGATTCATTTAATTTAAATTATTCCTTATAGGACAAATTACTCAACGTGACTTTCTGGAAACCAATGAATTATTATTTTCTTAGTGTGTATACACTTAAACTAAATTGTTGCATATACCTGATATATTATTTATTTAGGATAATGATCCATTATTACCTCTATGTGACTGGCAAAAGTATGTGCGGTAATAAGTGCAACTAAATTATTCTAGTAACAGTTTATCAGTCCTGCCCGTGAGTTTGAAGGTATTTGATTACAGTCGTCCATAGTCGACCCGCTTCAGCAATAACAACAATAATAATGCTTATAATAATGATGTTGATTACAATTATAAAAAAATATAACAAATTTGAGTAAGTGTGCATGGCTGTACTGGTAAATCTGTAATTTGACATATAGTGTGTAAGAAACAAGTAAATAAAGCTAATCAATGAAAGTGTAAGTAATACCTTTCTGATATTAAACTTATTGGTAATATTGATAATTAGCTAGTTTTGTGCTAGATGCCTAGAGTTATTTTGGCAAACAATGAAAAGATTAATAGAAGTGTGTTACACAAAAAAAAACATGTTGCCAGAGAGCTAGATAAAGCAGTTTATGACTTGTAATGCTTATATTGACCACAAATCCATATGATATGCTTCGGTTCTTTAACAATGCTAGTTAGAAAATGTGTAAAAATACATACAACTAAATTTGAGCTCATCTCCAGTTATGAGTTCTGATGGGACCAGCCGCAGGATGCACATTCTCACACTGACACTTTTAGACATGCCAATTAACCTAGGGCATGTCTTTGGAATGTGGGATGAACCCAGGTCTCTGGAGCTGTTAGGCAAAATTGCTAACCACTATGCCATCTTTTATAGGCATATAAAACCAAAGGTCTGTGAACAAAATGAACATAAATTATTGTATAAATCGAGGCTTGATATCTCGTGTGTGCATGCATCATAAGCTGGCTTTGGTCCATCAATCCACCATTTTCTTTCCATTTATTTGATTGTTCCTTTTACCATGACATTGACATGACAGTTTGACTGTTCTACTGTCCTATCATTGCAGGTTCTGTGAGGTAGCCAAAGAAAACGGCATGGATATCTTCCGAGTGTTTGACTCTTTGAACTACCTCCCAAACATGCTGCTAGGAATGGAAGCAGCGGGTGCAGCAGGAGCGGTGGTGGAGGCAGCTATTTCCTACACCGGTGATGTCTCTGACCCCATGAGACAGAAATATTCCCTGGATTACTACCTGAAGCTGGCTGATGAGTTGGTGAAGGCTGGCACGCACATCCTTTGCATCAAGGTGTAGAATGTTTCACTTGTAGTCAGAAATAGGGTGCTAAATATCATCTGCATGCTGTTTCTAAGCGCTATGCTTTCTCTCTGTTTCTGCGTGCATCCTTTCTCACTGGTGCTCTTTCCACTTTACTGCCACCCACTTGTACTACAATGCTGAGCCGCTGTCTGTCTCTTACTCACACTGGCACTTGCCCACACACTTACACTCTGGCTATATCTGCTACAGGACATGGCAGGGCTGCTGAAGCCCGAGGCTAGCCGTTTGCTAATTACAGCACTGCGAGATCGCTTCCCAGACACGCCCATTCACGTGCACACTCATGACACTGCGGGTGCCGGTGTGGCGGCTATGTTGGCTTGTGCCGAGGCCGGAGCTGACATTGTGGATGTGGCCGTGGACTCCATGGCAGGCATGACCTCCCAGCCCAGCATGGGGGCCATCGTGGCCTGCACCAAGGGAACTGAACTAAATACAGGTAAGTAGTAGATACAATTGGATTGTATCTACTAGTATTGGATTGTGGAGTGTGACCACCTAGCAGTTAAGGCTGTGGATCAGAACGTCCTAGGTTCAAATCCACCTCTGATACTGCTGGATGATTGAGCAAGGCCCTTAACCCACAGTAGCTTAAATTATAATAGTTGTAATTGCTAAAGTTGTGTCAGTTATAAGTCGCACTGAATAAGGGTGTCTGCTAAACGCTAAAGCTAAAAGGCAACTAAGGAACTTGAGGAGATCGAGAGGACAAGTGAGCAGATCAGATATATATATATATATATATATATATATATTATATATATACATATATAATAATATGATAAGTTTTTATCTGCGGTTTTGTGTTCACTGTTTGTGAAAGTATCATTATGGACTGAATTCATTCAAGCCCTACGATGTTACCCAAACGTTCTGCAAGGCTAAAATAGAGTATAAATACTTATAAATAATATAATAATAAATATAGCGTCCATACTTCATGGATTTTCGTTTATCGCAGGTGGTCCAGGAATGTAACCCAGGACCACATAACCGAGGGAACACTGTAATACACAAGGGATATTATTAAACAAGATCAAGCTCACCAGTGAAGCAAATTAAAAGTCAAAAAGTTGTTTGATTACACAAGTGAGATGTAAACTCTATTATTGTGATTGAGTAGCAAGTGATATATTCATGGGGGTATATATTCAACAGAAACATATCAAACTGGACGAGAGTGCCCCACATTGACTGTTCAGTGTGTACGGTGTTCAGGGTGTACGGTCACCTAGGACTGCCAAAACACACTGGCAGTGATGGAGCATGAACAGGATCAGATTGTCCAGCAGTTCTTGTAGGATCCTCTTTGTATTCATTTTGAAACATCCTATAAGTTTTGAGAGCAGTGTACCAGTGAGCATATCTAAAATGTAATTAAAATATATTGTGACATTAAGTACCAAAACAAGGCACACTGGGCACAAAAAAATAGAGGATGTTTTTTAATGAAATATCCCTAAATTTTGTAAGCAGTATATTTTAGGTATTTAAGCTAAGCTGTTTCCAGGTTGTCTCATGCAAATTAGAAAGCCATCTTCAAACATTTAGCACCAAAGCTCCAGTGCAAAACCTTAAACTTGTTAAAAGTTTAAAGACTATTTTTGACTAAATGGGAAATGTGTTGTTTAGTTATGTCGGTTAAGCTTTTCATTTAAAACTTCATTAGAATATTATGTAAGCTGTGTTAATTGTGCATAGTTTACACCTGACAGCCATTTGCTGAAAATCTCAAATTCCCTGGAAAGGATATCATTTTACAATTGCTTACAGCTAGATTGTTGGTTATACTGTAAACAGTTTTTTTGCCGTTATTTTCTTGTCAGACTACAGCACTCTGTCGTGTCAAGGTGAAGCTGACAGGTGGGCAGCTGGCATTTATTCACTCTGGAGTGGTTAAGATTGGTTGGCACCTGTTTGTGCTAGCTTAGAAACACTTGCCCCCTTAATGACCTTTTAATATTTTTTTTTTGTTTTTTTTTTCATTAACATTGCCTGTTCTCCAAGCGGCCATATCAGCCCGAGTGACATGTTTCAAATAACCACACACACTCCAGCTGTCTTTTTTTAATTCTTGCACTTTTGCCCTGTTTGCTTAATTGAAGCGTCTTTTGGTTCTCTCTTTTTTTGGGTATAAGTTCATAAGCTCTGCGCTCGTGTTATTCCCTTGACAAGTATGAGCGAGGTCAGAGAATGTCATCCATTACAGGACAAACTCAGAACAGAGGCCAGCAGATGAGAGTGGCTAATGAACGAGCTGCAGGATGAGGACTGAGCATGCGAGCCTACATAAAGGAGCAGTGGGTGAGCGAGAGAGCGACAAAAGCAGAGCACACCAGTGTGTAGGGGTAATGGAGAAAAGGGCAAAAGGAAGGGTCACATTGTACAGACATCATTTGGAAGTGGTCAGTGGTTGTTTGACCTTTCGTTAATTGTAACATTGCAGAAACTAATGGCGCTTAACCTCACATTGAGACTGGCACCTTGCTGTGTGTTTGTATGCATGTCTGTATTTAGTTTTAAAAGGTGTAACTTCCTAAGCAATAGAGAAAGCCAGTGATAGATCACAGTCAAATCCAAAACTGAATTTACTCAAAGTTTGTGATGTAAAATTGCGCTGTACTTAATTTCTATGCCACTGTGGTGTCTAGCTTGTGTGTGTGCGTGCGTGCGTGTCTGTGTGCGTGCGTGTCTGTGTGCGTGCGTGTCTGTGTGCGTGCGTGTCTGTGTGCGTGCGTGTC
>JAVSBV010000111.1:8317-19124 GCA_033117975.1 Parotocinclus spilosoma
TCTAACCGTGTCAATGTCTGGACTATATTTCTATTCATTTTGCAACTCATTTGATAAATAAAAGTATGAGATTTAAGAGAAAACACAAAATTGTCTAGGTGACCCCAAACTTTTGAACGGTAGTGTATGTTTTTATAATATCTTCTCCCTTTCAATCTAATCTGCTCTTAAAGCTTACTTATAACATTTGGGCTGTAAGGAGGTCGCGTCACTTTTTGAATCGTGGTCGTCTCAAGGTTTCTTCTTTAGAACATTTGCTTTTCCTTGCCCCCGATACCCTAGGCTTGCTCAGTTGGGCAGTGGGGCTAGATATTTTACAATCTGCACTGACACAATAATATCATTATTATATATTGTACGCCAAATGCAACTCTCTGAAGCAGATCTGAGATGATGTTTTACCTGCACTCTTCACTGTGTGTGTTCAGGTATGGAGAAAGAAGCAGAAGTGCCGTTTCATGAGCACGTGTTCCTGCAGCACCACCTGGAGGATGGGTTTCCTCAGAGTGGGCCCGTCAGACAGTTTATGGAGCTGGTGATAACTGGTCTCTCCAAGAACCACCAGCTCACCATCAGCCAGAAACAGGAACACATCGCCTGGTTCCGTGATTACTTCCAACAGAAACAGCAAATACTCCAAGAAGCAGAAGCCTAATCTCGCTCGCTCTCTATATACACACACACACACACACACACACACACACACACACACACACACACACTGGTGTATCTGTTATTCAAAGTAAATTAATTTGGCTTAAATGTTTGATGTTGCGTTTGCTGTGTTAGTTTTGCATTGAAGTGATGAGCAGTGTAGTTCATACAGTAGGGGAACCTGCAGCTTCTCTAAACTTCTTGTTTAAATCCAACACCAGACTATAAATATCATGTGGCACAGTGAATAAATACTAAATCCAGTCCCTGCCCATCAGACACTGCTTGTTAGCTGCATTAACCTTCAGTGCCAATTTAAAGAATGAATGTCCAACATTTGGGTCTAATTGAATACATTTTGTATCACATGAATACGGTTTCAATTTAGCCGTTTCACCTTTTATACAGGTTAATTAAACCTGTAATCACATGCATATCCACGTTACGTAAACGGTCAGAGCTTGAGACAAAACTTACTAAAAAGGAAACAAAAGTGTGATGAATTTAAGTATTTTGAGCCTGACTGCGCTAATGTATAATTAACTGGGTATTTCTGGGGCAGCACAGTGGTCCAAGTGGTTAATGTAGTGACCCCACAGCCATCGGTTAGATCCAGAGTTCTGCCTCTGCCGGTGTGGGTTTACTCCAAGTACTCAAAGTTCCTCCCACATTCCAAGCATCGGGTTAATTGGTCACTAACTAGAATCGATATAACTTTGCTCTTGTTGTGAACGAGATATTAATCCCGATTCCATGTTAAATAATGAAACAATGAACACATGGTAGCAAATGAGAAATATTCTCTTTCACAGTTTATAACATTTCAAAGCCTGTCCATTGCAGGGCTTTGAAGAGATCCCCAACTCCCTCAAGATTTAGCCAGTCATGTAATCATAACCCAACTCTAGCCCGGTCACCTGACTGGTGGACTAGTGAACTATTAGACACTGGATATGGGATATTTCAAAATGAATATGAAAAGGATCCAACAAGAACTGCTGGATAATCTGATCCTGTTCATGACCCATCACTGTCAGGGTGTTTTGGCACCTTTCGGTGACCTTACACCCCACTGAACAGCCAATATGGGGCACTCTCATCCAGTTTGACAAGCTTCTGATCACGTGTGTGTGTCACTTCCTGAACTGTATTAAATTTTCTGATTCTTCTTTAATAAAATGCTTTTTTTTTTAATCACTTCACATTAATATTTGAATATCCCTGTTTTTTGGAGCAGTGTAACTGTTTAAATGCCTCGGTCTCTCAGGTACATTTACTTACAAAGCTAAGACACGAGTCTGTGGCTACACAAAAGTTCCAGTTCTTTTATTGAAATCTATAAACAATGCATATAATAATGGAAGATCTGTACAAAGAGCTTTAAAGAGAGTTACAGAGAACTAAAGGAGCCTCATTAAATAATATACCCATCCTCTTGCCCTACATTAGCGCAGCTCCATCACTCGGAGCACAAACGGTTCTCACCTAACAGCTGCTGCTAAACTACAGAGCTGAGCTCCGTCAGCCCAAATTGTCATCACACTGACACAAAAGGAAACGAAGCACGACATGTTACACCGGAACACGTCCTGCTTTCCAGGAACGAGTCGATCACCAGGATGAAAAAGAAAAACTTTGGCAGCTGTAGAGAGTCACAGGAGAAACTGTTATTACTGCATGTAGAGAACAAGGTGTAACTTCACTTCAGATCATCAAACTGGGAGGAAAGTCCTTCACACGCCGAGTGGGGATCTGGAGGAGAGTTAAATCAAAACCGGTTATACACAAACATCGATACAATGGAAGTGAATCAATCCAGTTTTATTAAGCTGGTTAGATGTGCTGCTGAAGCCCTGTTAATGTACATTGTTATTAAAAATAAAAAAATACAAGAACCAGGTAGCCGTTAGGACAATAGAAAGTCAATCCAAATTATCGGTTCTCACTAATGCATTTAATGCTTTAAAACTAATCATATATCTTACATATGAGCAGTAGTAATTGAGAGAAGTTTAGTGTTCCTAGGTTTGAACAGTAAGTCATTAAGATTTAAAGGGAGAACAAAGGCTTAAGGTGATTAGTTCTATAGCTGGTTTCATTACACCTACATTTTGGCGCATTTTTTATATTCGAACTGATAAGGAAGATAATAAATAAAACGCAAACAATGCCCAAATCTATTAAGATGAGACTCCCAAATCTCTCCACGAGAGAGAAACGCAAAGTAAGACTGTGCCAGATGATTAATTTCTGATTTTAAATACGCAGAATATATACTTAAACGTTTGTTTTCTGGAATGAATAATCGGCTGTTTTATTCCGTTAGGCATGAAGCAAACATACAGGTTCTCAGTGAATACAGCCCACAAGAAAATAACTACATTTTAGATTACAAATTGTATTGCTGATCAGATTCTCACCGTAGATTTCTAGCATTAAAGATGTGTAAACTTTACTTAAATTATTGAATTGTGGTCTGGGGTCAACAGTCGCCGCTCCCTTTGCTACAGAACACTGGTGAATCCTGAATAACAAAATCTGATTCACTTTTGCCATTAAAGATGATATACGATATTAGAAGTTTCCGTGGGTGGACTCACTGTAAATCACCAGCGGCGGTAGCTGGTCGCCTGCCGTCGATGGGCTGGTGCTTTATGACGAAGGGTCTGCATGTTCCTGTATTTGGTCATAATGCTCTGACTTTTCCTTAACACTGGTTTCTGAGATTGAGGCCGTGGAATTATGGTGGCCTTAACGAGAAAAACAAGAGCACGGCTGTAAGAGAAATGAACTATTCATCTTCATCCAGAACAACCTGCTTTAATTACCTACTTCATAATTATTTCACTTGCTTGTAAATGCTTTTTTTTTTTTTTTTTTTTTTTTTTTAATAGTTAAAATATTTAGTTTTTAAAAATAGTTAGTTAGATTGTTCAGCTACATTGAGACTCTCCACAATGTAAAACAAGGCTTATATGATGAAGAACTTACCATTAAAGGTCTCCTGAAGATACCATCAGGACATTTCTTAAGCACAGAGATGGAACGTGTCGGGCGTAAACCAGACCCCTGTTCAAAAATAAAAGAACATGTTCATACCGAAATAATCCAAATTTATATACGGTACATTGAATGCTCTTCTTTTTAGATGTTTACCTGAAGAGGAACTGGCTTTCTGAAGGTTTTTTCTTGACCATCCATTAGCCTAAAAAAAATAAATAAAAGTTGCAGCATTCTGTAGAAAGAAGCTGGAAATCCAAAAAACAAAAACAAAATAAAAAGTAACATACCCCCGTCTTTTCTGATCACGAGCCATGTTTCCAAAGCGCTCACTTAAACTCCCAGCTGAGGCAAAGGGGGGGAAAAAAAGCATAAGCAAAGTCTACATAAAAACAGTAAGGAAATATGAGCAACACTAATTACAAGCCAGCAAGTACCGCTCTTATTTGAAATCCTGCTCTTCCAGGACGTACTGCTTTTAGGACTAGAGCCTCGTGTAGTTCCAGCTTCCCAATGGGAAACCACCACAAGGTCCCGTGTGAGCTGTCGGTCTAAAGGTGATGAGCTGGAAAGAGTTAACGTGGTAAGGAGTGAGTCGAGCCATCAGAGACGACTTTACACCAGGTTTGCATTAAGTAACAGAGGACCATGCTTATATCAAATTACGACAATGGTAGGTCTACACCTTCTTCATGAACTGAGTTGCAACAGATCAACTGCTCTAATAATAATATCAAAGTCCTCCAAGACCAAACTTAACTAATAAATACAACAAATAACCAACATGAATCACTGGCATGGTACTTACAGCAAAGCTAGCCCATCATCGCCATGCTTCAGTTTCAATTGGTAGATTAGTTTTCAGATTCACTCAGGCATTTTAGGCTTTTCTTGCTCTAACGAGAGTAAATGACTCTGGAGTATTGGCTCTGATAGACAATCTTTTGCTCTGCTTCTACAAACCAGTCCTCCGTTCAATAGGTTCCGTCATGAAGGTTCCTGATATTTTTTTTCCCCTCATCCGTGAGGCACTCTCCTCTGTGTCTTGTTTTGGTTCACGCTTGAGGAAAAAGCTTAGATGTCACTCTTTATAGGCAATGAAATTCCAAAATCTGTTGGACCTGCTGGTGTCATCGGAAGCTTGAGGGCACCGGAACACAAAGCTCTCACTTGGCAAACTTCAGCTTCGTCCTAGTAAGGCCAGACACGGTTTCGAATCAGGTTCAAAAATTGATTTTTGCAGGATAGCATGGTTACAAATTAAACAAGCAATTTCCTCAGGGTTTCTTCAAAAGGTCACCATTTGGACAACAGGCCTCCTGAAATCAGATGCGCTTCATACAAATCGCTGGTTCCACTGATCTTGCAGGAGTTCGGTGTTCATGCATTTGGAGTGCATTTCAGATGTATGCATGTTGGCCAACCAGTACCGGTTTTGAGCTCCGTCCCATTTTGTACCTCCTAAAAAACGTTTCATGATCGCATCGGTAGCAAATTCCCACGGTTGTTTGTAGTAGACAGGGTAGCTCGTTTCGAAGAACTGGGTTTTCTGTACACACACCACTGGAGCCATCCCAACCAGGTAGCTTCTAGATGACATGGAAGGTTGGTTCAGAACTACAATACAGTGATATGTGCCTGAAGAACTTGTAGCATCTTCTTTTAATTGGGTCACTGGGTAATCTTTGGACTGAATCCATTTCATCGTGGTACCTTCTAGAAAACAAGGTGTTTTTTTTTGCCAAATTGCAGATGGATGGAAAATGGGCATCAGGGATTTATAGACATGTGGCAGCTCACAAATCTGTACCAGTTATATTGGCTCATTGGGTAAACGTGACCATGATTTCATCCAATCTCTGCGCTTCCAACATGACAGGATTTCATAAGCATCGTGGTCCCAGGTTTTAATTTATAGGTTAATGCAAAGTGCTCATTTAAGTAAGCGGTGATCGCCCAGTGTGCACCAGCTGTAGTAAATTAGGTTACTGGATAAAATGATCAACACCGTCTCATCTGGGTGCCTTCTAGATGACGTTGGTTATTTTATTACCAGAATGCTGGCAGATTCTCTGAACGATTCATAGGTTCTTACTTGATCCATGGTGCATTAAAAAGGTGTCTCATGGCTTAACACAAGCAGATGGTAGATTCCAGGCCCTTGTGGTTTCTGCCGTACCTTACGGATGTGCGGAGTTACATTTTTCCTTTAGTCCATGAAGGTCTCGTATTCAGAACGTCCTCTTGTCTGACAGGGGTTTCCTTATCATTGTTTGCTTGCGGCGTGTTCCAGTTTTAAGGTGGCAGCTAGAAGCAGAATCGATAGGGGATTGCCATGGTACAGCCTGGGTAAATGTTGTTAACACCTTTCACTGTCGTTAACTCCTGCACTCTGTTGTCCAAGACATTCTTTCAACCTTTGTCCGGAGGAAGACTCCTGAATTATTGGAATTTCACCGTGCTGACAGACGTCATGTTACCACAATCAAGCTTAATCACAGAGCATCTCACTAATCTCACTGAGCTACCAGTCAGGTGACGGGAAGGAAGTTCAAACTTGTTGACTGTGAGGTCTTATTTCCCCATATACCGTACGAGGCGACTTTGTCTTGGTCTGATCGCGATTTGAGTGATTTTAGGTGGTAAGAATTGGACAGCACTTCTGGACATTTTCACACGGGTATTTTCCCTTAGGAGGTCCCTGTATTAGCTTTTATGGACAGAGATATTCAGGGCAGACGGTTACACATCTTAGAGGAGACCGAGGCCTTTACTTTCGTGAATAGGGTGATGCCATTTGTTGAAAGTAGTGCCATAGACAAACAGGGAAGCCTGGAACCTTCTAAACATCACCCAGCCATTGCCACAGTATGAGGGGAGATACCGTACCTGCGTGCTCTGACAGAGCGGCGGGATTCCACCTGTGCCTCGGGGCTCCTTTCAGGATCTGGTGATTTGGAGCCAGGCTTAGACTGTGTAGGTGGTTGTCTTTTCACACTTTTCTTCAGAAGAACCTTGCGAGGTGGGACTCCAGAGATCTCCACAACGTTCTTTGACGATCCCGCCATCTTATCTGAAATCCTTGAAAGTGGGGGTTTGAATCGTGCCACAGACTCTTCCCTGAACTTGCGCCTATTCAGCAGCCGAGACTTGTCCTTGAGGGACAGGCCACGGCCTCCAAAAACTTTCGTGGGCTGGAGGCGAACAGACATCTCTCTACGAAAGCGCTTGGGTGGTCCATGCTCTGACATGGATGATGGAGGGCGTCCAATTTCCTCGCTCCTCCTCTTGAAGGGCCGCACTGTGGATCTCTCCTGGGGTCGCAGAAGTGGAGGGAATCTGGATGGTGGTGGACCAGCTTTCCACGATGGAGATCTCAAAGGGGGGCGAGGGTACGGGTTACTGCCTTCATGACGTAACCATTCTGGGGCATGGAGACCAGGCCTCGCCCTCCCTCGCTCCCTGCCAGCTACCCCGTGCTGCTTCCTTGGATCTCTCTCTGCAGACCACCTGTATATCCATCACAAACAATACAAACAAGTGGGTTATAGTGCCAGGCCCTGCTGCTCAAGCAGGGTCGTTTTTTTTTGTAATGGGAGGGGTATTTCTTAACTTCTAATATGCTAAATCCAAACCCAACTCTGTTGAATGCCATATTATTTGTGGGCACAAGTATAAGAGATTATTCTACAAAAATGCCAAGGACATTTTGAACCTAAAACTTCTCTGCATGTATAATCACCCTCGAATCTCTATCATTATCATCACCCAGCCTGCACAGGTGAGGCGTGATTCTTGTACCTCTCTGGATATGAGCTCCTCTCATGAAACTCCCTGGGCTTCCTCTGGGGGGAGCCAGGGTGTCTAGGCCCTCCATTGGGCTTTGTGTATCCTCCTGGGCCATTCCAGCGTTGCCCTTCATGGGATGCCCGCCCAAAGGGTCTCTCTCTGGGGGGTGGGTGCCTTCCGGGACCCCAGTTCCTGTCCTGCTCATGAACAGGACTTGCATATCGTTGCGGGGGTCTGAAGCCGCTATGGGGAGATGGACCTCTACGGTCTGGAGGAGGGCTATGGAAATACCGGGCAGAAGGAGAAACACGGCCAGAATTGTTCCCGTGGAAGGGCCTGTGATGGCCTGGAGGTCCGTGTGAAGGACTGTGAGGAGAAGTACGGTGCTGAACCGGAGGAGGGCGGTTAGGACGATGAGGTGAAGGCCTCCTGCGACCATGCTGAGAATCCTGAGACATGGGGAATGGTCTGTAGTTATCCTTTTTTTGCTGTGTCCAATGTCCATGCGGTCTCTCCCTATTTTCTCCCATCAGAGGTGCTCTTTTGGGGTAAGGTGAAGGTCCTCCACTGTTGCTTTCCCTCCAGCTAGGAGGGGCCTTACCTGGGTGACCTCGAAATCTCCTATTTGGGGGGCCCATATGACCTCCATGGTGCTCTCCGTGACTGCTATCAGAGAACGTCCTGAAATGCAAACATACAATTAGACCGCCAATGACAACAATAAGGCAGAGAAAACAGAGTTTGTTCAAGGACTGAGAAGAGACTACCTCTGTCTGGAACGAGGAGAGCCTGAGTGAGGTCTGACCATCTTCTGGTTGCCTGTTTACCTAAAAGAAAGCAGATTAGGAAGTGACATTATTAGAGATCACCCTCTGCTTGCACAACATGGCCTTTTAGTAATAAGGAGAAATAATAAGATGCACATTTGCACAATACTTCCTACCATCAAAATGGTCTAAGAAGTCTGTAATAAACAGTTACAACACAGCAGCAAGATATGGGCCACCTAAAGACATGCTGAAGACTTAGCCTAGAGAGGTCACATGCTAATGCAGGGTTTCACAAGTCTAAAAAGACATTTGCAGTTAAATCAAACCTTTTGTTATAGCGTTTTATTTTTAAGTCAATCAGTGAACCTAAACAAGTTGGAATTTGTTGAGATTCACCAACTTGTTTAACATTCTAGAGATTAAGTGTCAATTCACATGGTGTCAAAAGCCATTACACCTTTAACAACATGCATTCTATTTGAAGGTCCTGTTAACAACAGGCTGTTTCACATGACGTCATCAACTGGATAAGCCAGTTAAAAACATCTGTGTAGCAGCAAAAAAATTAAGGAAAAAAAAAAAACCCTAGACCCATTCATATCTGAATCCTTGAACCGCTTCAGGATGCGGTTTTAGATACGCCGTAGCCACATCTTAAACAAGCGTAAATAACTTCGTCTTAACTCATCTGCTTTAAAAACCCTGACCAATTCTTTGACAAAGCAGACAAGATCCCTGTGATTCAAGCATGGTCAACAACACAATTATGGAGGACACAACTGGCCAACAAAACATCTACACTGCTCACAAAAATTCAGGGGTATTTCACAATGAATATGAAAAGGGTCCAACAAGAACTGCTGGATAATCTGATCCTGTCCATGCCACATCACTGTATTTAAGCACTCTTGGGTAACCATTGATGCCCCATAAATGTTGGGGCACTCTGGTCTAGTTTGACATGCTTCTGTTCACCCCCACAAATATATCACTTGAATGATGGTGGTCACCCACTGAACACCATCATCATCATCATGGGCAATAGAACTAAGTTCAGTGGCAGGTTGCTGTCATTGAGCTGCTCAACAGACCGACTCAGGAGAGCTTTTGCCATCAGGCTTTACAACTCTTCCCAGTGGGGCTGGCAGATGGAAGAGGACAGATGAGAACTGAATCTCCGGTTTAATCAGAAGTTTATTTTTATCTGCACGGTATGACTTTAAGTGAACATCATTTAAACCTAGTCTGCTGGTCACTTCAGACTCTCCACCACTTTACTTTCGTTACTACCTTATAATGCTGTTAAAAAAAAATACTTTCTTGTTCATATTTACAAATTTATTTATTCAGCCAGTGCAATAAATAAATCATTATTACAGTACAGTACGCATATATGTATATGTATATATAGCGCATCTCATTTACGTAAACTGACAACCTACTGACTTTTCATTAGCGTTTCTGATTTTCCTTATGTTTTACAACACACACACACACACACACACACAGTGAAATAAAAATACGAAAGTAAGATTTTTTCCCCAGTGAGTGTGAACACCTAAAACTTCTAATTAATATTACCTTAAGGTTTTATTTTATAAATGAAGGCACAGTTGGACCCAATACGATATGGGTGACGGCTGATTATCCTTATGAAACTCACATTTAGATACAAATTGAGTACAGATAAAATCAAAACGAATAATAATCCATATAGAACAAAGTCACAACAAACCCAAGTGAAATAAACTACACATATAAGACGCATGCGTATTGTCGCTTTCAGCAGTTATTCAGTACTCATTTTCGTACTTCCCTAACAAATTTAGGCAAACTTACACATTTAACACTATAAAACCTTATAAAAATAGACATTGTTTTGTTAAAGCAAATAAAATATAAACTATAACGCCCCAGTAAGGCATAAGGCCTCGTAGCGATTTCGATCAACGCATCGTAAAAAAAAATCCGAGAAAATCTTTGTGTAAATAAAGTGGAAGCTGTGTAATTAATATTTATAATATCTGAAAGGTTTTCGTTTTTATAGACTTTCGATCGTGTTGTTTTTATTTAATAAAACCTCCAGACCTAAAAACCAAAACCAGGCCTAACAGAACAACAATCCATAATCGGTTAAACATGACACACATTACTAAAAACACACAACAGCCAAACTATAATGCTTTAGTAAAACGTCATTAATTCTCTAACTGTATAAAAACTGAATGTTTTAATAAAATTACTTACCCAAGGTTATCCGAGGAGCTGCGCTTCAGCTAGCTTGTTAGGCTAGGAAATTAGCTAGCAAGCGCTAACTAGTAATTCGTCGTTGTCCAGTCGACCTAGACAACTATTTCGTCAGAGACTATTAACGAAAAAAGTATTACCTACTTGTGAGAAAATGTCTGTCTTAATGTCTCGTTTTAAAAAAATTACACGTCTGCCTTCCGCAAGTCCATGGTGCGTCGTCGACCGTTTAAGCTATATTAAAAGAACAGAAACTTACGTTGTTTTCACACTACCCATATTCAACTATCTCCGATACCAGATGACGATTGGCTAATCCAAGTGTCCCTCAAACAAGTAGCCAATAG
>JAVSBV010000112.1:0-36868 GCA_033117975.1 Parotocinclus spilosoma
AGTCTCAGCTTTTAACTAAGAATAATTTTAGACTTAAGTTCATTCTAAGCAGCATTCTTAGGAGAAATTTTAAGAAGCTTGATAAATACAGGCCCAGATTTATATTGCTTTCCTAGTGTCCAGGGCCAAAAATCACAAACACGAGCAAAATCATGTAAAATTGTTTGTTTGTTCACACCATTTAAAGCAACTGCACTTTTCTGAACACCAGAGTGCACCATCAGCTCTTTAAAATGGCATAAACTAAAGATTTGTTTTGTTCGTTCAAAATTTAATGCGTGTGCACATTTTGTACGGTTAAGCTTCAGATTCAATCCACATTGTAATTTAAAAACCTTTTACAAGAAAATGTCGAACTGATAAATCAAAATATCGAACCGTGAGCAAACAAACTATACAACATGTACACAATCAGGAAATGGAGGCAATTTTTTTCCTTCCTAAATTTTATTATTTTATTAAAAAAAGCAGAAAAGTTGAATACACATACTAATGGACAATCCTAGTCAGTTACAGCCCAGACCAGTGACAAACAAACTGGTAACTAACTATCCATGTTAAAACTAAGGACAGGTATTTTAGATGTTAAGCCCAGCCCCAGAACAACAATGAATTCTCAAATGAAAAACCTAACACTGGTTTGATGGCCAAACAATTGGTACTTCAAGCAACTATTTCAGCCATATGAGAATATTCTCAAGCCCAGAAGTAGACGCAATCAGATTTTCACAGAATGGGCCAGTGTCTAATTCACAAACCATCCACAAAGGTTAAGTGCTCACAGCAGGAACAGCTGCAGACAAACCAGGCAGATCAGCTGTTCATCAGTGGACATGGGTCCAACAATGGCAGGACACCAAGTGAAACGGTCAAGTTGGATTTCATCCAGAGGACAGGCGCGTCCATCCTGGGGTCTCTTTGCTTCAAGATGCAGAATGTTGTTTAAAAAAATAACAAAAAAAAGCCAGAAGTATTACGGCACCTTCTGCATCGAGCCAAAGAAAACCAGGAATCTAACCGCAACCTGAATTCATAAGACACTCATGATGGGACTATCAAATGGAAAAATACACCAATGACTGACTCGCTTTTGCCCCTTAAACAGAGACATGCTGACAAACAGGGGCAAGCAAACCATCAAAGGAGGCTCTTCTCTTAAAGAACTAAACATTACAAAAAAGATGGACAGATGTGTGGCCGTATCATCAGGATTCATGACTGCACAACGGGTTGCCATGGCTGAACATGAACACTATGTACAGGCGAGAGGGAGGCAGTGCAGATTTGTGCGTGTGCACCTCGGCGCTTCTCACCAAGCAGAGACCAAACCAGGTAAAAGAAACGTCACGGAACTATAGCGGAATAAAAACGCCACGCCCAGCATCTTCGTCCAGGCGCAGTCGTCGCTGACAAACGTAAAGTGTCCGTATAAAAGCAGAGAGGTATCAGTAATCCACTAAAATTAGAGGTCACACGCAAAACATGCACCGAGCTCCCTCTGAAGTCACCGCCCCCTACCCCACCACACATGCTACTGGATGATCTAACGCATCCTGTACTCTGAGGTCTTGGACATCTCACAGAGCTGACCCTTGAAGTCGATGTCAACAGTGAAGTCGAGGTCTCTCTGTAAAAGAAAATCATTAAGCAAATGAGCAATTACTGCATTATCCAGACAGTATGATTAGTTATAAACTGGGATTTTTAATGTAACCATCAGAATCAATGGCCAGTTTAACAGCAGATTTTGCCTTATTAACTAGACATGTACGTGTGTCGAAGTAAACAATCAATTCAACCTAAAGCAAGTCATTGGGAGAAAACTAAAGTACCATCACAGACAACAGGAGGACAAGCAGACTCCAAAGACAGGACCTGAACCACTCCACTGTGAGGCAACAGGGCTACCCACAATGCCACCCTCAAAGACATTTCTACATTAGTTCATTTTTACTATTAATACAAACGTAACTTTCAGTTAACATCTAGGTCACCCAACCAGGTCGGGTCCTTTTTTGAGTCTTGGGCCTCTCAAGGTTTCTTCCCTTAACTTTCATGTAGTTTTTCCTTTCCACTGTCACCCTAGGCTTGGTCTTTTATAATATATCTCTTAAGATAATATAATATTAAACTCAGAACTGCTCAAATCACACAATTGTCTTGCTATGCTTGTGGGGACTTTGTTGACTGTAGCTAATGAATACAACTAGCCACATTAACTTAACACAAATCCTGGTTTTAGTTTGCATAAAAGCTAGTACTGCCACAACCACTAACCAGGTAAAGCTTCTCCTTAATATGAATACTTTTACAGTAGGTGTTAAATGTACCAATAGGGGCTGATCTGGGGGTTGACAGTGATACTTATTCACCCCCCCCCAAACAGTAAACAAAGTAATCCAATAATAAGTTGACCTTGTGGCACCTTTCCCATGCGTACAACAACGCAGAGGAATTAAATTCCTCAGACAGGTTTTTTTAAGGGTTTAAAATTACCGAATAGGGAAGAGCATTGCAGAGTGTGGGGGATCACCCACCCATAGTGAAGAACATAAACCTGGGGACAGCAAGTAGATTAGAATCCAAAAACTGCAACCGACGTGATGGAGCATATGTGAGATGAGGGTCACTAAATACACAGGACCTAAACCATGACGCTTTGAATGGGAGTACAATTATTTTATATAAAATAAAGCAACCAGGAGCCAATGAACTCTTTGAACCAGAGTGATGTGACACAAAAGTGACCAGATTTATAGTCTACCTTCAGGGACCACAGATTAAGAAACTCTACTCTAAAGAGACTTTGTATCCTGAAAACAAAGCATAAATTACTTACGTTATTCTTAACATTGGGTTTCATGCTTATGGTGCCGAAGATCTCCTCTCCCGTTTTCACTGTCAGATAGTCATCCAGATAAAACACTGTCTGCTTCCAGTGAGTATAGGGAGACTCAGGACCTGGCAAGGATAAAATGAATCGTTTTGATAAAGAGATAAAAAAAAGCTCAGCTCCTAAACTGTAGTGTAAATGTTATGCAAAGTAATTAAAGTCAATCAACTGAAATTAAAACAAAGCCAGACTAATCATCTGTGGCTCTGCTGCTATGAACATCCTGGAGTGACTTACTGGTGGAGAAGCCGGTCCTCTTGTGGCAGCGTGTGAACTCGATGTTGAAGTAGGTGACCAGGGCGTGGATGTAATCGTTCCTCTTCACCTGCAGGCAGAAGGGTGACGTGAAGGACAGGTCCTCAATCTTGACCGTGTAGATGTCCACCTCCTAACAAAGATTTGGGTTAACGTTACACAGGCTCAGTGCAGATTAAAACAACAAGAGAAAGAAGAAAAACATGTACCACGAGATTGTTGAATGGTTCCAATTAGGGGGTTGGCGATCAATTTTTATTTTTTTAAAGAATATCAAGGATCTTGTCAGTTCTTAAATGAAGTGCAGTTCAATTTTATAGTACTCGAAAGCATTACCTTTAATTCCATATATTATTTTTAATATACTCAGTATTTTAGCTTCAGTTTGTTTTATTATGAACTTAAATTAATTAGACCACTTGCACGTAGTTTAATTACATTTAAGGAGTTTTTTTCCCCTTGGAATCATCACCCTAGGCGTGCACAATTTGGACTTTAACTTAGTTGTTAGAAGATAATTCTGCACTATAGAAATACATTTGACTTAACTTAAACATTTTAAACCTTGGCCAAAACCAACATTGAGTGGCAAGGCCATGGTGCCCTGGATTGGCACAGATCATCTCAAAGAGTAGATGAGCGTGTTTCCTGAACGATCACCATGGCCGGCCTCCCCTCCTATGTTACATGCCACCAAGACACTGCTTAGTGCATAGTACAGAGCCGTGTAATCACATGAATTACCTTAATGAGACAAGAGCTGGTGACGAGCTGCTTGGGGTCCACAACATCCACCAGAGGCTCCTTAATAGCCACTTCCTTAATGCAGGACATGTCAAAGCCGTACACGTTCTCCCACCCTGTCACAGAAAATAAGCTTTTAAACCCACATGGAACAAATCATCCCAGAGCGACGTCTCGGGTTACTGGCAAACGTGACATTAAATCACAAGTACAAACTCACAGTGGATTTTGTAGTCCTTGTACTGTCGATCCTCAATAGCCGTGACATACAGGGTGGCACGATCAGGGAATATGAGCCCATCAGGTTTCTGAGGAAAGAAAAACGAATTTTAGCTTTGGACTTGCACACTGTCGAGGGTGCAGGGAAAATAAAACATGCCCTCACCAGCCACTTGTCTCTGGCATAGATGACTGTATTGAGCATGGACTCATAGAAGAGGCAGTAACCCATCCACTCCGAGATGATTATATCTACATGCTCCACTGGAAGCTCCACCTCCTCCACCTTACCCTTAATAATGGTCACAACTGAAACAAAGAAATTCTGCGGTTAGGGATGTTAAGGGACATGCCTCTCTTCCACCCCCAGTATTACATAAAGTTACAAAAAACAATTAACTAAATGCATTTATTTGAAATGTGGGAGAAAACCAGATCACCCAGTGTGAAGAAGAAAAAGCACCTTTTGAGTGTTTACGACTTAACATGTAACAACTTGGGTCCTTGAGCAAGGCCCTTAAACAACAACTGATTGTAAGAATGACAAGTAATAAGATATTTCATGTGGTAACTCCATTAAACCACCATTTGCTTGCTAACTACACAGAAAATGTGCTGCACATATTTTAACCCATTGTTTGCTTTATCACGGCGAGTCAAAGTGACCCTTTAGGAGTTAAAGCTATACATTGAAGAAAGGACTTACTGTGATCGAGCTTATTGGCCTTGACAATCTTCACAGCGTAGTCTGATATGCTGCTGCACTCAATCTGAAAAAAAAAAAATCAGACAAACCACAGGGTTCATTTATACATTTTGTACTTTGTACTGAGATTTCAAATCGCCTCAACAGCAGGTTCTCAGAAGCCACTCACCCCGATAACTTTCTTGGCACCAGCCTTGGCAGCAAACATGCACAGGATGCCCGTCCCACTCCCCACGTCCAGGACTACTTTATCCTTAAACAGATGCTTGTTGTGAAACATGGAGTTCCTGTACGTCAGAGTCCGCACTTCATCCTTAAGCATCTCCTGCAAAAACAAAGGCAGTGAGGCTTCTCAACGAAGACTGATCGGTTTTATCAAGCTGTGGTCAAGAGCCAAAGGCCAGGGTTACACACACTAACCTCATGGATGCCAAAGTGAGCGTATGAATCGAAGTAGTAATCCTTGGATGTCATGTCCTCAGCAGCCGGTTTCTCAGAGCTCTCGCCCTGTGACACCTATAAACAAAAGGAAGTCAATTATTTATACACAATGATTAATTCAAAGTCACTTATCAGTTTTTTTTATCTATATGCATCATGAACAGTGATTACAGATCAGTAAAGGCTTTAGTGACAGAGTGCATAGACGCTCTTTCGCCATGCGTGCTCTTCCTCTGACCCGTCTCTTTTTTCCACGAGCCAATACAAAATCTTTCCTATCCATCCAACACTAGTCCACAGCCACAATTTCAGTGCATCTCTACCTAAAGCATCATAAAATGCTAAAGACAGCAATGGGCAGTATCTTAACTTTTAGTACTAAACATATCCTCCCATTTCATGATGCATTATATTTAAAAGGTTTCACCATTGTTAAACTGGTCTCTCAACTAAAGGTGAGTTAAAACCTTTGCACACTGTATAATGCAGTCTTAACGAGCTTAGTAATTCTGAAAGAGTGAACGTGGTTCAGAGTTTCTGGTTTCCATTCATGTGTCACATGCACTCGAGCTGTGGAGGAGTAGCAGCTGAAGTACTAGACTCTGGTATCCTTAAGTTTAAGGAGTTGAGACCCAGCTCGGCCAGATTGCCACTATTGGACCCCCATAACCCCTCTATGGATCCAGTATCTTTTGTGCTTTGACTACACCCACAAGTCGCATACCGCACATTTAACTGGTGATCGGTCATTATATACAAGTAGTACCGATTAATGTAGATTTAATGTTTGTATCATTTTTTACCACTGGAAATACCATGTTTAAAACTGTATTTTACTTCGTGTTCTTTCATGTCTTAGAAACTGAACATGGATCTCAACCATGTGATCCGCTTCATTACAATTAGCAATAGCATCCTAGCTAACAACGTGTAGCGACCTCATAACTAAAACGTCCTCTTGATTTTCTCATCTTGTCTCAATAAATCCCGGAACATTTAGTAGCGTTTTAAGCATATATACTAAAATGTAATTTAGCCGGTGAGTCAAGAGCCACGCGTTCAACGTTCTGCACCCGTTTAGGGACAATATCCGCCCACTGTGCTAGGATTGGCTCATAGACAGCCGCCTTTTATCCAGAGTGTAATAATCCAACCAGAGAACAGCAACCGCTATAGCAGGAGCCAATAGCATCAAAAAGGAGGCGGTGCCTAACGGAATACGAGTGGGGTCTAAAATAAATCCCATGCGGTCCCTTAGCTGGCTAGTGTGATTCAGCGAGAAATTAAACACATAGAAGAAAACGTCTAACTGTTCCCAGGCAAATCCCGAAGCGACGTCTTAGGTCACGTCACTTTAGCCTGTAAACGAAATTATTTATTTGAGTGCAGAATGAGTTACAATGGCTAAGCTGGCTAAAATGGATGAAGCTCCATCATGGATGTGACCGAGCTACGCAATTATCGCACTGGTTGGTAAAACACGTTAACGCGCCCCAGATATAACAAATAACCAATACAAGACTAAAAAAAATAAATAAAGCATTATAGTTGTTCCTCACCGGGCCGTTGGTCTTTGCGCTTGGTTCACTCACCTCCATCCTGTCTCCAGTCTCCGCCATTTCACTGTATGAATTGTTAGAGGAACCGGGAGCGCGCACAGAACATTAAACCTTCTTCTTTATCCCGCCCACACTCAGTCAGTTCTCGATTGGCCCAATATAAACAGATCCCGCCCATATAACCCCACATACAGTTGCTAAATCGAGTTCTCATTGGTTCAACTTAAGCGTAAATTTTCACACGCATTCTGGATGCCGGTCAATGATTGGACAAGACAATGCTCTATTTAAATACGCAATCCATTGATGCTACTCGGCTTTACAAAAGGCACATAGAAGAATAAAAAACTTAAACTGTTTCCCATAAATTTAAGGTTTTCTTAAATTATATTTATATATATTTAATCATTTTGTATTTGTATATGATTTCTGTTCTCCTTGAGTTACGTACATCCATCTTCTGTACCGTTTAAGATGCTGACAAATTAATCAAATAATTGAATTAAATACAGTATTTAAGTATAAAGGACCTTCATTAACTATTATACAATGATTATAAAAAATCGTTCAGAAAGTCTTTGGATATTTTCACTTTTTCACATTATGTTATGTTGAGCACTCAATAACTCATAATGATGAAGTGAAAATAGATTTTTTTGCAAAGAATCAAAGGAGAAGGGCCTTGATAAGGGAGATGACCAAGAACCAATTGACCACTTTGTCTAATGGATGGATTTGTGCAAATGGATGAAACTTCCAGAAGGTCAACCATCACTGCAGCACTCCACCAATCTGACCTTTACGGCAGAGCCACCAAATGGCTGTCGAAAGATGGTCTCTATCCCACCTAGCATAGCCTAAGATCCATATCTACATCTATATATCTTCTCTATATTACCTCACAGCAAGAAGGTCCAGGGTTGAGCAGCCTCTAACTTTGTTGACTTCATTTGATTTATTACCACACTGAGCTCTAATTCTTTCATAGTGTGCATGTTGGATAATGAGGCTCAGATTATCTTTAAAATGCAGATCTTAACTTAAAAACAAATGTGTAGGTTTTCCTGTGTTTTAACCGATCAACCAGTGGCTTTACTTAAGCGAAGACGTTTTTTTTTCAGCATAATCAAGCCTTTACATTACACAAAAGGGTGATAGATAGACATAATGTTTTTAATGGGAGTGACAATCATTGGCAGTAGCAGGTGAAGCGACTGGTAGTAATAAACAGTGAGAAGGACCAGCAACCTGAGAAAGATGAACAAAAGAGGTTAAATGAGAAAATACGCCCCAATTAATTCTCACAAATCTTCATTTTTATCAGTGGGACAGACAATGGATCGTTTACAAGCAACTAGGTGCTCATGTGACACAGTAAACAATATATGCTAGCTCACCAGCAGGGGGACCTGGGTTCATTCTGACCGTGTTGAAAACATATGCAGGCATAATTGTGTGGCTGAAGGAGGTGGGTCCAGAAAGGAGATCCTCCACAGGTGCTGTAACAGCAACACGCCCAGCTCAGTGATAGCCTGGCACTCATCTAAGGCACATACCCACATCCTGTTTTGTCAGGAGATGGACCCATGTGCATGACCCTTATCAGGAAAAAACAGGGTAAGCAACTGAACGTTAAGGGCCTTTTCAAGGGTCCAGTGACATCTTGGTGGGTCTGGGACTTGACCCTGGTCAACAGTTCAGTACTTTACCCACTGAGTCATATCTGAATTTATTTACAGGAATAGAAAATCTGTATTACATCATTATCCAACCTTGCTTTACTGATTTATAAACAGATGCATTTTTCACAATGATACCATAAACATTTTGCTTTTATCTGAACAATGGGCGGGGCCTATTCAGAGGATTCACTTATGTCCTGATCTGTAACAGTGGACAAGCACATGTTTAGTCGCTTATGTTGTGTTTGTATTTAGTATTATCAGGATTTATAGTATGGAAATAAAGACGATGCCTTCATAAGCAGAGGACTTTATGTTGAGAATCTTTACACCAAAGCTGGTTCTCCACTCAGATGTTATTTATAGTGGTCTCGTGAATATAACTGATGAGTATAAGGGGGCTAGTACACTGAGCAAATCATCAGACAGAGTTCTGTTCGGTTATAAAGTAAAAAAAATCTTACAATACGTGCTTTTCACAATGACGACAAGGCAGCTTACGGCCAATCGCAACAATGGGCGGGGTTTATTTAGAGAGAAGGTAGCTGTTCTGTTCCAGAAGTTACTGAACCGACTCCGAGTTGATGAGTATCAATTAAATCGAATCCAGAAATCGATTCCACAAATGATAGAAACTACTGCACTACTACACTATACATGTAAATTACGTACTTAATGCCAATTACATTTGATTTGATTACTTTTTATTATTTTTCTATAATAGCGTCTTTTTTAAAGTATACTCTAAAACTAATAACAAAATCCACTGTGAGGAAAAATAAATCCTTATTGGCCCATTTAAGTGAACTGCCTAATTAAGTTTAAGGTTTTATGGGGGGAGGGGGGGGGTGTCTGTGCAGGGTAAATAGTACAATAAGTTTAAAAATATACACTGCTCACAAAAATTAGGGGATATTTTATTATGGGATATTTTATTTAGAAGTATGCCCTATATTCATATTACTAATACATCTACTAATACAATTCTAAGAGAAAAAAAATCTGTTGTTCGGGAAGGGAAGACAAACTTGGAATTCGTTATATAATAATAATAATAATAATAATAATAATAATAATAATAATAATAATATTAAATAATAATAATAATATAAAAATTATTAGTATAATAAAAGTTGTTGTGGTACAGTGTGAAGCAGTGCTTGTGTTGAGTTTGCATGTTCTCCTCATTTCCCTGCTGGTTTTCTTTGGTTTCTCTCATGTCAAAGATGTTACATCAACTGGTCTAAATTACCCCCGGTGTGAATATATGTTTGTGTATGTTCTTCCATGTCTTGTGCCCTGTGCTACCAGTTAGGCCTAAATTGGATGGAAGTGGGTGTGAAGATAAAGTAATGATTGATTATTATTATTATTTGTATTATTCTTATTAATTCATTAATTTAGTGTTAATTCTGTTTTTCCTGGTCATGGATTTATCACCTCTCTCTGAAAGACACAGGCTGCAGGTGGAAGTGTGCCCACTGCAGGGCTGTTCTGCACCTCGGCATGGAGGACGATCCCTTGGCTCTCAAACAGCTATTTATCTCTGCATGTGATTCCTAATTATTTCAATATCATAGCTAGAAATAATTTCTGTGGAGTTTAATTTCATTGACCTGACATTTCATTTGATCATTTAAAAATACATTTGATCCATTTAAATACTGTGAAATCAGCATACTTACTTTGAATACATTTACTGCTGACACAAATAGCATTTTTATGACAATTATGACAGCATTTTAACAATAACAAATTATTAATTCAGCCATTTATTTCATTATCTGCGTAATCCTCGGCCAGGCTGGTAGAAAACCCGGTGCCTGACACAGGGCACAAGGCAGGAACTGCCCTAGCCTGGGCACCAATCCACCGCAGGGCACACACACTCACACGCTAAGGGCACTTAAAAAACTCCAAGGAACCTAATACGCATGTCTCTAGACTGTGGAACACCCTCAAATAACTATCTAACAATTAAAATATCTGAAAACAAATATAAATTAAAAAAAAAGATCTTTAAAACGAGCACGTGTTTGTCATTGACCCACTTACAGTAACATATGAATCATTCGGCCTTGTGCGGAATCGACTCTGTAGCTTTAGTATCGACACTCGTTCCTTTTCAAACCTGGAATAGAAGAATCGATTCATTTAAGGTTTCGTCTCTCAGCCGTAGTAAAAAAAATAAAACACGTCCCGTGCCCAGTTGCCCGTTCTGTCACGAGCCGCGTCCGTTAATATCGTCCTAGCGAATACTGCCACAGCGACGCTGTTATTGACGGCCTTCGTGTGAAATTGTAGCTTAATCTCACTAGACAGATTTGTGTAAGCAGAAGCGGCCCGGTTCGGTGTGTGAGCGCGGTTTGTGGGTGATGTATTCGGACCGTTTGATGTAGCTAGCCGGCTAGCTAGCTGTTTGGCTAGCTGACTCGGGGTGAGGAGAAAACCCAGAGACCGCCTTTGATATTTCCAGCTCGTGCGACTCGTTTAATATCCGCCCAGCGTGTGAAACGTCCAGCCTGATCAGTCTGTGTGCTGAACCTTAAAGGCGTCGGGATTCGGAACGGATGAGAGCGTCGTCATTTTTGGTGGAGGGTTTGAATGAATTCGAGACAGCGTAGAGTCTTTTAGGAGATTCTGACCTAATTAGCTAACTCGCACTTCTAGCGTTAATCTAAAGCTCCGCGCCCCGGTCCTGTGCACTTAACACGACAGCGTTTAATATCACGGGAAATAAGGCGATTTCGGCCCTTCGTGACTTGGGGGATCCACTTTAGCGAGTAAGCTAGCGTTAGGACGTTAGCTTCGGAGCTAGCGCTGCTTTCTGCTATCCAGCTGACCATCTTTCTCCATCTGGAAGTCATTAGAGGAGAGAAACGCTGCGAACATGCCGGCCGTGTCGAAGGGAGACGGGATGCGCGGCTTAGCCGTGTTCATTTCGGACATCCGAAACTGTAAGTCGCTCTTTGATGCTTTTTCGGTCACCGGTTTAATTGCTACGTGCTTAAAGAGCGGAGTAGCTGCTCAGCATTGCTTTGCGATGAAGACTGATTTGATCTTTAGTTCAAGTTGTGCTTTCCGAAAATAAAACGCGTTGTCAATGTGATTTAGCGATTAGAAGTCAGTCTTAATATTTTGATCATGTAAATGGGGTCTTTAATTAGAGTCCTTATTAAGGTTGGGGTTCCTAATGCAGTGTGGTGGGATCCGGAGAATCCTATAGATAAACACTTCCTTTAGTAGAAAAAATAAATATTATTTATAGAAGTAATATGAACTCTACAATCTCTAGTTCTGATAGATAAATTCAGCTTGTAGTATAAACGTCTTAGACAATTAGTATTTGTTGCCATGTTCATTTTACTGACCATTGACTATTTATGGGGGCACTTGAAGACTGAGAAAGCCAAGTATCATTACAAGTAACATCGCCTGATCTCCAGACATTTGCGGTTCAATCCCGGCCTCAGCACCCCACTTCATGTTTGGAATATGGAGTTTGCATGTTCTCCCCTTGTCCGCGTGGGTCTACTCTGTGTAAACTCTGGTTTCCTCCCAGGTTAAATGGTGGCTTTAAGTGGACCTGGTATAAACACGTCTGAATGCTGTCGATGTAACCATGCTCTTATCGGTGCTGATGCGACCTTATATAAAGCAAAACTGCATGGGTTTCTTTTTGAAATCACACTTGATCACCTGGATTATGGAACTTGTGGAGTCCATGTGGTTCGAAAGGGAACATGAATACTATTATTATTATTGTTATTATTATTATTACAATACAATTCTGAAGTGTATTAAACAGTTATTTTTTAAAAAGATTGTACATTTCACTCGGGAGATGATTATATATGATTTGTAACAAACAATGTTGTGTTAAATTCTAGAGAAATGAAAAATGGGCCCAGACTCGTTCATAATGTTTGATCAGCTTCAGAGTTTTTTTTGTTGTTTTTTTTTTTAGTCTAAATACCTTTCTGCTAATTTCCCACCGATTCCAACCTTTCTTTGATCAGACCATTTCCTAAAGATTGAATTCTGTGAGCCAAGATTTTACTTAAGGTGGACTAAACAATTGGGTTTTGGTCACTATGATCAGTGCCAGGTCTATATGTGCTAATACAGCAATATACACAGAAAAAACCGACCATGCTGAATATAATCCTGGTTTAATCTTGAGCATGATATTTGGTCTTGTGAGCTCATATAAGAATACTGGCTGTTGATCTACAAGAGAGAGACTTGATTAATTTAGATAACGTGCAGGTCCAGTACCATCACGCAATGTTTGGTTTCATTTGAGATGTGAAATGTGGCCAATAAGCAGAAACGAGGTTTTGCTTGAATTATTTGTGTGAACTTGGTGTGATATTCTGTTTCGCATGAACACTGAGAGTACCAACCTTTTTTAATTTATTTTATTTTTTTCGACACCAGCTATGGTGGGCGGAATATGAAAGACTTTGAACACGGTCCCAAGCTTGTTTAACGGTTGATATCTGTCAACCACAGAAGTCAGTATGGTCTGTTTGTTTAGATAATGTGTAGACTGTTCCCATTCACTCAGTTAGTCCAGTGTGTCTCTGTTGTCTAAGCAGTTGTGTTGGCGATGTCTGACGTCACAGCCTGGGTTTGCTTTGGCTGCACTTTGTGATCTGAATCATCCCTAAATGTGTAGTTTCTCTTTATATATAGATTACTGGAACAAACCTATAAATACGACTTGTCTGAAACAATTCCTTACTTTGTGTAGAAGTTTTAATGCTGAACTGTTGTAGGGAACGACTAACGCAGGATTTAAGAATGAATACAGTTAACTATGAACGGGGAGAGTGGGGGCGAATGGGGAGAGACTTGATCTGGCAACCCTGGAATTAAACGTGCCGAGGAATTAAAGGCAGCAAACCGGCTATCAGAAACTTTGGGGGGTGGAGACCCTGAAACGCAGTATATACTTGAGAAAATGTTATTATGTAATATTAAAGTTTGAATATTTCTGTATAGATTATTGGTTGGCTGCAAAGTAGAAATCTGTTTAGGGTTTCCAATGGAGGGTTTCCATTATCTGATTGTCCAAGTACATGTAAAGTCATGGAGCTGATTTTCTGCAGTTGTCGTATTAAGTGCATGTAAACACACTCATTGGCCTCATTGAGTTGATGTAATATGGATAAAATTTGGGCTTCCTGTGCTTCATATAGACTACTCTCAAAAATGAGGGGACATTTATAAATTAATATGGAGAGGATCCCACAAGAACTGCTGGACAATCTGATCCTTTCCATGTCCCATCGCTGTCTGTGTGTTTTGACACTCTTGGGTGACCATACACCCTACTGAACAGCCAATATGGGGGCAGTCTTGTACAGTTTGACATGCTTCTGTTCACCCCTGTGAATATATATCACTTACTGCTCAATCACCATAATTGAGATTGCAACTCATTTGCATAATTGAACAACTTTTAGATTTTTTTTGTTTGCTTTTCTGATTGTTTATTGTTTAATGAAACACAATTGAACGCTGCTTTTCCTTTTGATCGCTTCATATTCATTTAGCAATATCCCCTCATTTTTTGTGAGCAGTGTACGTTTGGAATGTTGGTTGGTCAGTACTAAATGTATATTGCATTTACTTTATAATCACCTTGTTTAAATCGCATCCGATGACGATGCTTCCTGCTTGGTTCTTCAGAATATATAATTGTGACGATCTGATTGTAGAAATGCACCGTTTTCCTTCCTTTTCCCATGCGTTCATAATGTCCTGTATGACCTCTGAATGTAGGACCTCTGTCACAGCACACAATAATTTGGTGCAGAGGCGAGCTTTTATGAAGAGTCATGTGTTGTTTAGTGATCTACAGGACAGAGCATGGATAAAACATTGATCATTTGGATCAGAGTGCTTAGTTTGCAGTGTGCATATCTGCACTGTGTGTAACACTACCATTTAACAGAATGTGTTGGGAAAGAGGATGTCCTGGGATGTCATGACTGAGCCCTTTTAGGAATAATATGCATGCAGCTGGTAAGGCTATGCTAAACAGTTGAATAAGTCTCATCAGTGTAGGGAATGCAGCCCAGTAAAATGTCGAGATATATTGGAGATGCAGCAATTGAACACTTGTGGCCAATTCAGATGTTTTTGTTTGTGGTGAAATATGACTTTCAGATTCCAATATTCTTTCTGTCTAAGAATTATAAGTAATTAAATGCATACAGATTTTTGTCCAGCTTTTCATTTAATGGAAACTGCTTCATTGCTAATGACATTTTGCATGTGCCTGATACTGTGTAATCTCTATCTTTAACCTTGATCTAGCTTTAAGCACTGTCTCATAAACATACCTGCAAGTGAATTAGGCATCTTTAAAGCTCTGTACATGTGAACATATGACATGTGTGTTGTGTGGCTGTGTTCATGCCAATAACGCCCCGGTGGGCGGGTGGGCGTAAATCTGACCAGCACAGATCAGTTCTGTGAGACTGATTGTCCATTCACTGGTTATGGGGATAACTATTGTTTGTACTACATTATTCTTGCAAACCCCAAACCAGTGTCAGCCAGGATCCAGCGTTGTTTATTTCAAGAACAATTAGTTTGCTTCCATCTACTGTTACTGTTTCTGAACTCTGCATGTAGAACTTAAACGCACGTTCTGCAGACCCTTAAACTGTTTCCTCTCGATAAACACTTTTCCCGCTTCAATGCATCACATACTTGCCCAGAAACGTGGTCTGAATGGGTGGGAGTGTGCTTGAGAGATAGGTTTGTGAAGTTTGGTTTTGTGTCTGTAAGAGAGTGAAATGCTAAAGTGAGTCTCGTGCAGGTGATTTAATTTACTTAATTAAGCTTCTGATATGTTCATTTACAGAATGTGGTCCAGCCCTAGTTCATCACCGTAGCAGGTACCAATCTATTAAGATACTGGACCAGGCCCAAAACCAAACTTGGTTCTACCATACCTTCTGTGTCCATATGTCTGACGCCTGGGTGAGAGGAAGCTGTTCTGTCTACCCAGAAAGCAGATGGCTGTGGCTTTTTCAGAACTGGGCAGAAGACACATTTGTGCATGATTTATGTGCTAGCCATTTACTGTTGTGCTTTGGTGCTCAGTCAGTAGTACCGTCATGACAGCATGAAGTCGAAGCCTGAACACTCCTTCAAGATAATGAGTCAGAATGTGTTTAGACTACTAGCTTAACAACAGATGTAACTGGTTTGTTACGATACAAGAGCGAGTGTTTCATTATCTTAATCCTGAACTGAAATGGGTGTGGGTTCAACATTGTACTGCTGTTCGAGCTCCCTTCGTTCCTGATCTTACTTGCAAATAATCACCGGGAACTAACCAAAACAGTCTGGTGGTTGGCGTTTGGGCAGCAGCAACGGCTAAAATCAGGTCTTGCAGGTTGAGAACATGTATTCTGTTCTCCATGCACCAGCCAGACTGCTTTATACCTTTGTTTGTTTGGCGTGTATAGTGCATGATGAGGAACTGCTCTGAGTAAATCTTCAGTTGTCCCGCTAGCCCACAATCTGCTTGCACTGATATGTAGCTCATTGTAGGGGTTTATGATGTTATCACTGGATGGCTGATGTTCAGGCTTGTGCAAATTTAAATGGGTGTTTTTCGGTCCCATTCTATAAAAAGATGAATGAACAGTGTAATGGTGTTGTGAGCTGCATGGTAAGGCCTGTGAGTAATCTGTTCCTGGACTCTATATAATGCTGGGAGCTGCTTCCTGCATTCTTCCATAGGAAGACATTCCTGTGTATGAAGTATGACTGTGCTGAGCTTGGCACAGAACAGTAAAAGACAAATGTGCAGTGGTTGTCCTTTATTTGTAATTATTCTTCTGTACAACAGGAGATTTGGTTTGGTTAAACCAAGTGTGATTGCTGTAGCTTTTTGTAACATCTGATTAAACATTCAAGCATCCCTTAGTAAAGAGTGTGGTGGAAAATTGATGTTGCACATTTTTTAATGATGTAGACTGCTAAAATCGATTATAATTGGGCATCCCTTTAAATATGGCTACACTAGCATCCAGTTTGAGCAGCGTACGTGTGTTTATGTGGATGTGGCTTAGAAAGGTTCATTAAAGGGCGGGGCTGTATTTGTCAGGATTTTGAATTTCAAAGCAGATTGCCCAAGTATGTTTTGTCCAGTAGTTGCTTGCATATTCTCTTCAAATGGCAAGAAGGCACAAAATCTATCGTAAAATACAAAATCAAACACGACCATCGAGTTATTGCCCATCAAACTATCCACACAAAATACCTAGGTAACACACACACACACACACACACACACACACACACACAAACAGTTTCAGATAGAGATTAGTACGATATGATGCTATATCGTTATCCGGTCCAATATTGGCGACATTCTCTCATCGGCTATCAGACTAACAGGGCCGATCCACTTAGCGTTCCATATTCTATTCCACAACTTGTAATGAGCGTGCGGCAAAGTGGGTCCAACTTGGTTTAAAAAAGAAACAACATCCCATAATTTCTGTTAGCAGTGTATTAGCAGCAATGTCATGTGTGAAAGGGATGCACCAAAGTCAAATTCCCTGGGCCAATATGAAAACCTTTAAAAAGCATTTACATTATATATGAACTGAAAGCATATATGAACTGTTTTTATCAGCAATTTATTTTGGTCATAAACAAGCCATAAAACGTTCAAATTAAACTTTAATCCCAAGGTGCATTTAAGGCAGCAACCAGAAAAATGTATTGTATCAGAAAGATTGAGAGCCCAAGAAATAACACACCTGCATAAATAATTAGTTTGTAATGTCAGTTCTTTTGCTTAATGTGTAACAGCCATTTGCATATATGCAAATACTACACTGCTCACACAAATTAGGAGATATTTCAAAATGCAATATCCCATAATGAAATATTTGCTAATGTTTGGTCAGCAGTGTATATTTGCTGGCGCTATATCATGCAGTGCTAATGCGCTGAGATTTTTAATATTCTGCAAAAAAAAGAAGCAAGACAGCATGTTATAACCTTTAAACACAGTACAATAATAATCATAATATTAATGCAAATTTCAATCCCAATCTGTATCGGCCAGAACTAAATCAATCTGGATCACTAGTTTAAGGAAACGACCAGCCATGGTGATCATTATGCTAAGACCTATGTACAATTAAACGCTTCTTCATCAGCTGCTCGACTTTAAACCCAAACGTTTCCCGATCCAGCACTTCAGATGTTGAAAAGGACTGTACAGAAGGTGACCCAGTGTGATAGTTCCCACACGTTAGATTAAGAAATGCTAATATGAAAAACAAGTTTATATGTTTGGGCAACTCCTCACTCAGGATAACTTGTAATTATGCTTCAGTTTTATATTGTGTTGCGTTCCCTGTATAATTATTTCAGATCACATACTGTTGTCGTAACCTACTACCTGTAATTTGTAAGACTGAGTGGGCGTGGCCTCTCTGCCTGTCAGGAGCAGTGAAGTCTGGCTTGTGACTCTTTGCTTTTTGAAGTGGGTGTGGCCTATGTGCCAGTTAAAGAAGTGGGTGGTCCATTTTTATGGTAGTGGAAAATGTAGTTGGATGCAGTTTTCGCTCATCGCCCATCACTATTTGAACATGTATTGAAATATCGGTATTTTCTCAAACATAACAGCAAAATGGGCCCTGATAAAATTAAATTAGCTTCACATTACACCTTTTCTTTTAGTTATATGGTCTCGAGTTATACGGTAGAGAGAAACTGAAAACCTTTAGCCAAAACAAACAGCGAACAAATTGAACTTGGGAAACAAAGCCTTGATTTGAGCTAATAATGTACTATTTTTAACAAAGAGTATGAGGACTGTGAGCATTTATTTGACCAGTTCAGCCAATAAATGCACCATTTGAAAATTTCTGCCCCCAAATTTGAACATAAATTCAGATTGCGATCATGGGTAAAAACAGTAGGTGCATGACCAAACCTCAGGCTTTGTCTGAAATTAACTCTGGACAGATTTCTGAACCTCCACTGTACGTACTTTGCTCATGTTGTCTGTTAACACCGGCATAATGGCTTACCGGTCGGTTTCTAGTATCACTTATAAATTAGCTTTATTAAAAACAAAAAATACGAGCAGATATGCAAAGTGAACAAAACGACCCTCAATTTCCATTGGTAATCTGGGTACAGATTTATTTTTATTTTTGGTCATCACTGATGCTCCTGTTCTTCTTTGCTTATTTCCTCAGGCAAAAGTAAGGAGGCTGAGATCAAGCGAATTAACAAGGAGCTGGCCAACATTCGCTCAAAGTTTAAGGGAGACAAGGCTCTGGATGGCTACAGCAAGAAGAAGTATGTCTGCAAGCTGCTCTTCATCTTCCTGCTGGGCCACGATATCGACTTCGGCCACATGGAAGCAGTCAACCTGCTCAGCTCTAACAAGTACACGGAGAAACAGATAGTAAGTCTGTTTTTATGTCTGCGTTTCCGTTGCGGATAGATGTTTGTGAATCGTTTGCTGAATGCCTTTGTGCCTTTTGTGCATCTGTGTTTTAATATTCATACTGCAGAGAATCAGAATGAAAGGTTTCGCTGTAATGCTGGACTGACACATCGTGCTGTGTCTGCTCGCCGTGAGCTCTAATCATCTCCCGCTGATCTTCCACCCACTTAACCAGTCGGATTCACGTTGTTCGCACGCTCTCGCACAGAGAGCACAAACCCAGGGAGTCGTGTGAACCTGAAAAAAGCAGAGAGCGAATCACACTGTCAAACATTTGCAGTCCTCCGGTTGCTCTTTGTACCCCAGGCATAAATTTCCTCCAGACCTTAGCCAGATTGTTTATCGGCACTCCCTTTTACCTCTGCTTGTCCGTCACTTTGCCCTTCTGAGGAATTTGATGATGCCGTCACTTTTTGGAGCAGCACTTCCTGTGAAGTCATTGTTTCAGCACTCCATTTCCTGTAAGCCAAACTCAAATGCTCAGCTGGGTTTTCTTATTCTCGGCTCAAATAAACTTGAGCGGAATAACATCGTTGTTTTTTTTTTTTTTTAAATACCTTTATGACATGACGCTACAGTACTCTTTGAGCCTGGCAGGATATTTTACTGTTACAGACCAGAAATAATCTAGAGGAAAAAAAGTGAGGAATCAGAGTTGAGTCTTAACTCATTTCTGATATTTACTGCTCACACAAATTAAGGAATTCTTCAAAATGACATCTCCCATAATACAATGTCCCCTAATATTTGTAAGCAGTGTATATGCTTGAAATAAATAAAATGTATACAACGTTGCATATACACTGCTCACAAAAATTAATTATTTAATGTGTATTTCATTTTGAAATCTACATTTTGTAAGCAGTAAATGTATACATGTTATTTATTCATATTTTAAGTATTTACTGACTTAAGCAAAGCATCCTGGTGTTCCGCTGCTTAAACTGGTCAGAATTGTTGGGGGAGCTAGGGTCTGGAGTTTTATATGAGTGCAGGCAGGGGTGTATCCTGGACATTTCACCAGAGAATTGCAGGATTCCATGAAAATGTTGTAATTGTGATACACTGTTTAAAAAATTAGTATGAATTTTAAATGAATTTTTTAAAAATAACTTTATATTAATTTTAATATATCCCCTATTTCTGTGTACTTACTTATGCCACGATATAACATTTACTGTAATAGAATTAAAGGCTCTCTGGTGCTAAGAAATCCAATATTATTCTCCATCAGATAATTAAGCATATGACCCTATGGACATGCAGTACTAATGTGGGCTCTGGATTTACTGATATGTTTATATAATATGAAATATAAAAAATGTAAAACCTGATAAACAGGGTTTTATAGGCACGTCTGGTCTAAACTCTTGTATTCTTGCCAAGTGCATAAGTCAGATTAACGTTTCACCACAGACAGCTGGTGACCAGATTCAGACCCTAATGAGCATCTGCTTGCTGTTCATCTGCCTGCCTTAAAGAAATAATGCAACTCTCAACTTCTTCCAATTTCTTTGTTTATATCTTTTCTCCCCTTGTAGCCTGAGATCTGCTGAAGTGGTTGAAGGCCAGTGAATTGTTTATTGTTTGGATATTCCTGTTTTGTACGGCTTAATCAGTATCTGTGCATGTGGGAAGGGAGGTAGCATTATATCTAAGTCTTAAAATACAAAAGCATGTGCCATTTTGATGGAGTGGGAAAGCAGCACTAGAGATGTTTACACGGCAGCTGACGGGGAACTGTTCCTTAAGAGTAGACTGTGTTTAGGCTTCTTTATCTAGGATACAGTCACCAAAAAAAAGCTGTTGCACCTCACAACATTTTTGGGGTTGGGTTTTTTTTTTTTTTTTTAAGTCATACCTTAGAACTCGTCTTAAGTTGATTCTTCCAGTTCTTCAAGATTTGTACAAAAATTGATTAGCAAAATTTGGCTCTTGCTTAAACTCGTACTCGTTTCAGCCAAGATGATGTCAGTCTGACAGGTTTTTTGTTGTTGTTGTTTTTTTTCTACTTTTATATTACAGTATTAGTCACCATGTGTCCTAAGCGGTTAGTAATATCAGCCAACCAAAAAGAAAATGGTGAGAAGTACTGCACAATGTGACTCTGCCACATACGCTGGGCAGTTAGCTGAGCAGCGCTAACAGACTAAACATTTTGTTTTTATTTTATCTCCTTTAAAATATAATGAAATGCAAGTACAAAGCAACTCCTCAAAAGCAAACATTTGCATTCAGTGTGCAGATTTTTTATTTATTTTTTACTTGAAAATCTTTATCCGCTCTTATGGACTGTGGCATCTGTCCAAATTCCTGAACTACAGGTATGTGCTGGATCACGTCTGATTACATGTTTATCTGTAGTACAGTACATGCAAGTATTTATAAATCTCTAATAATGTCCAGATAGTTCTAATCAGTGGCCTAGTTACTCTGTGGCATAACTCGTGATTACACAGAACGTGTTGTGCACATTAGCAGACGCGTGCATATAAATGAACAAGTTTTTGTGGGTTTTTTAAGCAACTTTGCAAGAATCCTGATCAGATACTGTTGTAAACATGGTGCCTTGCAGCAGTTTAAATGGAGTCTTAGACATAGCACTGTAGCCATGCAGAAAAACTACAGTTCGTTGCAAATAAAAGCTTGGATGAAGTAAACGTAACTTTATGCCCATGATTTGTTGCAGTCATTTTCAGTAACTTGTTTATAAAACTCTGAATGCAGCCAATTCCCATTCACAGTGTACACAAATTAATCACCTGAATCGCTTCTCATTACTAAAATAATTATTTGGCATCTTTGCTTGACGTCGTTTGTTTCTCATAATCCGCATTCTTACTACCAGGGGTGTGTTTTGCTTAGTTTGATTTAATTAAGTGCTTATTTGACCTTAATAATCCCTGAAAGCTGCTTTTTAATAGCTGTTTATAGCAATTATAAGGATAAAGATTGTTTACAGACCATTTTGTAGTTATGAAATGTAATGTTCGTTGCAGTTGCCTCAAACGCAACCTTTTATGTGAAATCAGCACAGCTGCATATTAAGGCTCAATTATAGTATTCATCAGGTGATCCTAGCTCAGTGCTTCTGCCGTGCATAAAAAGACTGAATGTAAACACCTTAGATAAGAAACAAACCATTGCTCTATAAAGCTGTGCAGTAAGATGTGGCTTTAGGTTTTTCATAAAGCCCTTAAACTAGCTTTGTTCATCTTAATGCTTATAATGTTATTTTGAGACTTGTAACACTTTATTTCACTGGTGCATGCTGCCGTACACTATGGATGAGATGCCAGTTTGTTGGAGGGCATTTAGTCGCACCACCTAAGCTTTAGGTTGCAATCCCTACCTGGGCTTTGAACCCAGGTCCTCAGGCTCTAATGGGAGAAACGAGCTGCTGTGGAGCTTCACTGTATATGTTTTTATTCAGTAATTATTTGTTGATCATCTGAATGTAGACAAACACTACATACTTATCAGTCATTGTTACATATAAGCCACTTGGATTTAGACTGTGTGGTCTTTCTAAGCTCTTTAAAACAGAGCCTGCTTTCCCACGGCTGCCTTACAGACCCCTGTTCATTTTATTCTTTTCTGCAGCTTAACTGTGTTGACATGCTGCTATTTCTCAACAAGAATAAGCAGGTAGTTCGGCCTAGAGGTCGTTAGCCTACAGCGCATCAAAACCTTTAGCTATGTAAACTTTCATGCTTTCATTTTAAAGGGACTACTGATGCTGTTTCAATGCTGGAAAACACATAATTACAGTTCCAAAGAGGATTTGTCACATGCACACGAGTCAGTGTTGGTTGTAAGACATCAAATGTCTGTGTGCTGATGAAGAGGAGCTGGTGGTACTGAGTTGTTGGGCTAAAAGAGGATAAACGCTTGAATGAAAAAAGAATGAAGTGGCTCTTCAGGGTTGCACTGGGGTTTAAGTGGGAGGGAAGCCTACGACGTAACAGAGTGCACAGTATTAAGTGAATTATCAAAGGTTGATGCACAGTGATGGATTCAAAAATTATTAAGATGTGTGTTGGTTTTAACCAGTGTTTAGTCAAATGTATCAAACCACAACCCCAGAAATTTATTTTATGCTGCAATTCTGTTTCCTTTAATTTGTTTACGTGATGCAGTGTGAAATCCATCAAGGTCGTTTTCAAAATGAAACACCACCTAATTTTTGTGAGCAGTATAGACTTGGTCAGTTTATTGAAATTTCATGATTGTTTTCTAAAATATTAACACAATGTCGTTAATTACAAGTCATTTTATGCATTAATGCAGTTGTATTGTACAGGAGCTCCTGATTATGATGGAGATATCATAACATGGCAAAATCCATCATTAAATGCATCATAGACTGATGAGTTTAATATACTGCAGTTTGTATTGTATTATTGGATCTTATTTTTTATTTTACTTATTACTTATATACAATATTTTATTGCATCAGTAGCATCTGCGATAGCTTGTTATATCATATGATTGTAAACAATGGTTGTTGTATTAGTTGAACTCAGTATTTATTATAGTTAAAGTATCTGGCTACTGCATAACCACTGCTGTAGTCAGACAGAAACATAATAATAATAATAATAATAATAATAATAATAATAATAATAATTACAGTTCAGATTTGCTGTGTGAGAGAAACATTTGTTTTATGTGTTTATTTAATTCATTATTTTTAGAGATATTTTCAGTGGCCTGAATTTCGAATTTATTAACTCTGTTTCAGGTTGATGGCTTGCTTGGTGTATGATTAAATGTTGTGCTTATTGTTTTCTTCGTAGGGTTATTTGTTCATCTCGGTGCTGGTGAACAGCAATAGCGAGTTGATCAGGCTGATCAACAATGCCATAAAGAACGACCTGTCGAGCAGAAACCCTACCTTCATGTGTCTGGCCTTGCACTGCATCGCCAACGTGGGCAGCAGAGAGATGGCTGAAGCCTTTGCTGGAGAGATCCCTCGCATCCTGGTGGCAGGGTAAGCAGAACTGAAATGATGGTGGGGAGAAAGAGGAATGGAAAATGAAAGCAGAATCTGAAACAAAATCATACAAGAGACAAAGATTAGGAATCAAGGCTGGAGTTAAAATAGTGCAGCAGCTCATGGGTAGGTTTGAAGCAGGCAGTAATAGATGGATGGACTGGACTGGAACAAATGAGACCGGATCATTTAGTAGTTAGGGATGAGTCAGAGGTTTTACATTCAGGAAGCTTATTTTCAACTCCATCACAGGAAGGTTTATTTTTCCAACGGCACCATGGAATTCCACTTCTATGATTTGCCATGTCTCTTAAAGCTCGACCTAGCCTGTCTTTCCATCAAGCCAATTGTTTACATCATATTTTACACTAAAATAAATTATTGGCTAAAACGTAGATGTTTGTTTTGGTAATTTGCTTAATTTAGTTTTTCTTGTGTATTAAAAGAAAAAAGTACTTAAAGCCTTGCGTGAGAATGGATTATAGAGCCCTTTCAATGTTTCTGGAGAACACAAAATGATTTAATTTCATTCAAAATATTAGCCAGTGACTTTTACGTGAGGCGTTAAACTGGGCAAAGTGACCATCAGGTGGCCCCAAATGGTTGCTTCCATTAAATTAAATAGTAAAAACGTCTGTTTAGAGCGCTTGCCTATTTAAAGAAAAATATACATATTCGGCGCCAGCATATCAATATTGTAGTACAAAAGAAAGCAATCGATATTTTCTCAATCGATAGTTCCTAAATATATCAACATATTAGTCAGAAAGGTGTCAGAGTTCAACATCGTTTCAGTTTGTCAACATTTCATTGTTCTCTGTTTGTTTTGCAAATACTTGCTGGCATTATAAATACAACGTTGCACACTCACATAAAAGGCAGTTTCTCACTGAGGGGGATTGCTCACGTGAGCAAAACACAAATTGTAACTCGGTCAGAAGTGGAAGTTGGTGTTGGTAACGTGGTGGGTCGGCAGCAGTTTAGCAATGTCTGGGGAACCCTAGAGTGCATACAGAAACGTCACCACGTGAGAGCTCTACCGACTGACAAGAACCTATCAGTGGTGCTCACTGATGTCTGCACCTTCCTTACACTGATTTCTGAGACTTAAGTACATATAATATGAGGAACGCCTTCATTCATTTTCTAAATGACTCTTAAGCAAGGCTGCGGTGCCAAAAAATACAGTACAGTAGCTCCCGTGCCAGGTATACTAAATAGAACAGTAGATTAAATTTAGTTTGGGTTCTATTCCAATGAAAATCAGTCTCTTAAATCTTCTCTACATGTCCACTTCAGGAGTTGTACCCTGTTTTGGTGTTCTTACTTTATCCAGCAAAGGTGCTTTTATAACCCCATGTACTACGCTATTTATTTCCCCTGCATGCTGCTGTCATTCTTATGCCCGTAGATTAGTGCTGTGTGATTTGATCTCCTGTCAATAATACAATTACTGAATGATTTTTTTCCCTAAATTTGGCTATGATTAGCGATCTTTCTAAGTGTCGGTTGTTGAAGTTGATACGGCATCTGCATCAGAATCATCAATTCCATTTTCAGTTACCTGTACCAAACAGCAAACGTTTTGAAGTTGATATCTTTTGAAGAAGATGCATTGCAAGTCTGATTGCAGCAATTGATTGCTGAGACAATTTCAGTCATCTTTGATCATGCTCCATGAGCACCTTTCCTTTGAAAAGAACTTGCCCTTGATCCAGTATGGCTGATTTCAAGCTGTTCCAAACACAGCCTAAAAGATAGGCCCCCTCACCCGTAAATAATTTGATTTGACCTGGTTTAAAATGATGTGTTAATGCAGTTAAATCGAATTTTGTGAAATAAGAGTTTAACTGGTCCCTATGCTGTATGAGTTGTAAGTCACCTCTGGGTGAGGGCATCTGCTAAATGCTGTAAATGTAAATTCCAAATAATTGAACACCCAAAAAAGAGATCACCAAAAACCAAAACAAGGGAAGGTTTTGCATTATTAAGTACTGTAAAAACAATAAACCCTGTATGAACACTCACTCTGAACTTTTCCTCTTGCCTTTGTGTAGTAGCTGTCCTGGGTCTGTGCTCTGTAACCTGTTTGTCTCTTATCTTGATTTGGCAGGGACACCATGGACAGTGTGAAGCAGTCTGCTGCTCTGTGTCTGCTGCGTCTCTATAAAACCTCTCCAGACCTGGTGCTGATGGGAGAGTGGACGTCCAGAGTGGTGCATTTACTGAACGATCAGCACATGGTGGGGTTTTTATGTGTTCCTGTTACTGCTTACAAACCACTTACAAAGCTAATTGTATCCATGTATTATGTATAGACAGTAGCACCTGCAAGAGACGCCCCCTAAAGTGTTTTAAAAGAACTTGAAAACAAATAATCAGACCAATGCAAAGTGTACACTAGACAATTTTAAGCCTAGACATCCTGTATTTTAATATTGTTTACTAAAGTAGTATTGTAATTAGTACTTTTACATTCAGTTATTTGTCAGACATCTTTCTCCAGAGCAGCTGGTACAGTCTTCTAATCCAAGCAGCCTGGAAGAGGTGGGATTTGACCCCTGGATGTGCTGGTGCTCAGTCCAGTACTTTATCCACAGGGCCACCTCAGTCCAGAGTACATTTATATTTACAATATTTGTATATAATGATATATATTTAGTAGTAATAGTATTAATTACTACTAAGTATTAGTATTAATAGTATTTGTATATACAGTATTTACAATACTGTTCACAATAATTAGGGGACACATCAAAATAAAATATCCCCTAATTTTTGTGAGCAGTGTATTTAGTAGTTGCAAAGTTTACTCTGATGTTTTGGGAGATACGGTGCTGTGCAAAAGTCCTAGACCACAGTTGGGTTCGATGTAGCATTGTTTTAGCAATAGTAGGATTATGATAGAATGACTGCATTTCTCAGTCTCTCTGTTAGAAGTTTACACACAATTTTTATGCAGCTTAAAAAGAGAGAACAAAATCAGTTATAAACAATATAGTGGTAGGTATTTTATACATGTTCATTAAATAATTACATTAATTGGCATTAAAAATCTCAAAATCTAAATAAATTTGCCCCAGTACATCATTTCATTGTTATTAAATTATTAAAGTGATGCTTGTATTCTGTTGTTGCTCTTTGTGTGAATGTGTATTGTTTTTCTTGATTGATTAATTTAACAGGGGGGGGGGGGTATTTTGTCTTTAAAACACTCCAGCACCCCTAAAAACAGGCAGTTTATGCAATAAAATACGGTACACCTTTATTCTTGTAATGTTTTCTTTCTCGCTGCATCTGTCTTGTCGTTCTCTGGTGTTCCTGTTACAGGGTGTCGTCACTGCAGCCATCTCTCTCATCACCTGCCTCAGTCAGAAGAACCCAGATGAGTTTAAGACCTGCGTGTCCCTCGCCGTGTCCCGTCTCAGCAGGGTTTGTTTTTCTGTTCAGGTTTTTGTTATAGAGCAGTCTAAAGGCCTTGTCACACACACTGATCTTATTTAAAAAAAAACCAACGTCAAACAAAAAACAAAGTCAAATTTGACAAAATAACTCCTGTACATTTAACCCAACGAATCAGAAACTGATACACTACAACACATCTTTAATCAGAACCTGTTCCAGTTCCTGCCTTGTTTTATAATCAGGCTGACCAATCAGAGCTCGCTTGTCAGGCAGAACAGCTCACGCTGCTAGTGGTAAAGCAATATAAAATTATTTTCATTGTTATTTATTATAAAGTTGCTTATAACATGTTGATAATTTGCGTTGTGAATAGGCCCTAAATGTGTTCCTCCTCCTCCTGGGTAATGAATGGTAAAAATGTTTTTCTCCCCCTTTTTTTTTTTTGCCACAGATCGTATCATCAGCATCCACTGACCTGCAGGATTACACCTATTACTTTGTTCCTGCTCCCTGGCTCTCCTGTAAGCTGCTGCGGTTGCTGCAGTGCTACCCTCCTCCTGAGGATGGTGCTGTTAAGGGTCGTCTGGTGGAGTGCTTGGAGACGATTCTAAACAAGGCCCAGGAACCACCCAAATCCAAGAAGGTCCAGCACTCCAACGCCAAGAACGCGATTCTGTTCGAAGCCATCGCCCTCATCATTCATTATGACAGGTATATAGAGGCGTGATTATGGCTGTCACTGTTTAATCACAGCTAATTACCCTGTCACATGCAGGATATTGTCTTCCACATCTGAGTTGTTGCTGCAGCAGCAGGAATTTGAACCACAAGCCGCCTTCACTTCTTTGAACATGACCAATTGTTTGTAGAGCGACGAACCAGCCCGGTGACACTACAGCTAGTTAATAATTAATCAAGCCATGTGATTTCTTTTAGTCCAGTGTATCTCCAATTTCAGTTTTAGCCAAGCATTTTTATTTTGCTGGGAGAGTGAGTCAAGTTGAGATTGAGACATTTTCATCTTCATACAAAGCAGAGCAAAAGAAATGATACATAAGATATTAATAAATATTATTTGTTGTCATATATATTGTAAATTATAACATGAAATAATATAAATAGCTTAAAATTTGTCAATTTAGGCGAATGTAACTATTGGAAGTGAATTAAGATTCTTTTCCCTTCTTCTCTCAAACTTAATCACAAGATTCACCTGAATAGAAACATCAATTTGATCTTTTTTTTTAATTCAATGTGAAAACCTAATCATAATCTCAGATTTGTGGATGTGGCGAAAGTACACACTTGGAATCTTAACATCAGACAATTCAGAACAAATCGTGTTCTTTGATTGGATGCTGAGCGAGGAGAGAAAGAACTTGTTTTTTGTATTTTACCCAATCAGAGTGCAGATTTGAGAGAGAAAGAACTGATTTGTTTTGTTTGAATAGATTCCAAATAATTAATAATACAACGTTATATAATAAAAAAAAGTTGCATTTTTAATTTTATTTTATTAGCGTTACCCCAGACAGACACTTCGGACTCTGCTGTCTACAATTTCATTGCATCATTTAAGAATTAACTAACAAATCTAATTAATCTGTTCATAGTAATAGTTTAAATAAAAAGAGGCTGCAACGAACATAATATATATCACATACAACATTTTATGGAAAATGAAATATGTAGAATAAAACAGTAGAATGTGAAAGCTGTAGCTTTTATTTTATAAATATGTGTATCAGCATTAGTTAGTGTGACATGCACTCACTTTAGGATCTTGTGCCCATATCTTAAGTCCAAGTGGCATGGCATCCCCAGTCGACAAGAGGAGGGGAGAGACGTTATTTCCCTCTGTGCTCTAATCATGGTACATTTTAATGACGGTTCTCGCAGTATGGGAATGTTCTCAGGGCTTTTGTGTTCTCCTCAGTATTTAGGATGAGATCTTAGTAGGTGTAATGTCGCTGACTGTGCATTTTTGTATCTGTATGTGCAGCGAGCCGAACCTGCTGGTGCGAGCCTGTAACCAGCTGGGTCAGTTCCTGCAACATAGAGAGACCAACCTGCGCTACTTGGCTTTGGAGAGCATGTGCACGCTCGCCAGCTCAGAGTTTTCCCACGAAGCTGTCAAAACACACATCGAGACCGTCATCAACGCCCTAAAGGTCAGAACACACACACAGACAGGCTGGGAGGTTGGGTGGGAGGAAGTGTGAGTACTGTGATGTGGCTAGACATCATTTAATAAGCAAATTTGCTTTAGAATTTTTATATCCAAACCTTCATTCATTCATCTCTGCAGAGTGCACATTAATAGTAACAAGAAACCCTGGCACGCATTTCGTCTGCCATGAGTGCATCTTGTGACACGCTGCCATGATAAAACCTCAAACCGTCCTTCAGTATGGATAAGTGTAACAGGATATTTCCTAAATGTCCTCTCATCAGTATTCACACACATTGAGCACATTCATATAATCTGACTTCTCCCTCCTGATAACTCAGGAGGTAATGTGATCTAGGTACTGCAGTGCATCTATTTTGGATTGTCAGGCCTATTGGATTCATTTCGTTATGAAAGAAATACATACCCATACGTAACATGCCCTGTAACGGCAAATATACCAACCCCATTTCCTTTGTTCATAACGCAGGTCCTCAAGTGCTAAATAAAACCTGTCCTGTAATACTGACGATGCCTCCTGACAAAATCTGGGTGCAAAACAAATGAGCTCACCACACAGTCACCTGAATATAAACATCGACTCGATCCATTTTTATAATTCAATGTGAAAGCGTAGTAATAATTCCAGATTTTGTGGAAGTGGTGAAAATGCGCAAATGGAATTTTGAATCAAACGATTCAAAACTAATCGTGTTTATTGATTGGATGCTAAACGAGATGAGCAGGAGTGCAGATTATAGAATAGAATAGATTTTTATTGTCACTGAGAAAACCATGTTGTAAACAAAGTCAAACCAGTGAAATTTGGAGTAGGCTCCTCTCTTCAGCAGCATATTACAAAATAAATAGAAACGATAATAGAAACAAGAATAGTGCAAAGAAATTGAGATTTGAAAATATATATACAAGTATTATAAATACAGGCTACAATGAATTAAAGTGACCAGTGATAAAGTGATGGTGTGCAGTTGTTTGGGTCTGGGGGGATTATTAATTAAATGCCACCGGCTGTATCGCGACCCCCGACTAGGATAAGTGAATAAGAAAATGATTTTTTTTTTTTTTTTTAATATAAATGCCAAAATCGGCTCAGATCTCAGTCAGGTCTGTGTGTTTGTTTGATAGCGAGAGAAGTTCACAACGATGTGAATTCTGGCTCTTATTTAGTGAGCCGTCTCCTTTTGGCTTCAGAACGGCTTTTGATATGATTAAGCAGAGCACTATGTATTTAACTTGTTTTAAGCAAGCCATGCTGTTTTAAAGACATCCCCGTTCTTGTGCTGATCACTTCTCTTTGCTTCTCGTTCAGACCGAGAGGGATGTGAGCGTGCGTCAGAGAGCGGCTGATCTCCTCTACGCCATGTGCGACCGCAGCAACGCCAAGCAGATCGTGGCTGAGATGCTGAGCTACCTGGAGACGGCGGATTACTCCATCCGTGAGGAAATGGTGCTAAAGGTGGCCATCCTGGCAGAGAAGTATGCTGTAGATTACTCCTGGTACGTGGACACCATCCTGAACCTGATCCGCATCGCCGGGGACTATGTGAGCGAGGAAGTGTGGTACCGGGTTATTCAGATTGTCATTAACCGTGACGACGTGCAGGGATATGCAGCCAAAACTGTGTTTGAGGTACATGCACACACACGCTCTACAGTGAGGCTGTATGGCAGAAATTCGAACGTGTTTAAGAGTTGCTTCTTTTTCCACAGGCCCTTCAGGCTCCAGCGTGCCATGAGAACATGGTGAAGGTCGGTGGGTACATCCTGGGAGAATTCGGTAACCTGATTGCTGGTGATCCACGCTCTAGGTGAGTTCTGTTGTCTGTAATTCAGACTACAGGCTGACATTTTTTCAGGAGTCCCACGGGAATCAACTGTGGGATGGGAGTCAGCTTAACTACTATTCACGTGATGGGGATGGTACAGGATAAAAAAGTTAACGGTAGCAGACGAGAGCGGTAACCAATAAATAAGACCAAAAAAACCCATAGAATAGGCACCGCCATTTTGTCGTTTTTTTTTCTTGTAAGAAACCTACAGTAACTCAATTCTAAAGAACTATATGGCCCAGAAGCCAACGGTGCCTCCGGTCACAGCTTCCCGTCGGAATTCATAGAACAGCAGCAATGAAGGGAGTAAACACAAGGGCTGCGTCCAAATCGCATGCTTTCATACTATACAGTACGTGAAAGCAGTAGGCGAGGGCATGTAGCGTGTCCGAATACAAAGTATGCGATTTCGGACGCAGCCAAGCTCAGAAACTGATGTCGTGAAAATTTATTTGCAACGCAAAGTCAGAAGTAACGACTTCTCTATAAAGCATAAAGCCCTTTTTCCTTTATACAAAACTCAGGCACAGTATATGAAGTGTGAAGGTAATGCCTTTATGCACATTTAGTTGACAGTTCTCTTGCTTTGTGCAGTTTTTTTCCTTTAAGTAAATTGATGCCTAACGTTTTTAGGAAATAATTGCTCAATAAATTAGTAAAATGCAACTGTTTGATTTTATTCAACAGGGACTTAGCAGCTGATCCTCCATAGGAAAAACCATAGGGACCTCAGGACGTGTATTATTTATGTTTTGTGGCCTGTAGTCAAGCAGCTTTTTTTTTTTTTTTTTTTTTTTTTTTTTTTATAATTAAGGCATAAAATGTCTCCTAATATTACCACACATGAACTGTACCTGTTGCCATATCCTTTGAAATAACACTGCAGAACAAACTAATCTTAAAAAAGAATGATAAGATTAAATTAAATTGTATTGCCTAAAAACTAAAATAAGTAGGAAAAACAGGAGCGGTACAGGATCGGGAGTCATGTTGAATGGGAGTGGGAGTCATTTTACCAGGAGTGGGACAGGACAGGAATTTTTTTTATTTTATTTAATTTTTTTATTACGACCCGGGATTGGGATGGGACAAGATTATTTTATGTGGGCGTGGGATGGGACAGAAATGAAAATCCACTCCAATGCCACGTTTAGGGATCAGTGTGTACAATACTGTGCAAAAGTCTTAGGCCACCCTTTGAATAGTTGTTTTACAAATGGTATGATGACCATATACGGCATAGTCGACAACTCAAAAAATTTGCATCTGACACTCCATAATCCTCTTTTCCACTGATCTTCATTCTAGTCTTTGTAAGCTTTAATCGCATTTTAGCCTTTTCACCATGTTCCCCTTCCAAAAAAGTGGTTTCATGACTGCTTTTCCAGAAACACCATTTCTGGTCAAACTTCTTAAGCTGAAAGATGCTGCTATTGCAACAATAGTATATCTAATCCAATGGTGGCCTAAGACTATTGCACACTTCTGTGTTTTAGCGGTGAGACGATTAATCCCTTTTTATGATAATCAGTATCAGCTGATGCTTGCACATCATATGACGCCAATAGAGAAAATGTAGAGAAACTATTTTTTTTATCCAGTAATAAATATTGTTAAATTCAGTAATACTTTGTTTTCACTAATACACACAACACTTAGGCCAAAAATAAATCTTGTTATATTGGAGAGCTGTGTGTTATATCGCTGAAATGGCCACTGATGCCTATAGTGATGTTAAAGAAAAACAAACAAACAATTCCTGGCCGTTAAATGTGATGTTAATATTGTGTACTGCATTTACTACATTTAACACAATAAAGTCAATAACTGAACTTGCTTTAATAATGTAACCAAAACTTCCCATTTATGCATTAGTTGTTTCATTCTCATAGTGTACTGCATTACAGGCAGCCGTTTGGTTAAACCAGTGTACGGGAGACAGGGAGTTCACAGGATGATGACATGGGGCTGTACTTTGCATGTCATACAGTTTTATAGATTCATGCTTTCCATATGAGTCTAGTCAGGGTTGTCCATATGATCCCAGTCCGTTCTCAGTTCTCCATTTAAGACGTTCTTCCAGTTTAAAGAGGACGTCTTATGCAAAACTTACTTTTCAGTGCTTGTGTACATTTGTGTATCTGCAGGGCCTACCAGTCCAGTAGTGTGTTACACAGTGGTATGAAAGACTGCATTATGCACAAATACCACTTTGGAATTGATTCAGCATTGTGTAAATAATTTACAGCTGTAGTAGAGTAATTCTAAGTTGGACTGGGAGATGCGTATCGGTAAATTGATTTGGGAACATCACTACAGCGTAATGCAATGCTAAATCCAGTAAGATATAGCATGCTGTGTAGCGTGTAATATTCACCTGCTCTGACTTTGAGCAGATACAGTACTGTGCAGAAGTATTAGACCATTAGATTTGTTGTATTACCAATGATTTAATGACCATATAAGATCATATTCCTTACAAAATCATCTTATCCTCTCATCTTTATTCCAATCTGTGTTTAGCAGATATTTGTCTTTTCAAAAAGATCATTTCTGATCAAAACTTCTTTGGACTGTTGAAGGATCAACTTGGCAGTTAAGTTTAAAGTTGCCAGATGCTCCCATTATACAAGTGTAACTTGGGTGTCGCTAAATACTTGCCACTGTTTAATATAGCATCTGTCTTATGTTTTCTTTAATTCTGCTTAGAGATGTCCTTGTTCAGTAGTTTATCATCCTTAATTATGACTTAATTACACTCAGCATTACGTTCTTTTCCTCTTGCAGTCCCCTGGTTCAGTTTAACCTGTTGCACTCAAAGTTCCACCTGTGCTCGGTACCGACACGCGCTCTCCTCCTGTCTGCCTACATCAAATTCATCAATCTGTTCCCCGAGACCAAGAGCACCATCCAGGAGGTGCTGCGCTGTGACAGCCAGATCAGGAACAGTGACGTGGAGCTCCAGCAGAGAGCTGTCGAGTACCTCAAACTGTCCTCCATCGCCAGCACTGACGTACTGGTGAGACCACACCCCCACACGTCTCACTATCCTGGTGAGGTTTTTCCATTGACATAATGAGTACAGTAGCTAATTATTGCGACATTTATGTCTAACCTGAACCTTAGTTACCCTATTAAGATCTTTTGTCTCCTTTGTTGTTTTTTTAATGTGAGCTGTAGTTTCTGTAAAAAAAAACTTAAAGAACAGAAAAATGTCACCCCAATTTAAAACATGTCTGCTCTTTCTATTCTCGTGAGGACATGTGGTCTACATAACGTCATATAAACATGACCCACACACACAGGACAGATGCATTTAGCACAGCCAAGAACATGTGTTTTTTGGGTATTTCACTTTTTGTCCCACCCTTCCAAAATAAACTGGGAATCAGCAACATGGTTGGCTTCTCATAGTAATATAGGAGTAATGTAAGAGTCCCTATGTGAAAGTCGTTCTGTGGCCAGTAAAATAATGTGATCATATGCAGACATTTACATTTATGTCATTTAGCTGATGTCCCAATCTAAAATGACTTCCAATTGATCCAATCTTACAGTCCAAGCAACTGTGGGCTAAGGGCCTTGCCTGAGAATTAAGCAGAGATGGGATTTGAACCCTGATCCCTCTGGATCATAGTCTGGTACCTTACCACCATGGCCCATATGTTCTTCTTGTATGTTATAACGCACCACTGTGTCAAGTGTAGACATTTGTGGATAAGGTGGAGGTAAAATGAGAAGATGTATCTCATATTTAGTCGTTGAAATAAAAATATTTATTGGGTTCATACATGGGGTTGTTTTCCCCCGCAGGAAGTTCCATCAGGCCTAAACTGATTCTCAGCAGGATGTTTTTGATCAGTAACTTTAAAGTATTTTATTGAAATTATGCAATGATTGTGATGTGCTGCGAAAGTAGACCATCGTAATCAACGCAGCTTAATTTCTGTTCTTTGGAAGTACAAACATAATCTGGACTTCTATTGTGGTCTTAACCTTAATGCTGACAAAGCTTGTCCATTCAAACATACAAAGTACTTTTCAGAATCCACATAGGCCTCAAAAATGCTCTAGAAGCCATCCTTGGAGCCTTTATTAATTGATCAGTTCAGAAGAGTAAAGTCAGAAATCTGTGCTCGTGTTTGTGTGTTTAGGCCACCGTGCTGGAGGAGATGCCTCCGTTCCCAGAGAGGGAGTCCTCCATCCTGGCCAAACTGAAGAAGAAGAAAGGTCCTGGTGCCGTGTCTGGTGCTGAGCTGGAGGATGGCAAGAGAGAGGGAGGAGAGCTGAACGGAGGAGGAGAGAGGCCCGGGGAAAGCTCGGCCCTAGCGGCGTCCAACGCGGTGAGATGCCGCACACGTTCACGCGCACACCTCATGGTTTTGCTTCGTTTGCTCTTCAGAAGGAAATTACTCAGCACAAAAAATGTGCTTTCCCATAAAAAGGGAAGTGGCGTCTCGTTTCCCCATCCCACTCATGCACAATTCCTGCTTGCTGGACTGCAGCGTCCGTGAACTCTACACCGTTTGCTTTTTTAATTTTAGTGCATTTTCCATTGCACTAGGTAGAAAACTAGCAATGGGATTTCCCGTATCATTCAGACAAATGAAAAAAATATATATATCTTTGTTTGAGGAAAAAAAAAGATTTATTGCACACATTTGATACACTATAACAGCCTTTTGATTTTTTTTTCTTTGTTGTAGCCCTGTTATCTTTAATTTCTGTCATTTCTGCATGTCGTTCATGCCGTTGTTACTAACCAGATAACCAAATGGATGATCAGCTGAATGAAACGTTCTACCAGTCAAGTTATTGCGCTTCAAGTGCAGTACATTCATAAGTTGCATTACTAAATATGACCAGAATGCCAAGATTGAGATTTTAGATCACAAGTCCTAAGAGAGGTCATGTGAAACGTCTCCCTATACAATTGGCTTTCTGCTATAGTTCTATTTATTTTCTTTGTTTCTCCGTTTATACCTCAGTCCACTCCCTCTCCATCAGCCGATCTCCTCGGCCTCCGCTCCACCGCTCCTGTCAGCGCTGCCCCACCTAGTGCCGGAAGCCTATTGGTTGATGTTTTCTCAGAGGCGGGACCTCCTGCTCCTTCCTCCGCGCCCAATGACGATGGTTTCCTCAGGTAAGAGCTAATGTCTGTGAATCTGAACTCTGTCCTGCCTTATTTAAGCTAAGCACCTGTAAGAGTAGCTCTGATTATCTGGACTGTCTTGTCAGACTTTCTGCTCTCCTGTGTTTTTCACTTTTCTGTTTCTTTTATGTATGTGTAAGCGTGTCTCCTTTATCTTACTGTGTATGTGACTGTCTTTCTTTTTCTTGCTATTTCTCTTTTTCTCTCTCCCTTTATGTCCCTGTGTGTGTGTGTGTGTGTGTGTGTGTGTGTGTGTGTGTGTGTGTGTGTGTGTGTGTGTGTGTGTGTGTGT